>JAGDYQ010000158.1:1328335-1600835 GCA_021962125.1 Bulinus truncatus
TTGTCTACATTCTTCAAAGAGTTGGTCATTTCCATTATTCAAATAGCTTGTCATCTCACTGTCTACATTCTTCAAAGAGTTGGTCATTTCATTTCTTCAAATAGCTTGTCATCTCATTGTCTACATTCCTAGAATAGTGGGTCATTTCATTTCCCACATGCTTCAAATTTTTGGTAATTTTATCGCATACATTCTTAAAATAGTTGGTCATTTTATTGCCTATGTTTTTTTTTTAAAAAAAACATACATTGCAAATACATCTACCATTCACTTTTTTTTTTTTTTGCAATGTCCTTAAATTTTATCACTTTTATTTATTGAATGGTTTTTTCCCATTATATTGACATTATAGATCACTTTTTTGTCTCACCCTTTTGGCATTTGACATCTGGGTTTTCTAGCGCTTTGACATTCGATGTCTTCGAGATCGCTCAAAATTTGAGCCTAACAACAAAAGACTACATGTGGATCCTGAGTAGAACAGCCATTCCTAAAGCACCACAGAATTCTAAACTTCCGATTGGACTGATGGGTTTGTACACAATTTACTCTTCATCTTTAGTCTGCCCAATCAGCCCTGTTGTCTAACTACATGTTTACATGTGTTACTATTGATAAAACTACTATTGTAGTCTGACTAAAAGAATTTTGTTGGATGTGTTGGTTTACTCTCATATCCAACAAACCACGAGTGGGACGGTGGGGTGGTTGGTGTGTTGACCTTTTTACATACCCCATCATTACCGTGTGCATTTGCTCTGTAGGCACCAAGAAAGATTTATGGCATGCGCAAGGAACTGGACCGTCCTATAGAGCCACCAGGCACCTATTGCCAAAACTCTTAGAAATTATCATTTAAGATAATTGAGTGTTTCATATTGAAAAAAAAACCTTTGTACATGCAATGCTTTTATTTAACTTGCTTTGTCAAGCATTTATAAACTTTTAAATATTATTTCTGAATCCATCCCCCATCGTTGATGTATAGAGTAGTGCTACCATAAATACATATAAGGTACATATAGTCTGTATTTTCTACCTATTGTCCATAATAAGTTTTGCCTTCGTAAGTGTCCATATCTTCCACTCGTAGTCTAGCTTGTCCATATCTTCCACTCGTAGTCTAGCTTGTCCATATCTTCCACTCGTAGTCTAGCTTGTCCATATCTTCCACTCGTAGTCTAGCTTGTCCATATCTTCTACTCGTAGTCTAGCTTGTCCATATCTTCCACTCGTAGTCTAGCTTGTCCATATCTTCCACTCGTAGTCTAGCTTGTCCATACTTTTCCCATTATATAAGTAACAACCACTGAGAGATATTTTGATAATCCTGAGTAACATTCATCTAACATGTCCGTTATGTTAGATCTATAAAAAGTATTCAAAGCCATTTATGGGTCTACCAGATAGTCATAAAAGTTTGTAAACAAAAAGGATTTTCAGGAGGATATTAAAAATAATGCGCCCCCCCCCCGCCCCAATGTCTATAATTGCACTCCATAAAATAATCAACATACATAGAGCACCCAGTGTTGCTGTTTTTCCATCATTCTCATTTATAGATCAAATCTCTTAAAAATTAATTGTATGAGTAACTTGCCAGACGTTTTGAAATGTAAGAATAGCCCCCCGGCTAACTTTGGTTTGGTAGGTTTATTGTACAAAATATTGAAATAAATATATTTTAAAAAAATGACCAAAGTTAGTGCTGATAAAGAAGTCATAAAGAAGTCATAAAGAAGTCATACTAGTTGTAGTTAAGGAAAAAAGGGATAGTTGTTGGTACCATACAACAGCAAAGCAGCTCAGCACTGATTAAAATGGAAGACTTATTGTGTATAACGGGCCTTCATTGGTCAACATCAGTGTTTTGAGCACCTGGGCGTGTCTGTGTGTACGTTTGATTGTTTGTGAATACAAACAGATTCTTTACACAAGGTCACCATAGTTACATACGTAGGGGTGTTAATACTTCTTATCATTATGACTAAAAATCAATTGATACAGGTTTCAGATATTTATGATCTTAATGACACTGCTGGCCAGGCATTGGTAGCGCGAACACAGCCAGGGCCCGATACACCATCAGGCTAATGTGACTGGCCCATAAGCCCTGAAGCATTTCTTTCATCTGATTATAAGGGTGTTCCGTGATTTTTCACTGCTAATTTAATGCAAGTAATCTGAATAACTTTTAGCAACTTCTGGAAACACGCATTTTTTGTGAAATTTGGAAAAAATAAACTCAATACATTTCACATCTGATAAGTTGTATTACTTTTGTTCACTAAATTAGGGGCTTTTTGGTTAAATGTCTAAGAACCGTAGTAACCTTAATCTACCCGGTATGTGTTTTTAGTTGGACTCATTGTGTATAAGTCATCTTTTCAACGAGTGACTCTTTTTGTAACATCCTCTAGGTATCAGTTATAGTTTCAACGAGACAGCAATCAAACAGGCTGTGCGATGGGGCATCAAGATATTTCTCTTCACGCTCAAAGACTTTGTTGAGAAACCGGAACTGCTGTCCAACATCACCATACCTCCAAAATTTTCCTGTCTTTCTGAGCAACTTCCGTTTTGGAAAGACGGTGAAGTCATCTATAGGTAAGTGCAGTTATTGAACATCAACCCAGTGTCGACCACAGATTATAAATTATAATATCTAATCTATGGTGTCAACTGTGTGAGACACATTCTGTGGTTTGTGTTACTGTGTTTGATTCTGATAAACTTAAACGTATTGCACTAATAGCGCATAACTTTATCGTCCAATATCTTTGTAAAGTAAAATATAATTTAGATTTGAGTAACTGAATTATTTTTTTATAACTCTCGCGGGTAATTTATTTAAAAATGTGAATAGATAAATTAACAAGTATTGTTCCGTCAGTTTTTTTTTAATTTATTTTTAATATAAAATGGTGACCTTAAATGAGTGAGTAATGCAAAGAAAATAAATTTTAATAAGAAAAAAATTTTTTTGCAAGTGATTATATAGGCCTAAATGTTTGTGTTAATTTGCAATATGTGTCTAGTTTTGTGACATTTTGAATGCAGTGTGTGACATTATTTCTTCCCATCAGGCACATGTTGAATGTCACAATTCCTGGAGAGACTCATCTCAAGTTCAATGAAAACGGAACGTTGAAACAAACGGATCTGGACATTTTGAATTTGCAATGGGCGCCTGGTGGGAAAAACTTAACGGAGTGGAGAGAGGTTTGTATCACACGTGACCTGTGACAGCCGGGCGATCTGGGTGACCAATCGTAACGCCCCAGTAACTCCCCCCCCTCCAGACCCCAAAATGTATGTGCTTAAAGAGTAGATATAAATACTACGCAGGGACTACATTTACCTCCTATGAACTTATCTGTCGATTTGTGAGTACATTGATTGCATGCACTACACATTCATTAAGCTATACTTACCCAAACCTTACGGGAAAGTAAGGTCGTGTAGTGTATTGCTATTCGACTGTCAACTATGAGTTCGATCTTCGGAGCAGCCCCGTAGCGTGAAAATTCTACAGCAGATGCCAGGCATTCTAAGCAGGGGCCAGGCCAATAGCGGGGGAGGGGCAGGAAATAAATGCTACTAGGTAGAGCAAACAAGCAGAGGGAGCCAGACAAAACGCAGGGGGGGGACTCGACCCACCAGCCCCCCCCCCCCCGCACGCTACGGGCCTGCGGGTTCCGGTTTCAATCTTCGGTGAAACCCAAGGAATGTTTCCGGTAAAGGTTAAAGTTCCCTCATTCTTTCCCGAGGTTCCCCCATGGTCATTGCACTATCAGCTATGGTGAGGAAAAAAAGGACACTGCAAAAGCCGCCCCATTATTGTTTATAGGGTCTAAGAAATAAACCTTCCATCCTTACCGGGAATTCACAGAGCGACTCCCAAACAATGTTTCACTTTTTGCCAGTTTTTTTTTTAATCAGTATTTTATAATGAATGTGTTTGTTTTATTTTTATGAACGTGTTTGCTGTTTACCTATGTTGAATATAGGTTGGTCGCTGGACAATGAATGGGTTGAAGATGACAGAGATAACATGGCCAGGTGGTGCTACAACTCCCCCGACGGGTAAACCAAAACGAGCGTTTCTACGCATTGCCACGTTGTACGAAGAACCGTATGTCATTTACAGACAGACCGAGGAAGGTCGGTGCGATGAAAAATCACTACCTTGTATGATTTACCAGAGAAACGAAAAGAAAGAACTGTGAGTGAACTATTTACGTTCCGCGTGTTGAAAGATTGTAGAATTCAGTAAAGAATACAGAGAAAACACATTTTTCACAATAACACAGTAACATATAGAGTAGGGTGTCCCAGAAATGCTCGAAAAAAATTTTTTTTTTAATCTTTGGTGTCTCACACCCTGAAATGTGTCTCTTGGGTACAATGAGTGAATTGGTGAAGTTGTAGCTTATTTTAACAACATTTAGAGGTCCCCCAGGAGCTTTTAAAATTCCAGTATTAGGCCAACATAAAAATCCAGGCGAATCATGGCTCAAATAATTTGCAGTTTTTGCATGCCATAGTTGAATAAAATGAAGTTTAAATATACTTATATTTATCTCGTTGCTACCATTAACTATAGTTGAAATTGTGTGATTCTTAATTAGAAAATGTAATAAATGCTAGAAAACATATAAAATACCTAATGTGCAAAATTTAAGCAATGTGCATATTTTTTGAAGATTTAATTTTTTTTTAAACTAAGCATACTAAATTGTCAGGCATCATATCACCAAAAGTTGCTGCAGTGCTGGACAGAACAAACACCAGCATTAGAAAATCAACAACGATACTTGCATCCGCATTCAACGAAGCTGGTGTTCCGACATCTGACACAGTATTTTCCAAGAGCACAATGCATCGTCATCGCAAGCTTTGTCGTCAACAAGCTGCAGCATGTATAAAAGAAGACTATATTCCCTCAAAATCAATTGTACATTGGGATGGTAAGCTATTGCCCGATGTTACCGGACATGTTACCAACAACGGCGATCGATTACCTGTCCTGCTCTCGTCGCTTGTCGATGGCACTACAAAGCTTCTTGGTGTTCCCAAGTTAGCATCCGGGTCAGGATGGGTAGCTGCTGATGCAGTATATGAACATATCAAATCATGGAAGTGCGAATCTATGGTCATCGGCATGTGCTTCGACACTACGGCTTCCAATACTGGAAGACTCAATGGAGCTTGCACCTTGTTAGAAGTAGCCCTGGGACGTAATCTATTATGGATGGCATGCCGTCATCACATGTTGGAAGTACTCCTTTCCGATGCATTCAATGTTTGTCTTGGACCATCCACTGGACCAGAGATTTTGTTTTTTAAGAGGTTTCGAGAAAAATGGCCAAATTAAACCACACACCCGAAGCCAGATCCGCCCCTTTGATAATCGTGTCTGATTCGATTAAAGAATTTATTAAATGTCAACTTGAGGTCAGTCATTCATGTGATGATTATTTGGAATTTCTTCTGCTTGCTGCACAAATGGTTGGGTTGGAGGTTGATGTCAGCATTCGCAGACCTGGTGCCCTACATAAGGCAAGGTGGATGGCGAAAGCAATCTATGCATTGAAAATCGATCTATTGTTTGCAGGCAATGAAACCATCTTTCAGTTAACAGCTCGAGAATTACAAGATAATCAAGATAATCAACGCTTTAATCGGTTTACCATATGTGTTTATCTTCAATCATGGTTTTCATGCAGGCTCACCGCAGATGCATCTGTGAATAATATCTTGTTGATAAAGCGTTTATACGAATATGATGATGCTGTTCTTTGATCGACTGGATTGAAAATGATGGTGCGTCAGTCGTGGTACTTGAGTCCGGAACTGTCGACGCTTGCGTTATTTTAAACCCTTTTGTCGGACAAAGAAAAAACTGGCCTTGTTCGGACAATGCAATCAGAACGTGAACCGCATCTCATAAAAACACTATCAAAAAGTGTTGTTGATTTGCTTGCTTCTACCACATTTTTTGAAACATCCAACATTGATGCCAGTTTTCTAGATGTTCCTGTTGAACCCTGGTCAGATACACCATCTTTTAAAGTTGCTGCAGATTTTGTAAAGAATCTGGCTTGTATCAATGAATCTGCAGAGCGAAGTGTAGCATTGATACAAAATTTCAATGACAGTATCACCAAGAATGAAGAACAAAGACAATTTTTGCTCCAAGTGGTTGAAAAACATCGGAAAAATTTTGCAGAGTGTAATCGTGAACAGCTGGCTAAATTTAAATTTGAAGAACTTTTTATAATTTTTGTCTACCCTACAGTACAAAGTACAAAATAAATAGCAGAAATGCTTATTTGCATTGCTTATTATTATTATTTTTCAAGCAGATTGACACTGATTTAAGAATTAACTTGACAAAATGAATAAAACTTTGTTTTTCATAATTTTTTACTTAAATTTCAAATTTAAAAATATAAACCATTCAAGATTTATATATTTTGTTTCATTTAATATTATAAACAATACTAAGCATCAATTTGTTACTTAATATATCAGTTTCGCATATAATGCAACATTAACGCTGTATTAGATCTGACCGCGAATGATTTTACACCAAAATCTGGAAGTTTAAACATCTTGGGGGACCTCTAAACATTGTCCAAATTAGCTGAAATATTTTACAGGTCAACTACTGTTACCATACAGACATATTCTGTGGGGTGAGACATTAACATTTCAAAACTTCATTTTTTTGGGACACCCTAATATAGAGTCTTGGATCTCTTGGTAAAAACACATTTTCACAATAACACAGTAACATATAGAGTCTTGGATCTCTTGGTAAACATTTTTTCACAATAACACAGTAACATATAGAGTCTTGCTTCTTTTAGTAAGAAAATTGTTGTTTTCGGGATTTAAACGGAGCGTTTAAATTGTAACTGGAAGAACTTGTGTGCCGGTTTGTCAAAATTCATCATTTTTTTTTCAAAAATCAATACAGAATCAGCAACGAAACAATTCTAAAGTGCTGTACCGGACTGAGTATGGATTTACTCAAGATTTTCAGTGACCAGCTAAACTTTGACTTTGAAATAAAGGAAGTCTATGATGGTCAGTGGGGACTTCTTGTAAATAAGGTAAGTCACTGGTCAGTTTAAGTCACCAGCTCTCTTCAGTGTTTCAGTATATACGCCTTCATCTGTATAGAGCTATATATAGCCTAGAGTCTAAAAGCGGGCTCACCAGGAGCGTACCCTGATTCCCTGCTGTACACCAGCTTTTGGCTTGTATAAACTTCTCTCCCCTTTTTAAATGGGGCCCAAAATGTTATTGTGTGCACAGTGTCCTCATTCGACCTTAATTCGAATTCGCTTCTGCTCTGAGTACAGCTGATACCAACACTATAGTGGTGCGTCACACTTTTTGTTTATGAACGTTCTCAATAAACAAAACAAATATTGAAAGGAAAACATTTCCTGCACTTATAGGTCTATAAATCTTCTTTGTCAGATTTTTTTAATAATATAATATAATAATAGCGATTTGGGCGCTGCGTTAAATCGAAAGTAAAGAATTAATACAGCAGTATTCCAGTTTAAAATATAATCATGAAAAAAAAAATCGGATCTGCCCGAAACCAAAAAATAACCTCGCCTGCCGATCAAGCCTAAGGGGATATAGCTCTATGCAAATGTTTTGCAGGGTACAGCTAGTAGTTTATAAAGTTAATTTCTGACTTTTCTGACTTAAATTTGTTTACTAATAGAATGGAGTATTAGGACTTAGTGTTGGTCTTTTAAACTAAAATGTTTAATCATGTCGTAACTTCCTAGTGAGTGAGAAATAAAAAAAAAGAAATGTTTTTTTGACTTTTATTTTTAGTGAGGAATATCGCAGGAAGATCTAATTTCCTATTGAATATGAAGTAAAAAAAGAAATACTCTAAACTTCTTGTTGGTGTGAACGGAGCCGCGCCTAGCCAACTTGCCGCCCTGTTGACAACTAATTTTTTCGCCCCTTTCCCAAATAAGTCAATAATCACTGCCTACCTATTTTTTTTTTTATAATCATATTACCAGTTGCCCAAACCCTATAAAGTCTGCAGATTCTCTAAAGAGGACATTTTTGTAAATATGGGAATATTAGTATTTACAGAACGTCTGAACAGCTTTTTATTTTAATTAAAAAGCACGTTTCAATATGATGGTGAAATAAAAATTATGTTTTCAAAAGAAAAGTAAGAAAAAAAAAGAAAGTGCATTAAAATGTAATTTAGAAATACATAATGACCTGCAGAATATATTTAAAATAATTTTTTTTCTAGGTTTCATAAATCGAGCCCTACTTTGAGATTTAATCAATCAAAAATTTCCTGTCCGATACTATCATCAATGAAAGCATATAGTATAAGTTTTCCATCAAGTAAATTATTTGCACCAGGGTCGCTACCAGAAGAACTTTGATCCTTGATGGGCCCCCGAAGATCACCGGATGATGGGTTACCTTCCATAACTACCAAATCATCTTACAGCACACTTTCCATAACTACCAAATCATCTTACAGCACACTTTCCATAACTACCAAATCATCTTACAGCACACTTTCCATAACTACCAAGTCATCTTACAGCACACTTTCCATAACTACCAAGTCATCTTACAGCACACTTTCCATAACTACCAAATCATCTTACAGCACACTTTCCATAACTACCAAATCATCTTACAGCACACTTTCCATAACTACCAAGTCATCTTACAGCACACTTTCCATAACTACCAAGTCATCTTACAGCACACTTTCCATAACTACCAAATCATCTTACAGCACACTTTCCATAACTACCAAGTCATCTTACAGCACACTTTCCATAACTACCAAGTCATCTTACAGCACACTTTCCATAACTACCAAATCATCTTACAGCACACTTTCCATAACTACCGAATCATCTTACAGCACACTTTCCATAACTACCAAGTCATCTTACAGCACACTTTCCATAACTACCAAGTCATCTTACAGCACACTTTCCATAACTACCAAATTATCTTACAGCACACTTTCCATAACTACCAAATCATCTTACAGCACACTTTCCATAACTACCAAATCATCTTACAGCACACTTTCCATAACTACCAAGTCATCTTACAGCACACTTTCCATAACTACCAAGTCATCTTACAGCACACTTTCCATAACTACCAAATCATCTTACAGCACACTTTGAAAAGCAAAGGAGCCCTCAAGTCGCATTGTCCCCTCCCCCTTCTTCGCTGCGGGCCTGTTGACAGTTTAAAATGTGTAAAACTGTCTGCATATTTCGTATTTCGACTTTATTATGGTAAAGATTTTTTCCTAAACCTGAAGAAGATTCAATTCTAAATCGAGAATTTATAAATGAATTCAAGCTCATCAAGTACATTCACTTCAAAAAAAAATAGAACCGTACATCGTTCCTTTAGTTTTTCTTCTCATTGTTTGCACAACTTTATTTAAAATTATATTTCAGTATGATTGCTCATAAATAACTTCACTCTATATGTATTCATGTATTCATATATTGATCTAAACGTGGTGTCAGGAGCTGAGAAATATACATTTTAGGACATTGAATTTTTCATCGTAGCCTAGTGATTGACCAGGGAATCGCGGTTCAATAAGAAACCTTTTTGATATTTTCTCGGTTGCGACCAAAAGCTGCTTAAAGTTTTGATGTATGACACTTTTCGTGTTTGTATCTAGATTGAGAAATAAAAGTGAAATATTTACTTCCGATTTTTTTTTATTTACCAGGGATACAATATTATGGGTACCTGACTTTATGGGTGTTTAGGGATCTGGGGTTGAGATGCCACACAATCACTCATCTGCTCCAATGAGTCCTTAGGCGCTTTACAGGAACTTTTTAGAATATTAAGTCAGAGAAAGATCATACAAACTTTAATCAAAAATTACGCAATAGACATATACCATGGGCTAAGCCATCATGGCACAATGAAGCCTTTATTTCGTATGTTACTGGGTGTGAATTGAGCCATGTTTGATATGAATAAATTAGCCATTAGTATTAAGTATTAGTATGAATCATAAAATAGTACTGTGAGACATATGTTATGAGAGAAAAGTTTATAATAATTTTGGCGTGAATATATTGAACTTAGTAATTAGTGGGAGTGACGTTCATGTAAGGATGGGGTGTTTATCTTTTGAATCATCTTAACCACTTTTTGGGACGGTTTTATTGTGCCTTTCTTTCATCCCCACCATAGCCGATAGTGCATTGGTCATGGTAGGTGACTGGACACTCTGGGAGTCGAACCCATAACCCACAGTATTAAGATCCACTCGCTAACAAACCTCTACCCAGCCACCCGGTTATAATTAGTGGAGTTTTCCATTCCAAAAGTGTATTAGAAAGTGACATGGGAAGGGGGAAGATCATTATTTTTCTAGAAGAATAAACAGTATGGAAGGTAGGATGGTATGAAAATAGAATATGGGGCGTTTTGGTATGAATCTATGGTGTGAATCGAGGTCTTTCAGAACATAACACTCCAGGTTAGATTCAGTGATCGTTACAGGTCAGCGTGTTTTGAGGTCTTTCAGAACATTACACTCAAGAGTCCAGGCTAGATTCAGTGTTCGTTAAGGTCAACGTGTTAGCGTCAAGCCTTCGTGGTATAAACTATTGATGCTGCACAACAGTATTATTTGGACGTCGGGAGTGGACGGTGGAAAATAAATATTTCTTTACTGCACTAGGACTGCAACTCTCATACCTCAGACAACGAACTGTACCACAGCCTTAATATCGTACTTTACACATTCATGTTGCCATCATCGTTAACCCACGGCAGCTAAGTGTACGTATGTATGTAGGGCAGCTAAGTGTACGTATGTATGTAGGGCAGCTAAGTGTACGTATGTATGTAGGGCAGCTAAGTGTACGTATGTATGTAGGGCAGCTAAGTGTACGTATGTATGTAGGGCAGCTAAGTGTACGTATGTATGTAGGGCAGCTAAGTGTACGTATGTATGTAGGGAAGCTAAGTGTACGTATGTATGTAGGGCAGCTAAGTGTACGTATGTATGTAGGGCAGCTAAGTGTACGTATGTATGTAGGGCAGCTAAGTGTACGTATGTATGTAGGGCAGCTAAGTGTACGTATGTATGTAGGGCAGCTAAGTGTACGTATGTATGTAGGGCGATACCCCACAGATGGTGTCGGACGATTTAATTGTTTAGAAAACAGTTGTAAACCTTCAGTTCTACATGAAATATTTAAAGCATTTACTTGCGCTGTTACATAACAACTTTTCGCAAGTGATATTTTGTTAAAGTCTTCGCATTCCAAGTGATTTCTTATTAAAGTCTTCTCATTCCAAGTTATTTCTTATTAAAGTCTTCTCATTCTAAGTGATTTTTCGTCTTCTCATTCCTAAAACACATTTTTTTAAATGAATCTTTTTGTGTTTTTGAATATTGAAAGTTTAAATGCTTAAGAAATTTAGAAATACATACACAATTGCACGAATTGAGAATTGACAACTTAGAAGTTATTCCTTTTTTCATTAGTTAAAAATTATGTTTTTAAAGGAAAATTTTGCACTTCAGAGGCGGACTCCATTGTGTTTTGCACCCCTTGCACCGTGGCGCTGCCATGTGTCTGAGATGTAACAAAAATGTACTTATTTCCTATTGGGTGTAAAATTGAAGAAAAAAATGTTCTCACTTCCTATCAGGCTAGAAATATAACCGAAATGTAACTTCCTATCACGGAAAAGAAATATGACGAAATAATCCTCCATTCACACTTTATTAAAATGTTTAGCTCCGGGTATCGGCAGTATTGATTTTTTAGAGATTAAAATAAACTCAAAGTAAAAAAAAATCCTATTATCAGAAATAAACTTTATTATCAAATACTTATCAGACTATGATCTAAAGATCCATAATTTATGTCAAAGAAAAGGACCAAATAGTCGATAAGGGAAATAAACCTGCGCTAAATTTCTATAAGTAGGCCTACTTTAAAAGCAGTTATTACTGCTCTATATAATCAATAAACAGTTAACTTCCGATAAAAAAAAAGTTTTACAATAGACTTTTTGTAAATAATATTTACAGCAAGCATTGATGTATACTTAATGTCTGACTTGAAACCAGTATTAGAAATCAGATAAGTAAAATGCCCCTATTGTTTCCATTGTTGGTTGGTCAAACAGCGGTACTCAATCTTTTTACTCTTCTTGACGGCTCACTAAATAATTATTGTTAATACGGTATTACTGAGAGATTCTCAGCTTTCTGTAGTGGTGGCGGATGTGTAAGCCAGACACTACCCTCCTCTCTGCCAGCCATCTAAACCTACCTAATACACTCGTCGCATCCTGCCGTTTCTGTCAGTGATAGCAGGAAAAAAAAACCTTGCCTTGCCATTCTGACTAGTCGGCAGAGCTCACACCCTGCCAATATAGGCAGACATGCAGTTATGTTTGTTCAAAGACATGGTGCTAAATTTCCTTAGAATGTACATCTATTTTCAAACGTCTTGGTGTAAATTACATTCAGTAATCTTTCACAGACATTTTTAAGAGAAGAAAAAGTATGAACATCTTTAGTTTCTTAAGGGTTAAAAACGTAAGTGCTTAAGGATTTTTAATAACATTCAAATTCGGAATTAGCAGGTCAAAATTGTCTTTGAACACTTGTTAAATCCCACAAACCCATTTGCAAAAAAAAAAAAGTGTGTTGCCCAATGTGACTTATGATCTTTGGTAATATGTAGATCGTTTGATGTGTTGATCTTTGATGTCATGTGATCTTTTTTCAAAATATATTAATGTTCCTTATTAAACGTAAAATAGCCCTGTGATATTTATACTTACATGTGGATAATGAATAACAAGTTTAATAAATGAATGCATCCCCAAACCGTTAATTAAATTAAGTAGCGAATAATTTAAACATAACTAATAGCAATATTTGAAAAACAAATAGATTTTTAGGATACTTTAAAGCAAAGCTAAATTTTTAGCTGTTAGACACGTAATAAATGTGTTATAATTTCATTTGTAAGAGTTTAAAAAATGAGTCGTATTTCTTTTTTCAGACTTGGAATGGTTTGGTCAAAGCTTTGCTAACTAAAGAAGCGGACATAGTTATGACATCATTCAAAATTAACCCCGACAGAGCCAGTGCAGTCAATTTTTCAATTCCTTATTTGGAGACTGGGATCAAGATCATTGTTGCTCTTCGAGACGGCGCCATTTCACCAACAGCCTTTCTAGGTCAGTACATCATGTTCCTTTGATCAATAGACGGCCTGAACAAGTTTGGAGATTGTTTATTTGCTGATTTCTTGAGTTCGATGAGGTTTCTCAATCTATTTATCGAAAAGAAATGATATTTAAGTTAAAAATCAGTAAGACCTTTGACCTTATCGATTGAATGATAGGTCCGGAGGAGGATGTGAACAGTAAAATATCTAAGTTAATTCTACTTCACCCCTCCCCTTAATCAAAACATGCTGATAATATAGTATATAATCAGAGGTGTAATTAATGGAAGGGGGGGGGGCGAGCCGGAAGGCCCAAATTTTTTATGAGATGCCCCACATAGCCCAGCTTTAAACTTTCTAGACCCATTTTCAAACCTTCTTTTATATTTCAATTAATTTAAAAGGGCCATTTTTTCTTCAAATCGCCCCCTGGAGCCCAAAAGACATTAGACCTGGTTTGTATATAATGTACACAAATATGTTCCATATTTCCAGTCTCAGTATAGCATAATATATATATATATATATATATATATATATATATATAGAAGCGATTTGGGCTCTGCGTAAGATCGAAAGTAAAAGAAATAATACAACAGTATTCCAGTTTAAAATACAATCAGGAAAAAATCGGATCTGCCCGAAACCAAAAATAACCTAGCCTACCGATCACGCCTAAGGGGATATAACTCTATGCAAAGGTTTTTGCAGGGTTTCGCTAGTATATAAATAAATGTGTTCTTTACTCTTTTTAAACGCCTGTCTTTCGGTGATAAAATGTTTGGTTCTGTAAGGGGAAGAAAGGGGCTGTCCATTAATTATGTCAACAGAATAGGGGGGGGGGTCAGAAAATTTTTGACAATTGTTGACAAGGGGGGGGGGTCAAGAAAAGTTGACGTCAACAATGTTACTTTTTTTAATTTAATATAATTACTTAATAAAGGAAAATTAAGCAGCGTTTGTAGTCCTGTGTTACACACTCGCCCAACGTTCAGTTTTTAAATAAACTAACTATATTCCTACTAATTTTGCCGCATAAACATTTTGGAAGCCACCTTGACACACAAGGTCCAACAATTGATGAAGAGTTGGAAAAATTAAACTTCAGGTATGCTGGCGAAACATTGACAGAAATATGAAAGCAAGTAAGCATAGACAATTTTCCAACCGCGGCGGAGTGTTTAGGTGCCAAAAACATCCAAGAAAAAGTCGGTACTTTCAACAAATTGTCAAATGCTGTGATTTAACTTGTTGCCAAACGATAAGAAGCTCGCACTTTCATATTATTGCTGATAGATTTATCCCACCACCAATTCCAGTCTGCCAAACTAATGAGGGCCTTAAAGAACTAGATGTATCTGATATAAACTCACATAGAATTCCATCTATTTTCTTCAATCAGTCTGTGAAAGTTGAAATCATTCTACCTCGATTGGCAAAAGCATTCACATTCTTCCGTTTGATATATACTGTCCATCTATTCAGTTGCTATTGTTTTAACGGATCTGTAAAATCTGTCACCTTTATGTTGCTTCGCAAGCCATGTTAAAGAATCATGTTCAACAATGTATGCCCGGGCCCAGTCAAATACTACATGCAAAGAATTCGTCCAATGCGAGTGGCTGTCAAAAGTAGGGAGCGACCGATATGCCTTTTTACCGATAGTCCGATACCGATATTTCCCCCCAGCATTTTTACCGATACCGATACCGATATTTTCTTTTTAGGGGCTGTCTATTATTAATGTCAAGAAATTTTTGGCGATTTTTACCTCCCCCCCGCCTTGTCAACAACTTGTCAAACTTCCAGAGACCCCCCTATAAAATTACGTCAACATTTGATTACCCCCCCCCCCTAAAAAAGGTGGCTTCCAAAATGTTTATGTGGCAAAATTAGTAGGAATATAGTTAGTTTAATTAAAATACTGAATGTTAAGCGAGTGTGTAACACAGAACTACAAACGCTGCTTAATTTTCCAATTTATTAAGTAATTATATTAAATTTTAAAAAGTAGCATTGTTGACGTCAACTTTTCTTGACCCCCCCCCTCCCCCTTGTCAACAATTGTCAAAAATTTTCTGACCCCCCCTCCCCCCTGTTTTGATGACGTAATTAATGGACAGCCTCTTAAGCAACAACAATGCCAAACACGTGTTATTCTCGTGCTATATGACGTATTTCAACCCAAGTTCACATATTTTGTAATATTTCGCCCACGCGTGTCTTGTTTACCCCCCCCCACCCCAGATACCGATATTTTTTTAAATCAACAGCAATGCCAAACACGTGTTTCTCTCGTGATACAGCTAATAACGTATGTCAACCCATGCTCACCCCTTCCCTGTCATATTTCGTGACACTTCGCCCACACGTAAGTCTTGTTTCCCCCCCCCCCCTCCAACTTTCCATCCCAACCAAAAATACGCACAGATGTTCACTAATTGTATCATTCAAGGTCATACATTAGAATTAAGAAATGCCAATCCTATTGTTTCAAGGTCATATCTGTGATGTATACGTGACAATTTCTGTGTACGTGTTTTTTTTTTTCCTTTTTTTTTTTAATCTTGTCTGATCCGGTTATAGAATTGGGTTATTTACTGATTTTTTTTTCTGCAACTCTGTTGTGAAAAAAAAAAACAATGTATCGGCAGCCAAAAAAACGGCCGGTCCGACAGTTAACCCAATATCGGTTCGACTATCGGTCGCTCCCTACAACAATCGGCCGATCCGATATTAACCGATAGTGCCAATATCGGTCCGATACCGATACCGATCCGATTATCGGTCGCTCCCTAGTCAAAAGACAAAGAGAGCTAATGACAATTGTTGCTCATGGGTGATAGTAAGTGCAGAATGGCTAGGTGAAGAAAATATTGATTTGTCTGGTGTTTCGGTATGGATGGTAGGATTTCCGATAATAACAATTGAGGAACATTTGACATCTCCATGGGAGATTATAAGATTTGGATTTGTTTGTAAAAAAAATATGTTAATAAATTAAAACTGTATTTATAGTTTAACTTTTGAATCTCGTTTCTGCTTGAAGTTGGAACAAGTCTTTGTAAATAATTAAATAGTCTTTAAAGTGTTATATTAATTTGAAATATGTTCATAATTTAAAGGTGTAATGTGTATACATTTTTGTAAACCCTATAATCTCTTTTCTGTTCATAGTAAGCCTAGTCTATTTAAAACATTGGTTTTTTTTTACCCCATTTTATTGTTTTTTTGTTGTTTTTTTTTTTTTTGGGGGGGGGGGGTAAAAATCGTCAAAAATGTGTTGACATAAATAATGGACAGCCCCAAAAGAGCGTCACTGGTTATTCCTCTCGTATCTCATTGTATCCATGGCTACCCCATTAAAATAACACAGTTATTAGTTCTATTGAGTTCCGTTGCCAAGAAGTATAGCCTACATAGTTTGGGAGGAGCACACACTCGTAATTGCTCATATAAACTTCATTCATACAAAAAAAATATAAGTATTTTTTTATTGGTTTGATTTTCATTTTACTACGACATTATTGTTATGCTTGTGTCACAGTGGCGTACCTAGGGGGGCGGTGGGTGCCGTCCGCACCGGGCGGCACGTTTTATTACTTTTTAGGGGGGGGGGGCAAAAATGTATAGATTAAATTGAAATACCTAAATGAGAGGGCGGCAAAATCGTCTTCCGCCCTGGGCGGCAGATACTCGAGATCACGCTACGCCGCTGCTGTGTCACAATATGTTCATGACACAAATTTTGCATTGGCTAAAGCCGGTTTGCGTTTCATGATTTCGTCTCAAGAACTCACACACACAAACAAAAACACACACACACACGGCGGTGCAAGAACAGATAGAGTGTGGTTTTAAGTGACGACAGTATTTGATACTTAAGCTACGGACCAAAACAGAACAAATGAGTGTGTCCTCAAATATTTTGCAGGATGACACCTACCCACCCCCTCCTTTTTTCCCGTTGCAGTTTTGTTTATCAAGGAAGACTTTATAAAAAAATTAGCACCAATATTTGATATCTTGTAAATTATTTCCCTTATACATCTAACATTTTTAAGCTGTTGTGAGTTTCATTACATTCAAGACAATGTTAGTATACCCAAGAATGTCCTCGTATCTTAAAAGTCTACAAACTCTCATTAATACCGACCACACATTAGAAACCTTTCTTTTTTGTGTGTATTCGACTTGTTAAACAGTACATTGTTTCAGAGCCATTCGACTTGTTAAACAGTACATTGTTTCAGAGCCATTCGACTTTTTCTCCTGGATGTTGATAATGTTACTTTTGGTCCATGTCACTGCTACCGTTATCTTCCTGTTTGACTGGGCTGTGCCCAAGAGTAGAAGACGTTATCAAGGTAGCCATTGGCTAACTTCAAAATCTTTTTTCCACTTCACTGTTGAGCATTTTATAATTTTATGTTGCACTAAATTATTCTTTAAAAAACTGCATTGTTTTATTTTCATTTATTCAGCTTACCTACCTCATAACTTATGATATAAGACTTCCTACAATTGTATTTATGTTATTAACAATCTTATTCTATGCTTGAAGCCTCCCTCAGCTACAAATACACTTTATATTTTGTAGGTTTTCCTTTTTTCATACTTTAGATACTAATAAATCTTTTAAAAAACTGCTTATTGTATGTATATAACATTTTATAATTACATGTTATATATATAATCAATGTAACTTAAGACTCTAAAATCTGAAATAATTTCCAAAACCATGCCAAATCAACAATACTTTATGAATGCGCAAAAAAAAATAAAAAGTAATGAATTAAACTCTTTCTGTATCACAGTAATGGATATTTTAAAAGCTCACAATTTTTTTTAGTAACAATAACTGAACAATAAGAGAAATTGATCTCTAAATAGAACTTTAGGTTTGCCTCTTTTGAACCTTTGTTCCATGTGTCTTTGTTGTTGAACTGACATTATCATGCTGTGTTGTTACTTGCTTGCTTTTATTTTAAAGATATCTCATCCAAAAACCATTTGGAAACTAAATATCTTTCTTTTCATTAATTTTTTTTAGAAAATTATTTTCCCACATTCTAAAAAGTCTGATAATTAGAAAATCGACATGGTTGAAAATGCTGAAACAAGTTAGGTTTAAAAAAATGATGGTATCTTTTACTTGCACATAACAACTGTTTGTATTATACAACAAACTCAACAGTTTTAATCACATAATTACATACTGCTTTATGGCTCATTGACATTTTTTGTTCAGAGCAGCTAATAAATAAATAAACATTTTAATTGCTATACAGACTTCACTCATGCTTTACCTTTTCTCTTTATTACTTTTTTTTTAAATTGCATACCCTTGCAGAACCCTATGACTATGCATCCTGGTCGCTAATCCTTATCTTCAGTGTGCACGCCACAGGGTCTTCCATCCTCATCTTTGAATGGTTAAGTCCTTATGGACTTAACCGTGGACTTACACATATGAGAGGTAACTGAGGTAAAACTCAGGGAGTAAGCTTATGATGTGATTAAATTTCATAATTAAAGTGCTACTTACCATAGCTCTGGGAACAATACTATCAATACAAATTGAATCTATTTGTAAACATTAAATATAATTAGATTTTTTTTGTGATGTCATTTCAATATACTTTTTTTTTAATTAAATGACTAGTTAGATTTTAAAATCCCCTGTCAGTCTTCAGAATGTATTCTCTTAATTTAAGTTACACATATTTTCAAAGGCAAAATTTTTTTTTTTTTATAAAATTCACTTATTTTCTTAAGCAAGATTTTTACCTTTAAAGTATTTTTTGTGAACATTCATTTGTTGTTTTTTTTTTTCTTCCTTTTTTTATCTTGCTAATATTTCTAGCTTTAAGTTCTGTTTTTCAACTCTCTTCTTGCCATTGTTTTTAATTCTTGCTTTGAATGTTTTTGATGGTCTTCGTGATTTTATAAAGTTTCTAGATAAGCAATTAAATATATTAGCACAGTTTCAAGGTTTATAATTGTTATAAAATAATACAGTATTATTTTTATTCTTGATATCCATGTTTTAACTATTTCTTTCTTAATAAGTTACTGCTACTACCACTTTACAATTTCATTTTCATTTGCTCATTTTTTGTAAAGTTTCATGGTGTATCTAATGTAATTAATTTATAATAAATTAGTTATAGGCGTATTTTTTCTTAGGTAAAAATGAACTAAATGAATAATGTGTTGATAATTACCATTATGTTTGACAATCATTATTCTTACAAATTGTTACATCTCATTTAATATATTTTTTTTAACAGATCACAAGTTCTCATTATTTCGATCATTCTGGCTAATATGGGCCATGTTGTTTAGTACATCAGTTCAAACCGATAGTCCAAAAGGAATAGCCAGCAGATTCTTAGCCAATATCTGGGCTCTTTTTGCATTAGTTTTTTTAGCTTCATATACTGCCAATCTAGCTGCATTTATGATTACGAAAGAAGAATATTATGATTTATCTGGCATTCAGGATTACAGGGTAATATATCCCATATATTTCATTTTATAGAGATTTCTATATTTAGGTATTACTGGTATTAAAAAGTTTAAGAGTGATTTGAAGAAAAAGTTAAGTAAATATCTTATTTTAGAATCAATTAGGGCTATCAAATATAAAGGGATGAAAAAATGAAATCAGTTAAAAAAAAATTATGATTATAGTAATTATTTATTAAATTAAAACCCTTCTACTTTCTTTGACTCTACAGCTCATTTAGGGCCCTGGCCTGCCATTCTACTCTTCTCCACTTTTCCTGATCCATGGTCTTCTTCCTCCACTTTCTCACTCCTATGGCCTTAAGGTCTTTCCCCAACTCCTCTAACCATCTGCTGCTTGTTCTGCCCTTAAGTCTTTCCTCATTGGGTGTTTCCTTATATATTGCCATTAGAACTCTGTTATTTTCCATTTTTTCTATGTGCCGTACCCACCTCATGCTATTCATTAAATTAGAACCCTACATTACAATATTTTTTTTATTTATCAATTAAAATATAAACTGACAGATTTTCATAAAAGTGTTTTTTTTTATTTTATAAATAGCTGCAGAATCCATACACTATGAACCCACCATTTAAATATGCAACTATACCTAATGGCAGCACTGAAGCAAACATACGTACAAATCATATAGATATGTACAACTACATGAAAGCCTACAATCTACCAGATGTTGAATCTGGAATTTTAGCTTTAAAACAAGGGTAAGGGATAATAAACTAATGTTATTGCAACTAAACATACTTCATAAGCTAAAAATTGTATTAAACTGTAGGTATATTAAAAGTTGCAGAATAAATGAAAACGTTATTTGAGTGAAAATAAGTAGAGCTGTGTTTAATTTCATGGCAGATGATGAAAATTATTCTCAAACGAAATTAGTGTTATGTCCTAATATCATCAAGTTCCATTTCAGATTTTAAAAATATGTATTTTTACATTGGCTTGGAATTCAAAATTATCTTGTTTTTATTTCTCAATTTTGTATGAACAAATTGAAAAATATTTCAGATTACATTTAAAAACCATTTTTTTTATTAAGGTGTTATTTTAGACAAAGTTTTTTTTTCTTTTTTTTTTAAACATCATTATTATAGATATAAGGTGAAAAAAAGTTTTATTTTCATAATTTTATTTTTAAAGTCCCTGTAAGCATGACTTGTCTATCTCTGTGATCCTATAAACCACTAATAGACATTATTTGTGGTGGCATTCTTTTATTCTCACCATCTCCTATAGTGCAGTGACCACAGCTTGAGACATAGGTAGGTGACTGAACAAGCTAAGGTTGAATCCATAACCCACAGCATATGGGTCCAGCGAAAGCATGCAGATCAGACTCACTACCAAAGCAACCTAAAAAAGGAACAGACCAGATGGAACCTTTTATTTTGTTTTTGCATTGCCCTACTTTCAAATTTGCCACAGCCAAAAGTGTAATGGCCATGGAGTAATCACAGAAGACATAGGGGAACTCAAACCATGACCTGCAAAATTAACTTGGTTCTTACTGGCGATCGAATTAGAGACACCCAGGTTGAAAGTACCCCTCAACCATCCAACACCCCCCTTTCCTGTTCATCATTGTTGATTTTGTACTATGCATTACATTTATGTATTACTATACATTATGTCTACAGATACTGTATTTTATACTACTAGTTATAAAAAAATTATATATGTCATTAAATGTTTTTACAGGAAAATTCAAGCCTTTATTTATGATTCTTCAGTCCTGGAGTACAGAGCCTCTAGGGATCCTAAATGTGGACTTGTAACTGTAGGTAACAGATATGCTATGACAGGATATGGTGTTGGATTCCCACCAAACAATAAACAATTTAAAAATCCTTGGATTGACAAATTTAATAAAGTAATTTTAAAACTGCAGGAAAATGGTAATTTTTTTTCATATTTCATTTAATGTTTATTAATTTTCTTTTATAGTTTCCATCTCTTTCAAATTGTTGATAGACTTAAAACCAATGATTTCATTTCACTTTTTATATATTTATTTCTAATAGAGTGTTATGATCTTAGCAGTAGTAGAAAAAATTGTTTTGTGATTTGTTTTTGTTTTTCATGTTTTCTATTTTTTTTTTTTTTGCACTTTTCACATAAACATAAATTTGTTACTATTTTTAGGTGAGCTTGATAGACTGCAAAAATTTTGGCTCGCTGGAGCTTGTGATACAAAAAAAGAAAAAGGTGTTTCTAACCGAACATTGGGAATTTTGAATTTCACATCAGCTTTCATTCTTTTAGGAACTGGGGTTTTGCTGGGCTTACTAATTTTAGTTTTTGAACATCTTTATTTTAAGTTCTGTCGGAAACGTTTGAAAAAATGGGACAAATGTGGATGCTGTGCTTTAGTATCTTTAGTAAGTTATCATTTTCTTGAATCCATAAATATTGACAGTTAATAAAACAATGCTACTTTAAATTAAGAATTATTATTTTAATGAAAGATAAAAAGTGAAATGAAATGTTAACAGACATTTAAGTTTACTCCATTTATATTTCCAGAGTATGGGCAAATCATTGCAGTTTAAAGATTATGTTGATGAAGCCATGAGTACATTTGTCAAGTCTCGTTGTAAAGATCCGTTATGTGAAACACAGATGTGGAAATTAAGACATCAGCTTGATATGGCTTTGTTAAAGATTGAACATTTACAAAATCAGCTAGGGTTAGTGCTAATAATGATTTCATTTACTTTTCTGCAGGGCGTAGCGTGGGTATCGGCCGCCCAGGGCGGAAGATGATTTTGCCGCCCTCTCATTTAGGTATTTCAATTTAATCTATACATTTTTGCCGCCCCCCCCCCCTAAAGAGTAATAAAAAGTGACGCCCGGTGCGGACCGCACCCACCGCCCCTCCCTAGGTACGCCACTGCTTTTCTGATGTTTGTGACTTTGAATTTAAATATATTTCTAAATATATCTAATATTCAAAAACATTTTTTGTCACATTACAGGTAGATATCTATACTGATAGTTAATCTGGCATGGACTAAAACTAGATTGAGAAATTAGATATAAAACTGCTTAAGTTAATGTAAAATGTATCATTTTACTCTTTAAGATAATTCATAGTCTATAAATAATATAACATCTTTCCATTAAGAAAGAGTTTCATGAATGTATTTATTTTTATAAAATTTAAAGATGATTTCAAGGCTTTCTTTGATTATCTAAATGCAGTAATTACTTTGAGCTCTTTTACTTATCCCTATCTTATTATTACAAGTTGATGTTATAATTTCAAAGTAGTCTTTTTTACATACTCCAATAAAAAGGACATTTATTAGAAAATGTATGTTTAAATCTTACCATTTTTCATCTAATTTAACAAATATGTTATTGTTTATTTTCTTTCACTTAATTATTCTTTTATATTCTAGAGATCTAGGAGTGGAATATCTAAACATAATGCCATCTTCAACTATTGAAACTGAGTCTGAAAGTGTTCAAAATGTGATGGGTATTAGAGCCAATGGAATGCAAGGCTCTCACTTTGCCATCAGTTCCCAACCTGTTG
Source organism: Bulinus truncatus (assembly GCA_021962125.1). Classification (NCBI taxonomy): domain Eukaryota; kingdom Metazoa; phylum Mollusca; class Gastropoda; family Planorbidae; genus Bulinus; species Bulinus truncatus. The sequence continues at coordinate 1,351,680 of JAGDYQ010000158.1, forward strand.
CCAACTATAGTATGAGCTTAGGAGCATCGCCATTACAGGATCAAGAGCTCCACGATACTACATTTATTAAAAATTATGATTCGATAGTCAGAACCCCAACAGATGAAAAGCTGGATCAGTTTGCTGAGCATTTTGATACAACAGACAATTCTCCCATGACAGAGAACTTTATAGACCCCTTGTTACCACCACCTCCATCAGGCGAGTCTCCCCTACTTAGTGGTAGTATCAGTAATGTCACAGGTGGCAACAGCAGCAGCTATGGGGGTGAAACTTGTTATGGATTTGAAGACTTTAACAGTGAGTGTGGAAGCGCCAGGAGTATTAGCGCTTTAGCCAATAGAATACACATGGGTGGAAATTTACCAGGCAATGTGTTACGCCGCACACCTAGCTACTCGTCAGCCGTTGGGAAAGACACTGGCACCGACAGCGCAGGTGAAAATTCCCCAAACTTGTCTGGTCGTGTTCGTATGTATGATGGTAAAACATATATTGGAGTTGACAATAGAGCCAGGATAACATGATATTCTTAAACTGAAGTAATGTTGTATGGAGTTGACAATAGAGCCAGGATAACATGATATTCTTTAAGTGAAGTATGGAGTTGACAATAGAGCCAGGATAACATGATATTCTTAAACTGAAGAAATGTTGTATGTTTGTGAAGATATAGATCATTAAATACATTTTACTTTAGTATGTTTGCTCATAAAATAAAGTTTTTTAAATATTGTTTTATTTTGAAATTAATTTTTGTGATATTTATTTATTAATGACCTGTACATTATTATTGAGATTTTAAAAAGGAAAAAAAAGTTCTGTGATGGGCAACATCTTTATGTGCAACCACAAAAAATCATCATTATTTCAGGTATTACACAAGCTATTACTCTTTTTACTTCTGATCTCAGAAATATTGAAAATCTCCCATACATAGAAGCTACTGTTGTTTTACAACTAGATACATTGAGAAGTCTCTTTTACTACATGTATTTACTTACACTTACAGTATTTTATTTTACTCTTTTATTAAAAACAAAAATAAATATATAGGAAGATATATTAAAAATATTAAAAAAGAATTTGTAAATAGTATATTACACCATGGTTGTATGATCCGGCATCAAGACACCTAACAACCACTTTGTGGGTAACCCAGACTGTCACTTGACAACAAATCAAAGGATAAAAAAAAACGGTAATTAATTTGAGAATGTTATTTGTACAATTCATTTTCATACAGTCAAATAAATTTTTAATAACCCATTTTAGAAATAATTATTTTATTACATTTCAACATTTTATTTATTTGAGAAGTTTAAATTAATATTTACACATACGTTGCTTGATAACTAACTAAACATTTTTAAGGAAAATTGTATACTTCAAAAGGTATTTTAAAATATGCTCTCAAAGATACAAAAAGTTAGCAAATCCTTTCACTTCATCACTATCTTTATCTCATGTCATATTTTTGTTGTTTTTTTTTGGCATTTGATTATTATATTTCTCAAAATGTACATGTCTATCTACTTATAGTTTATAGATAGTCTTAGAATAGTTCTTTTTTTTACTTTTATTGTTTTTGACATTAAGGTTGTGAAAATAAAAAAATACATAAAAATATTAACACATGGTAAAGAAAAAAAGTAAACAACATGTTAAGTGGCTAGACAACATGGAAGTGCCCTACATTGTACAAATTATTTTTATTTTTTCACATGATTATTATTTTTTCTTAAATGCATTTAATCAGATTGTAGTTTTGATCTCCCTTTTCATTGACAGTTTAATGATATTTATTATTGAATACTGATTAATGAATTTTCTGTTTACTGACACTGAATGGTTTGCCAAACATCTTTAGCTCTTGATGCAATTAGTGGCAGCGAGTTCAGTAAATTTGTTTAGCATAATGAAGATATTTTGTTCAAATTCTAGTGATTCCAGTTCTCTATTGCTTCTTAAAAAAACTGCATGACCATCGCAGCCTCTTTTATGTTTGGTGATGTTATTGTACCTTCCCTTGGAAGACTGCAGCCTCCCATATGTTTGGTGATGTGATTGAAGATTGCAGTCTTTGATATGTTTGTGATGTGATTGAAGACTGCAGCCTCTGATATGTTTGGTGATGTGATTGTAGATTGCAGTCTCTGATACGTTTGGTGATGGAATACTGCAGCGTCCGTTTATAATCTCCATTTAGGGAGCTTAGAAATGTTTAAATTCAGAACTCAAACCAACCACCAATGATATCTTCTGTGGCCGTAAGCCAAAATAGCTCATGTTGTTATGCCCCCACTTTATCCGCCAGCGATAAGTTCTTACATGCATTCAAGTCAGTCCATGATACAGTTGCCTCAAGGTTCCTTGTCACGTCGCCTTTTCCCATTTTATAGTCATGTTCAGCTGGCTACATTCTCCCTAATAATTTTCACGTGGTCTTTTTTCAGCTGGCTGACCAACTTATCCTTATTTTATTCTTATACCGTGTCGGTCTGTTAAAATCATGTATGAAGCTGATGCAGCAGCGTGGATCCACCTTTAGGCTAGTCTAGTATTAGCTGTTAGAAAAATAAACTCTAGCCCCTAATATGACCAGAGTTTATCGCACTCACGTTATCTTCAGGGCATCGTTCATTACAAGTGTCAGTTCGTTACAAGTGTCAGTTCGTTATACGTCTCAGTTCGTTATACGTTTCACATTTTTTTAAGATGGTGGCTTAAATATGATCATTAACGACTCTACTGAGATTTTTGTCGTGGTGAAACTATTCGGACGGCGCCTTGCAAGCTTTTGGTGTGAGCCCCATGACACACGTTCCCTAAGGCCTCAGTGGCCTTATACAGCCTCGGTTGTGAGTAGAAATGGGAAAGGAACAAAGGTGTCCTAAAAGTGGATTGATATAGTCTGAAGGGAAAAACATCTGAAAGTATGACCTATTACAGTGACATAATTCAATTAATCATTGTGCAATTAGTAGAGAGCTGTAATGTTTTCTTTATTATAATGCGTCACTGGGGTGTTTAGGTCTATCCGGTTACATTGTTTTCTTACACACTACCAAAAACACCACATTGGTCAATGAAGGTGTATTAGTGTTATGTTCTCGTATTCAATCACTGTATATAAATATAATGTATTTCAACATTCAACTCACCCATTGACAGCTTCAATTTGTACATGCTGCTATGTGTAACAGAATATAGTCTTGTTTCATTTTCTTTATATATATATATATATATATATATATATATATATATATATATATATATATATACATCATTACAAACATTTTGTCAGTGCAATTTAAACTATTTTGTCTTAGTATTAACTATGTATACTTTGTTAACATGTGTACAAATAATTGTTCATAATTAAATTTTTCTCCTGTCATTTCTTAAACTGTGGATTTGAATTTTTTTCTTAAGTTATCTTTTTATTATTAAAGACTTTTATTGAAATTGCTATGTCCGTGTATTCTGAGCTGTGTACACATAGACATAAGTATGGATATCAGAAGATAAAAAAACATGTCAGGCCGGTAAAATTAACCGGCTTATAAAAAGTATAACACTTTCGCACAGAGAGAGCGATGACATAGAAGTGGTGGCAGCCCCGTAGCGTGAAAATTCTACAGCAGGGGCCAGGCAATAGCGGGGGGGGGGGTGGCAGGTAATACATTTAACTAAGTAGAACAAATAAGTAGGGGGGCCAGACAAAACGCAGGGGAGGCCCGGCCCCCCCCCCGCACGCTACGGGCCTGAGTGGTGGTGAACCGTGAATAATAAATTGCTTTTAACTTGTGACCAGTCTATATTTAGTCGCCGGGCACCGACCAGATATAATATACACGAGAATATTGAGGACTATGTTGAATTAAAAACAAACTGATGAAAAGATAGGTAACTGCTACCAGGTAAATAAAAACTGATGAATTTCACGATAGGCCAAGGTGAGATCTGTATCAGTCTATATAGAAGAAATGTGGGGTCTGTATCAGTCTATATAGAAGAAATGTGGGGTCTGTATCAGTCTATATAGAAGAAATGTGGGGTCTGTATCAGTCTATATAGAAGAAATGTGGGGGGTGTATCAGTTTGTATAGAAGAAATGTGGGGTGTGAATCAGTTTGTATAGAAGAAATGTGGGGTGTGTATCAGTCTGTATAGAAGAAATGTGGGGTGTGTATCAGTTTGTATAGAAAAAATGTGGGGTGTGTATCAGTTTGTATAGAAGAAATGTGGGGGTGTGTATCAGTTTGTATAGAAGAAATGTGGGGGTGTGTATCAGTTTGTATAGAAGAAATGTGGGGTGTGTATCAGTTTGTATAGAAGAAATGTGGGGTTTGTATCAGTTTGTAAAGAAGAAATGTGGGGTGTGTATCAGTTTGTATAGAAGAAATGTGGGGCGTGTATCAGTTTGTATAGAAGAAATGTGGGGTGTGTATCAGTTTGTAAAGAAGAAATGTGGGGTGTGTATCAGTTTGTATAGAAGAAATGTGGGGTCTGTATCAGTCTGTATAGAAGAAACGTATTTCTTAAAAATTAATTGTGAAGGGCAAGGTACACATATTTCTTAGATCCAAAACTAACCTACATTTTGCTTCAGGTGAACAGTTTGAGGAAGTTTTTATAATGTGTCAAAAGAATTATGTATTATTTCATTATTAAAGTTTAACATATTGCATTAAAATGTCCATACAAGAATATAATCCATTCCTAAAGAATGAGTAAGTAAATGTTCCCTTAAGCCCAGCGGGCCCGGCTCATCGGGGCAGATGAAGTGTAGTCCTGGCATATAAAGGAATTGTGTGGTTAGCACAACGCCCAGCCACCTTAAATCCCCCCAACTTTAAGTCGGGTGAACTTGGGGACTTACACCAGAACCTGAAAAAAATCCCTAGGTTCTCACTTAATGTTTAATAGATATTGCATACAAATGTGGGTTCATCCAATGTGTCCTTAGTACTCGATAGTTTTCCAAGTTTAACATACCGTCTAGGGCAGTGGTCCCCAAACTTTTTCTCGCCGAGGACCGGTCAACCTTTGATAATTGTTTACTACGGCCCGCTGGGGGGGGGGAGGGGGCGTACGTTGATATGTTAGATTGTTTTTGATTTCACAATTGATGTTAAATATATTTAAACATTCCACAGAGTATAAAGTGATTTAACATTTTTATTCACTAAAACTCTAAATCAATGAGAACCCTGAGCTTGTCTCTCTGCAACGAAACGGTTCCATCTGGAGAAATAGGAGAAAAGGACACCCGAAGTGCGTTGCTGACCACAGATCTAGAAGGGGTGGGGATGAGGGGGAACATGATACGGGGGTAGCTGTGTTATTGGGGACTGCGATCAATACCTTTATGTTTCTGGGGAGGGGGGGGTTCAAAATATTCCCAGGGTCTTGTCTAGGGCGCATGGCGTTCAAGTGGCGAAGCAGTTTTGATGGTTTCATTGCTTCATTTGATAGCCGGTCGCCTCAAACTAAGCAGGGCGGGAGTTGGTCCCGATGAATTCATATTTCAAGTAGGGCTCATGGTATTGTCTTTTAAAAGTTGTATGTTTCTCTGATGTTGACGGCTCCTATTCTGTCTATTCTCTTGGCCTTTTCTTTTTCCAAAACGAAAATTTAAATGGCGTCTGTTCCGTACTCATTTTCGCTAATGCGTGGGCTAAATTTGAGAGCTCATGTGACCGAGATGTAACTTGGAAATAAAACATCGCTAAACTAAGATAGTAAATGTGGACTAAAAAGGGGCCAAAATATATAAAACACATGTACAACAAATACTCTCATGTTATACTTGAGAAAGTACCGGTGAACAGAGAGAAGTGTGTCACACAGATTCTCACTATCAAAGTTACAACGACACTGCCACTTGCAGCCACTCAGCTCCCGTTTGACATCTCGTACATGGACAGTCTCACAATCCCAATGAAATACACCACAGTTGATAAATAAAATGGAAAAAATTAAATGTTTCTTTGGTGGCCCGGTACCACTTATTTGTCCACGGACCGGTACACCATGTACACATCACGAGACTTCCATGCTAAGAGTGTGATGCACCGTGTACACATCACGAGACTTCCATGCTAAAAGTGTGGTTCACCGTGTACACATCACGAGACTTCCATGCTAAGAGTGTGATGCACCGTGTACACATCACGAGACTTCCATGCTAAAAGTGTGGTTCACCGTGTACACATCACGAGACTTCCATGCTAAGAGTGTGATGCACCGTGTACACATCACGAGACTTCCATGCTAAAAGTGTGGTGCACCGTGTACACATCACGAGACTTCCATGCTAAGAGTGTGGTGCACCGTGTACACATCACGACAACTTCCATGCTAAGAGTGTGGTGCACCGTGTACACATCACGAGACTTCCATGCTTAGAGTGTGGTGCACCGTGTACATTTGCTTTATCTAAAAAGGTCAGTTTGAAATATTTCCACACATTACTTTTACCTTTATTGGCAAAAAAAAAAAACTGCAAACGTTCGCTTTTAATGTCAACAAATTTTTGGATACACCCTTTACTGTCCATGTCTTGCAACAAATTTAAAAATCAAGCAAAAACGTCGACAAAAGTTAATTTAATTACGGTTCCTAGGCCTTAATCGGGCCTTGCTAAAATTACTTAGGGCTTACATACATTACATCAGTGCAGGGGCGGATCTAGACAACTTTGACGGGGGGGGGGGGGCAAAACTGTTTTCATTGTTGAAAATTGGTCTTAGAACAAAAAAATATTTCGATAATTTAATGATGTCTTACCTAAACTTGCGGTGTCATGGCCCCCCGCCCCCCCCCCCAAATCCGCCCCTGCATGGCTGCATCAGTGCTTAGTAAGCACGGTCTAGGAACCCCCACAAGAGCCTGAGTCATTTATTTTGTTTATAAGGAAACAAATTTTTAATGAACGATCCCCTTAATATCGACGGGAGATAACTCTAAATTGAAATTCAAGTTTTTGTTGTTAGATACTCAAGCAGTGTTTTAGGGGGACTAAATATAAGAAATTCATTAAAACTACACAAATATAATCACAACTTCTCGTTTGCTTAAAAACGTTGTATAAGATTTAAAAATTCCAAATTCATCACGGACGAACTAAGTTTTAGAGTGTACGCTGTTCTATAATAGGGTATCAATCATGTGTATGAATTATGAATTTCATTGTTCTCACTGAAGTACCTACTGTCCACAGTGTCCAGAAATTTATCTGAAATATAAAATTTATAATACCATTTAAAAATTAAATACATTTTAAATGGATTTCGAAAATGTTACTCTTAAATTAAGTTGATTAGAGATTTTGTAAGCTTATAAAATCAAATCACTAAGCTGACTTTGTATAAGTCTAAGCAGTTTTATAAAATAATGCAAAATTTAATAATTAGTGATTGGATAAGATTACATGAAGGAGCAGAAATATTAAGAAATTTATCGTCAGTAAATGATCAACAGTTAAGACCATATGGTAAGTTTTAGTGGTCTCTGTAAGATTGACTAACTTAGTTTATTTCTAACTCTGTACTTTAATATCCTGCCTTTAGAATATTAAATTACTCTCAATTATTATATTATTATCTCTGTTATCAATAGGTTTACTAGAACGACCAATTTTCCCATCCAACATATCTATTGAAGATGTATCATACAAAATCATTGTTGTTGGTAAAAGTGGAGTTGGTAAAACAAGTGCCATAGCAAAACTTTCTGGCCGACCTATTCCAAGTATTCACAGTGAAACTGCAGGTAACAGGCTTTTTCTTAATAAATTCATATCTTTAAACTGGGCTTTTTGTTTGTCTATCTGCTCATCTGCCGGCATGTTTATTTAATTATAATGTATTGAATAGTAAATATATATATATATATATATATATATATATATATATATATATATATATATATACCCCAGGTATAAAGTTTTTATATATGCATGTGGGCTGGGAGCAGGGAGACAAAAAATATTACATGAATCACTGTAAAAAATGTCAGCAAATATTTGGACTCTCTTTTTTTTTTAAATCCAACAGTTTATGTCCCAAATGGGACATCTTTGACAAGTGATACTATAAGCCTTTACTCAAATAAATATAATTTCTGAATGTTTCTAGAGCTTGAATATTAGAATAAATATAACTGTGGAGGAGAATAATCAATTATTGTTTCATATTTTAACTAATTTAAGAAGTCTTACAAAGTTAAAAGAAATAGTACTCTTAAATTGTCACAAATTACATTATGAGTTTTATTGTTGTATATCGGTTTGTGATTTGTGCAGTGCTGAGTTCATATGTGCGAGTTTTCCCCAAGTTCACCTAGGTGTCACTTGGTGCGTGGGTTCAAGAGGCAATTGGGAAGTTGGTCCTCACGGTAATGGGTGCATATGGCAAATATCAACTGGTGATACGAAGGAAGCCCCTACAAGATCATACACACAACATTATACTGTATTGACTGTATCTGACATCATTTCATTTATTATACTTGTCATTTGTTTTTTTCAAAAACATTACTGTTCATCTTTTGGTTGTTAGTTGCTTTGAAAGTTAAATTACTTACATTATAAAAACATGAATCTAATATTTAATATAATTTGATAACTTCTCTTTTGTAAATAAAATAATTTTTCTAAATTGAATAAGGGTAATAATGTCAAATTAAGATTCATGTTTACAATTATAAAAAGCATTTGATAATAGATGGTAATAATTTCTTTTTTTTTTTCTTCTGTTTTTCAAACAGGTATTCAGGTCACTAAAATGTATTGGCCTGTAAAAATTGCTCATTTAAATAAAGCAGTGCTGATGAACTTAGAATTATGGGACACCGGAGAAATAGCTGTGAAAAAGTTTGATCATATTTCACCTGTGAGTTTCATTTAAAAACAATAAACTATGAGCGATTAATACATTTTCTTTGTAGATTTTCTGTGAGTAATAAAAAAAAATGTTTCACTAAATAATATTACATTTTAAAAAAGCAATCCTTTTATGCATATATGTATATTAGGGTGGAGTGAAAACATTTTTTTTTTATTTTTTATTCTAATAGCTCAAAATGATTGCCAAATGGTCTAAGTAGTTATGGCCTAAATTATCTTTTATGTAGTGGAACGTTTACCAGTGCCCCAAAGGCCTTCAAATTTTAAACGATACAAACATTAAAGCATTATAACAATTTTGAATGAAATCAACATCTCAATAGTGATATTCGTAATGTTAATGTGCCAATATGAACTGCTGAACTAAATTATGTTTATGAATTAACAATTTACAATAAGTCAGGATCGTCGATTTTTCTTAAGGCAGGAGACAAATAACGTGACAGGAAGATAGTCTTCCACAAGTGCCTGTCATCAACTTAGCATGACGGTTTTGTTTTAATGTCAAACCAAACATGGCCATAAACCCACACAATATAAGTTAAAAGTTCTTCTAGCTAAATTGGTTACAATATACAAATGGAGAATTATGTTCGCCTTTGTCAACCAGCGTGCATGAGACAATATGCCAGGATCGCGGCGAGCAAGATCATTGGAACAGTTGCCTCTAATTACAGTTTGATAGAAATGTGTCCTTGCCTATTCCCACTGCAGCATAAAGTTCCATTGGAAGAAAAAGACTTCCTTGTTGACCAAAGAACCTTAAAAATAAAGTACATCAGTAAAATAGATGTACAAACATCAAGGAAGAGGGGAAAATGCATTGCAAGGATAGAAGCAATAGGAGCCAGACATATGCGCTATGAAAGTGAACAATCGGCTACATGTAGTTCAAAGGGACAATTGTAATCAGATGTGTCTTCGACAGCATCTGATTCTACGGTGGAAGATGAAGAAGATGATTATACCCACTCTAGCACTAACCCAGTGCAATCAACTTCAATCACTCACACAAAAAAGAAACAAATGCGTATAATGCTACCAAATGTTGCACAGACTTGCGACAGATATGGAATTTCAGACAGATCAGGTGCCACAATAGCTACAGTAAGTTTAGAAGATGTTAGCTTTGCTACAGAACAAATTGCAACAAGTATAATAGATTTACAATGTGATAAGAGAAAGAAAAATAATTGAACTTACCAAAACACTGGATTACCTGCAGGGATTATTTTTTATGAATGAAAAGACAAAACGATTGTAACAAAGCAAGTGGAATCAAAGAATTATCGTAATACAGTTTTGGAATAACATATTGCACAAATTCATGAGCCAGGATCAGAGTATGTTGGACACATTTCACCTCCTTCTGGTGCTGCTGCAGCTGTTGTCAAAAGTATGATTGAGTTTTTTGTCCAAAACACAATCAGCACAGACACGTTATTGGTTGCATAGTTCAGCAAGCAATACAGGTTAGAAAGGTGGCATGATACAGCTTATAGAAGAAAAATTGAAAAAGCCTGTTTAATGGCCAGCATGTCAGTCAGTTGTGAATGAATTGCCACTTCGGCATTAAATCAAACACCTCGATGGTCCAACAACTGGTCCTTGCAGTTTTTAGTTTCTATTGGAGTTGCAATTCAGAGTTGTGAAACTCTCCCACCTGTTGCTTTCAAGAGGATATATGCTGACTTCCCGGAAATTGCGTGCGATGATTTAAGCACAGATGAAGCATATCTTCTGGAAATCTGTCAAACTGTAATTAGAGGCAACTGGTCCATTGATCTTGCTCGCCGCGATCCTGGCAAAGTGCTTTATGCACGCTGGTTGACAAAGGTGAACAGGATACTTCATTTGTATATTGCAACCATGTCTCAGTCATTTGAGCTAGAAGAACTTTCAACTTATATTGTGAGGGTTTATGGCCATGTTTGGTTTGACATTAAAACAAAACCGTCGTGCAAAGATGGTGACAGGCACTTGTGGAAGACCATCTTCTGTCACGTTATTTGTCTCCTGCCTTAAGAAAAATCGACGATCCTGACTTATTGTAAATTGTTAAATCACTACTGAGATGTTGATTTCATTCAAAATTGTTATAATGTTTTTAAGTTTGTATCCTTTAAAATTTGAAGGCCTTTGGAGGAACCAGTAAACGTTCCACTACATACAAGATATTTTAGGCCGCAACTACTTAGACCATTTGGCAACCATTTTGAGCTATTAGAATAAAAAATAAAAAAAAATAAAAATTTTCACTCCACCCTAATGTATATATCACTGACTTGTCTCAAAAAAATAATTTCTCTTTCTCTATCATTTTGAAAGGTTTTGAGATATACTGTAGGCTTTTTACAACTACTCACTTTTTAATAAGTTATGACGTAATTAAATACAAATTATAACTCTCAGACTATAAACTCTTTCAGGAAAAACAAAGATAAATCTTACTCTAGTCATTATTAGTACAACAAAAATATTTAAGTGACATACAATGGCACATATTTCCAGGGTCAGGGCTCATGTCCAACAAGTACATTGATTAATCATGACTAAGATAAATAGTTAGTAGGGTATATGTAAGAAGTAAAGCTCAACTTTAACAAAATGCATAAACCCAGGGCTTGTTGCTTTGTGTTGCAATACCCTTTTTTGTTCAAAGTATTCTTATACGATAGCTCTACTAGAAGCTTTGGGGTATTACTGAAAAACAAATCATTCAATCATACTATTTATTCTAAATAATTGAAGTCATATGATAAAAAGATACAATTTAATAACTAGTTACATTAGACAATTGAAAAATATCCCACAATATATCGCAGATATCCTAACCTAACATACCTCAGGTCAGTTAAATACATACTACTCAACACTGTAACAATCATCTAGTGGGCAACCTCATGGTGTATGTCCACACCAACCTGTGGTTAAACCTGAAGTGCCTGACATGCTAAACATACACACTATGTTGTCACTAGAACAATGACTTGTGCTAGGTGACTTCAAATCTCAACCAATAATGTCCACCCCGACAATATCCTAACTGACTATATTCCATGTTGACATAATTTAATTTATTGCGTTGTTTATGTATACCTACCTATATTTTGATTTTAAATATGAAAGTTACATTGTCATTTTTTTTTTTTAAAAGTCTCAGCTTATTTTCAATCTATTGATCTAGGCTTGTAAAAATGGAGTGGATGGCATTTTGTTTGTATTTTCATTTGTTGACAAAGGAAGCTGGGATGAAATACCAAGCTTAATGTCCAGATTGACAGATCCCAAGGATAAACTAGCTAAAATTGTCATTGGTACAAAGTATCCTTTTATTTTTATTTTTTAAGTCTCTTTTCATTATTTAAAAAAAACAACTATAACACTATTTGTACATATAGCACTGTAACCAAGATATGCTGGATAACATGTATAGCAGGCACTTGCACACTTTTTGTAACTCACAGTCTATTTCAAAATATTAAAGGAGCAGCAAAGCACAATTACTTTTCAATGACAAATATGAAGTTAGATTTTGTCAGTAGTCACAATGTTATTTCATTTCATACAAAATCTTTAATGTAAACTTTAATCATACTGTTCTTTCAAACAAAAACTTTAATTTCATCTCATGGAAAATGTAAAACTTAACACACTACACAATAGGGTGGGCATTCATTTTTCTAAAGGTTGTGGTGGGTTCACGCAAGTTGAGAGCTCTTCATTTAGAGAAACATATAGGTCGGATTTCTGTGACCTAAAAAAAAGCAGAAATAAGCATGCATTTTTCCTTTAAATACCAAAATATGCCCTATCAATATTACATAAATGAACCAAATGCAGATTAATGTTTTATGCATTGGGATATTGGGCTTTTATGAGGTACTTTTAATGGGAATAACCTGTATTAGAATCTTAAAGAATGATGAAACTAAAACATTATCATATTAGCTGTTTTTTTATTAAGAATTGTAAATACTAAAACATCCTGATGAAACATGATATTATATAAATTTACATAATCCAAAAGTCAAATAGGAATTATATTTTGAGGTAAGTTTTAAAAAATGACACTAGGAAAGATTTCTTTGGTTTTTACAGCATGTGTGTTAGTAACCACCTTCCCTGAATATCACGTATCTTGCATGGACAGTTGTCTTGAAAATATAATTTATATACAAATATAATTATTTTAGTGACATGCAACTAATCTCATGATTTTCCAGTAACTTCGGTTGTAGGTTCGACCAGTTTTCACACAGTGAAGTAAGTCAGAGAGAGTTGAGGGACTTTGAAGTCAGATGGCAGATTCCAGTCCTGGCCATGTCAAATGTGTTGTCATCAGATTCCAGCTTAAATGACATTATACCCGTCTTAAATTGTATTTGTGAGCACTTGTGTCAGCGAGATGTTATGAGAGAAGAAGAGAAATGAGAAACATCTGGAGTACATGTCAATATGAGTGTGATTCAAAAGTATACATATAATCTTATTTAAGTGCATGTTTATAAAAGTAAACAGACAATGAAAACAGGATTGTATTCTGATGATTTGCTAGCATTGAGGCTGTGAGCCATTTCATAACATAGAAGATTACAGGTTAGAAATTTTGTGGTGCCAACTACCCATGTCCACTTTGGAATGTAAAATAAAAATTGGGTCTTAATCCTCTTCAGGCCTAGTTGAGCCAATGTGTTGAAATGGCCCTAGTTTCAGGTGTTTTATAAAATGACTGGTTTAAATTTTATCAATTGGGGTAAATATTTTTGTAATAAAATTAATAAAATATTTCATCAATGAATCATCACATTACTTTGTTATTTCTGAATACATATTAAAAGCAAGAATAAAAAAAAGTTAAAATCAAGTTACATTTTTGATGAATTATTTATTATGATCACTATATATATATATATATATATATATATAAACATATCACCATAGTTACCATACTGTGAATACTGATTTTCTTGTGGAGGTGAATACAAAAATATAACAAGCTAAATTTTTTTTTTTCAAAAGGGGGCAGAGACAATTTTCATTGAGGAGAAAAAAAAATAGAACAAATAGAGTGAGAATATATTAATATATTTGTGCTGTAATCAATACAAAATGTGTACATTTTAGTGGAAAGTCATTCAGGGCCTTCATAATTCATCACTATAAACTCTTTACACGTTTTGTCCTTGAGGGGACATTGGAATATTGCAGTGGATTATGGACATGTAACTGCATTTCTCTTTTTGTCTAGTGGTCACTAGTAGAGTGGATACACTTTGACCTGTCCACTCCTTCATGTTGAAAGTTCAGTTCTTTCTAATACTGCCTCTATCTTTTTTTTTCTTTTTGACCTGCCAGTATGGTTCCTGAAATCCTACAAGGTTGTTCACCCACAGAGCAGTCAGGGTGGGGACACAATCGTGTACTTAGTGCAGAAGCAAATAGACTTGCCTTTCCAGATTTTATCAAGTCTGGTCATGGCTGACATGTTTATTGTGATTTTAGTGCAGAGCGTTGGGCCCAGGTCTCTGAAGCTGTCCACCTCTTTCAGTCTTTCTGCTTTCCAGGCTCTTTCTGCCGTACAACCTACTGTAGTGTTGACCATTACATTACACTTATAGGTACCCACTTCCATGCCATAGAAACTAGCTTGTTACAAGATACGAGATAACAGGAAATAAACATCAGTATTGACACGTTGCAAGCTGTTGTTGTCTTAATGTCTGAATAAATATTACTTAATTAAACACAAGTCATTTATGAAAATCTTTATAGAGGTCATTACATCATTTGGTCATTTCTGAAGGACTGGCTTGTTTTTCTTAACCTTTCGTTGTTCAGATTTTCACGCACTTCATTTTGTTGAGATATCTTCCTGCCAGCAATCTTCATCAAAATGTCATCCACATTTTTCACATCAAATATCTCAAGAATGGGTTTTCCATCTGGATCCTGACCTTTTAATAGAATTTTACGACAGTCACATGTCATCTGCAAAGTGAGAATGTCAAAAGTTGTCCTATAGCTGACTATCTCTCGTTTTTCCAGAGGTGTGTAGAGATGGAGAATTTGTTTATCTGCAACCAAAGCAATGATCGCAGCATCTTTAGAAACCTCAACGTGAGAAATCTGTTGATGATAATAACAATGTTCAGCTAAAAAAGAATGAGAAACTTTTGAGAAAATACAAAATGTGCTTTATGAAATGTGCACTGCTTTATGAAATTGCACTGTTTTAGGAAACAGGTATATCAAAATATAGTTTTAACTTCTAGACTGTAAATAAATTGTTATGTTCACATGCATTTTTGTCTATTTAACCTAATTTAATGGACTATAGTGATCCATTAGTATAAATGGTAGGGGAAGGAGGAGGTCGAATGGAGCGCCATCTTCAGTGCTAACTACATCAGGATCTGAGATTAACCCTTAGAATTCCTAATCGGTTTTGTATGAGTTTTATTTTTTTCTTTCATTATAGACAAGTAAAATGGATGGATCCATTGCAGGGAGCCCTACAAAACTCGATTACCGAACTTATCTGAAACGGATTCTGCCGTGATTAAATACAACGATAATTCTGAATACAAATTTACTTTGTATTAAAATAGTTTCATTTTCAAATAGTTGAATCTTTGGGTCGAAATTGTTCGACTTTAAGCTGTTCGGACTTTGAAAGGGTTGAGGGGCGTTACTAAAGCTATGCACACCACTGGTTTGATCAATATAGAGGGGCGTTACTAAAGCTATGCACACCACTGGTTTGACCAATATAGAGGGGCGTTACTAAAGCTATGCACACCACTGGTTTGACCAATATAGATTAATAGGGTTTTACCTTTTCCTGACTACTGAGCTCAATACTCATGACCAGGCTTCTGTTCCTTGCATTCCATACGCAAACAGTTCTTTTGTCTAAACTGATTAATGTGCTTGTGTCTTCAGATGTTTTGGTACCACAAATCCAATGTTTGTGTGGAGAGATGAAATCTTTAATAATCTTATCAGAAAGTGTGTCCACGTATCTTGGCCCTGTTTTTGTAAGCAGGCATACAGTTTGGAGCATTGGTAAATTTAACATAAAGACATGGCCGGATGATGTACCGAGAAATAGATTGTCTTCTCCGACAAAACAAAGGGACGTAACTTTGATTGACAGAGTTATCTCAAAGCAGTCGGCGTGATTTTCGATGTCAGTATTCTCCTCCGTGAGAATCAGATTATTGATTTTGTCACGAACTCCATGCCCAGCGTAAGCAGAATGCCTACCTCGACCTGACCGAGCCGTGTCCGTTGACTGGTCATCGTTCGCCAGTCTTGTCCAGTATAGTTGGCAATGCCCTTCAACAAGGGAAGGTTCTGGAGAAATGTGTTTCAAGCCTGCTGTCTTGTATTGCCTGATTTTCCTATCATGTAAATCCAGAGATGGCCCTCGATTGAAACGATCTCGTTCTGTGTTCATTTCTAGCCCCATCTTCAAGTGAGAGTCAGCAGCTTCCTCGTCGCCATGGAAACCTTCAAAGTTATCCGAGTCGCTGTTCTGTGGTTCATGGACGTTCCGGGCTGCTGTGATGCTGCAGATATCATCATTGAAAAGTTTCACACTTGGCGTCATGGCCGCGGTGACACACTGAGTCAGTTGAGGGGAGAAGACAACAGACACACCTGTGTCAGGTGTGTAAGGTTTCGTCAAGTGATGACGTGTCTCCTTCACATTGATCAAGTCCCAGATAAATAAGTTCATTTCTATAAAAAATGTAAAATAAAATATAAAAGTTTATTGTTTTACATTTGTTGACATACAAAGTATATTAAGTTATAGGAGTAGTTCTGAACTGCGGGTCTCGATCCAATAGTGCAGTGTTTCCAAAAGTGTGGGGATACGCGATGAGGGAAAATCCAAACCGTAAAAAACAATGACATTTTTGCAGCGAACATTGGTTACCGATAAAGAAAATGACGGGAAAGAAACAAACACTAATTAGTTGTTCAATTCCATTCATAACATTTTAAAAAGGCCTCAAAGCTGAACAATCGTCTATCTCAAAGCTGAACAATCGTCTATCTCAAAGCTGAACAATGGTCTATCTATAAGTCAGGGTTTCGATGGGTACAAATATTATTTATGCATATTTATTTATTGTTACTTCAGTGAGCATTATTTTTTTTTTTGAGCGTGTGGTACTTAATATTTTGAAAATATAGAAGTGTTTAGACGGATTTTAAAAGTTTTGGATGCTGAAAAATGTCAGGTGGTTCGCGAAAAAAGTTAAATTTATAATTAAAGAAAAGAGAATCTACATTGGCATAGTTACATCTCTATTAGTCTATTGTTATAAAACTTTACGTTTTTAAATGTACAAAATAAAATGGAATATCTATATACATGGGCGTATTCATGGGGGGGGGGGGCATTTTGAAAAAATGTCATATAAGAGGGGGGGCGTTTGCTCCCCCCCCTTACATTAAAAAAAATGTCATAAAGTTGTTATTTGCCCCCCCCCCTGGAAAATTTCTGCCCCCCCCCTGGGAAAATTCCTAGCGACGCCCATATCTATATATACAATAAATGACGCTTTCATTCTTCGTTTATTGAATTTTTGTGGCAGGTGGTCGCGAAAAAATAATTTTAAGGTGTGTCCTGATACCAAAACTGTTGTCATGGTGAGTCGCAAGAGTACAAGTTTGACAACCACTGCTTTACATTATTAATGTATTCTTAAAATCTTTATGAATGTGGATTTCGCATACCATGTATGTTGTATGTGTAACTCAGTTTAAAATATTGATTTCACAGACAATGTTGTCAATGAAACAAATAGATGACAAAAATGGTAAACAGTGGCCTTAAGAAAATGAGTGAAAACGAAAGTTGACCGGTGTACATCCACACGAAATGTTGAACATAAAAGGCAATTTAATTAGTAAAATCATAATTCTGCTTTACAAAAATTACGTTGATTATCTACAGTGCTAGTCTAACCCATAGACAAAATAAAAGCACGTGCGTGGGGCATGATGGGGAAAAGGTAGTGCCACACAATAAAATTCCTAGTCCACTTTATCTTTTAAACTCATTAACTTAAGTGTCATTTTCATAATGCTAAAGTACTCTGACAATGAATAACTTCAGTATACTGAGTTTGCAGATAACATATTACAACAAATATTCGTGAACACTATAGAAGCACTCAGGCTAGCTAATCACTCTAGTCTTCTTAACTCGATATTTAAAATTGATTTGTGCTGTGGCGGCCATTAATGGGGGTAACGAGAACTATCGCTCAAAAGCCCTACACTTTAGGAGATTTGATTATAACCCTTAGCTGTATTCTATGCCCCGCATATTTTTCACGCCCAGGGCACCGCGTACTACTGCACACCTCCCGCCCCCCAGTAAGGCCGCCTTAAAAAATGCAAAGAATGATATGTTTCATGATAATTCATCAATGGGTCAATGTATTTATCTTTTGCATTAAAATTTAAACCGCCTACCTGTCAAGGTATGTGCTTTAGATCTACCTGATGCCTGACACAGAAGTAGCACCTGCGCCCTGTCACGAGACAGCCAGTAGTGCACAACGTTGTCTCTGGATATCATTTTGTTCTGACCTTCACCGGTGTAAATGACCTAACATGAATAGATTTTTTTTTAAATACTTCCTTCTATAAAAAAACATAAACATAAAATAATAACTTCTGTTTTAGTAAATTATTTAGTTAGCAGTTAATAGAAATAGTTAGTTAAGCCTTTCTTACCGACAAACTAATGCCTTCACCACTTCTAGAGTTGTATTCCATGAGAACTGCCTGGTCGTAGTACACAGATACCAGGTTGTGTAGCTGACTGTCTTGACCTCCCAGTTTTTTGCTCCAGACCAATGTACCATCATGTAAACTCCATCTGGCCAATCGGAAATCATTAGATAAGGTCAGGGCGACATCGCTCAGTTGGTGGCCACAAGTGATCGCCACAACATCTTCAGCCACATCCGCCAGTGTGCCTGGATTTTATACAAAGGAACAATAATTATTATTAGTTTGTAATGTGTATCTCCCCAAACACACTCCTTAGTTTCAACAATAGTTTTCAAGAGAATGTTTTTATAAGCTTTAAATAAGTTTTGCATTCTGTGTGTGGATGAGTTTGGGAATATACCAATTAGGGCGATTTCTCCAAATCGTCAAGGGACGACGCGCCATAGAGTACCACTCGGCTAGAAAAGTATGAACAGTGCATTGGTAAATTAAACGTAACACTACATTGTTGCAAGTAAAACAATATGATGTTTATCGCGTCAACTTTTATCTGACTGTGTGATAGCAACATGAGTGGCAGCTGTTGGAGGATGTCATTGGGACAAAGCACCGAGTCTGACAGAAGACCAGTGAATGGGAGGGAGATGTTGTTACCTAACTGTTACTGTTGTAACAAAACTAAAAGTTTGGTCAATGGCAAAGTAGATGGTGAAAACCCATTATCAATAGATTGACTTGATATAATTATACAGAGAACATTTTATTGATTTGCAATCATTATGTGATATAAATAGACACAGAATTTTACCCGAATGGGTTCCGCAAAATTCCAACCTTGAAACTATTCACAAATCACAAATTTCCCAGGCTGATATGATAAAATTTATGTTAAATGCATTTCAGTCATTAAGAAAATATAAAATATTTAGAAGTTATGTCTATTTAGTCTGAAATAAGCAGGAGTGGAAACTTTTACCATATTCTAAAATATGTTGTAGACAAAATAGAAAAATTTACATTCTGATGGTGTTTAGAGTCTTTTTACTCACCAACCCTATTCAAGTCACGCTTCATTGACTTGCGATTATTCCTAGCCTAGTGGCTTACTCGGAATAAAAAGAAAGTTTTGAAAAAGTCCAGTATGCTATTCTGGTTGTCATGGAAATGATAAAATAGCAGGAAAAACGAAGATTTCTCAACCCTCTTTAGGTTTGTTTTTTTAATTAGATTCGATTTAAAACTAAAAGTTATCTTTAGAGTTGTCATTTTTCTACATTAGCACATCGTGACATATTTGATAGTTTTAAGCGTTGATTTTTATTTAATGCATTAAATTAGGTGTAATGTAAAACGAAACATGTTAAATACTTTAATACGAAACATTTGTTTACTGACTATCAAAAATAAATAAACATTGAATTTGTAAAAGAATTAAAAAAAAAATTTTGCTTGGTGAACTAACTATTCAAATCAAAGACGTTGTATAGTGTTCATTTTACTGAGTTGTACCAACCTGTGATTTCCCAGTCATTCTTCTGACCAAAGTCTGGGTCAAGTTGATCCAATGGGTCAAACAGTGTCTCTGGTGGACGTGAATAAAATGCTGTAATGTCTGGTCCGTTGAGAAAGATTCTGTTGGTGATGTTGTCCTGGTAGATGTGCATGTAGTTGTTCAGTTCAATTTTGTTTCCTTCTTCTTTCTTCAGGTCCTCATCGGAAATAAAACCATGGAGCAGTAGTCTCGCATGTCTGGGAACAGGTAATAGATGCCATTTGACAGATGATTTTGATAGATGATATTTGATAGATGACATTTGATAGATGATATTTGACATCGTGCGACGACGCTGGAGTATCCTCTCCAGTTTAGCTACAGAGCCTGGGCAGGGTAATATGGAGGGATAGCTGTTGCCCGTGCAGCAGCCCCCCCTCTCCGCGCAACTGAGGGATCCAAGGGAAAGACAGAGTCGATACGGCTTGGCTTCAGCTGCGCCGCAGGAGTTGCCGGCGTTGACAATATAAGGTCTGGCCGCCTTGGGGACTCCAGCTCCGGATTTCTTTTCAGGGTTTACTCCCTTAGCCTATCCTCGTAGGAGGTATGCCGCTAAGCAGCGGAGGTTTAAAAACAGAGTTTTCCTTCTCCTAGATGAGCTACCAACCGAGGTTGACGAGCCCCATCTGCCCGAAGCGGCTGGTTTTGAGGCGCCAGTGAACCGCCTTCACCCCTTCTCCTGTCAGTGGAAACAGTTTCGCCGGGCTTAGTAGCTAAGCCGCACGAGAAGGCCAGGAGTTGGACTTGGTTGTCAGAGGCTATTTGAGACGCACGCCATTGGGAGCATTTTATTTGTTAGTGGGAGCTTATCCCCGCTACCAACCCCCGGCAGTAACAACCTTTGACAGATAGCATATGAAAGATGGCATTTTTATAGATGATATTTGACAGGTGCGATTTGATATATAACATTTGATAGATTGTATATGACAGATGACATTCGGCATGTGACGTTGTTTATGAATGACATTTGGTAGGTGACGACATGGGACAGCTAATATGTGACAGATGATATGTGATAGACAACCCTGAACAGATAATAAATTATCTAGGTGTGATGATTGTCTGAAATAACAACCATGACATGGAGGAAAAAATGAACCAGTAAAATATTTTAACCCGGCTGTGTACATGACAGAACTGAACAAAATCCTGTCAGCGGCGGGCCCAAAATTATTTCAAGCAAACTTTAACGTTTTTTAAAATCAATGCACCAGGGCCGTCACCACCAGGACCGTCACGTGGACTAGACTCATTTATTTCACGACTGACATTTTTAGAAACCTTATTGTTTAAATTAATGGAGGGGATTTTTTAAAGTTGTTTACATAGAAAATAAATGTTTATTGACATGACATACTTGAACAGAAGTCTAAGGTTCAATGTGTTACATACTAGAATGACAGAACAGAGGTCTAAGGTTCAATGTGTTACATACTAGAATGACAGAACAGAGGTCTAAGGCTCAATGTGTTACATACTAGAATGACAGAACAGAGGTCTGAAGTTTAATGTGTTACATACTAGAATGACAGAACAGAGGTCTAAGGCTCAATGTGTTACATACTAGAATGACAGAACAGAGGTCTGAAGTTCAATGTGTTACATACTAGAATGACAGAACAGAGGTCTGAAGTTCAATGTGTTACATACTAGAATGACAGAACAGAGGTCTGAAGTTCAATGTGTTACATACTAGAATGACAGAACAGAGGTCTGAAGTTCAATGTGTTACATACTAGAATGACAGAACAGAGGTCTGAGGTTCAATGTGTTACATACTAGAATGACAGAACAGAGGTCTGAAGTTCAATGTGTTACATACTAGAATGACAGAACAGAGGTCTGGAGTTCAATGTGTTACATACTAGAATGACAGAACAGAGGTCTGAAGTTCAATGTGTTACATACTAGAATGACAGAACAGAGGTCTGAAGTTCAATGTGTTACATACTAGAATGACAGAACAGAGGTCTAAAGGTCAATGTGTTACATACTAGAATGACAGAACAGAGGTCTGAAGTTCAATGTGTTACATACTAGAATGACAGAACAGAGGTCTGAAGTTCAATGTGTTACATACTAGAATGACAGAACAGAGGTCTGAAGTTCAATGTGTTACATACTAGAATGACAGAACAGAGGTCTGAAGTTCAATGTGTTACATACTAGAATGACAGAACAGAGGTCTGAAGTTCAATGTGTTACATACTAGAATGACAGAACAGAGGTCTGAAGTTCAATGTGTTACATACTAGAATGACAGAACAGAGGTCTGAAGTTCAATGTGTTACATACTAGAATGACAGAACAGAGGTCTGAAGTTCAATGTGTTACATACTAGAATGACAGAACAGAGGTCTGAAGTTCAATGTGTTACATACTAGAATGACAGAACAGAGGTCTGAAGGTCAATGTGTTACATACTAGAATGACAGAACAGAGGTCTGAAGTTCAATGTGTTACATACTAGAATGACAGAACAGAGGTCTGAAGTTCAATGTGTTACATACTAGAATGACAGAACAGAGGTCTAAGGCTCAATGTGTTACATACTAGAATGACAGAACAGAGGTCTAAAGTTCAATGTGTTGGATATTGAAATCACTTACTTAAACAGAGGTCTAAGGCTCCAGTGTTTGGATACAGCCATCTTGTCTGTCGTTATAAGATGCTGAAAATGTGTTCTGTCTGTTAGGAATGTCATCTGGACAATTTCCGCCTGCCTGCTGCAGATATCGACAACATGAAGTCCGGTGGGTATGTGGAAGACATGAACTTGACCAACGTTAGTTCCACAGAACAGGAAATGGTCATCTTCCGATGTCTGGAGACTCGTTATAGTCTCCACTGTCTCGTTCTTATGCAATCTTTTCGCATTGCTGGATCTTCCATGTCTTCTGCTGACCCCATTAGCACTTTGAGCCTTCAGACTGGGCCTCAGCTTAGCTTGAAAAACCTGCGTTCCTGAGCTAAGAACGTGACATGTGACGTCACCAGAGGCGTAGGCAAGAAATAAATGTTCGTGGCTTCTGCTGAGTCCAGTATACGCTATGGGCAGGGAATTGTGGGAATAGTTGCTGACAACTTTCAGGCTCTGACACTGAACGACTGTCGCCTGCCTCTGTGCTGTATAAACAATATATTTACCGTCTTTGGTCGCGACCAGAGGCGGGGAGTGTTCATTTGGGTCATCTTGTTTCAGGGAGACAGAACGGGACTCGGCCACTCCCCTGACCGAGGTCGACTCCATCCTGCCATCATCTTTCAAGATGAAGAGTTTTTCATTTTTGCTGCCAACTACGCACAGCGCTTTCCATGAGACGCTTCCACTGAAAAAAATTTTGATTTTACCTGTTTCAAGATCAATCGACTGAACCCCGTCTCTGGTGGCGTAGTATGCCGCCCGTGAGTGAGCAACGTGGAACCATTGGACGGAAGCGTCTCCCAAAGAATGCGTCCGTTCAATTTTACCTTTCTGTAGATTAAATATTTCGATGAAAGAATGGTCCGACTTGTCGGATGTCAGTACAATAAGGTCTGTATCGCTTACTATATTGAAAGCTGAAATTTGAGAATTGAATGTTCCAAGCACAACTTCCTCCCTAGTCAGTGTATTTAAAATTGCCAGACTGTTCAACCGCTGTATGAGAAGATTTTCAGAACCTGGAATGATCTGGATGTTCGAAACTCCGTAGAGACATTTTTCTTTAAGCAGCAGACGACTTGATTTGTTGGGGTTATAAGCGACAGGGACTAAAGTCTGGAGATGAACCTGTTGAAGCCAGAGTGTGGCCTGATGGATGACTGTGTTGATGGAATCTTGCTCGTTGGCCTGGTCAGTTGTTGTCAAGCTGGAGAAAACTGCAGCAAGGGACACCGGGTTGTAGATGACCGTATGACGCACTGAAAGGAGTAGCCTCTGGAAGGACATAATCTCTGGGTCGAGGCCAATTGTGTCCATGGCGTATCTGACATCGTCCAAGAGCTCAGGGAAGAATCCTGAATACACCTCGTTGACCAGCCAGTTGAAGTTAAAGAAGACTTTTTCTTTGAGGCTTTTCCAGGCCATGAGTGGATCGACACTGCTATGGGTGAGGTGAAAGGTCACACAGCGCATAGTCCGCCAGTGATACTTGGATAAGTCCTTGTGTTTCTGCTCGACTATGTCTCGGGAACTTAAAAGCAGCCCGCGTCTGATGAACAGGAAAAAGTTTGCAAGCCTCTGGTGGATGACATGAAAGAAGTCGCCGTTCATGTACCGAGCAGCAATGGTCTTGGCAAGTTCACTCGTTGAAAGGATGTGCACAGTCTCGCCTTCTATTTTGACGTCCAGAACGAAGTGATTCAGCCGGGTCATCAAGCGTGACAGCTGCAGCTGATAAGGGAAGCCCTCGACAACGCTCACTATATCCTCTTCTTCGTTCTTGATCTCGCTGAGGAGATCCGAGTCAGTGCTGACGAGGTGGAGCAGCTCGTGGTCGGTGAGACCGTGGCGAGCGCTGGCTAGAAGTGAGAGGGAGTACCTGGTGAAAGCTGTCCCCAACTCTGACTCAACAGACTGGAGCAGCACATCAAAGTCAAGATCTGGCTCACCCAGGAAGCTCTTTAAACTAGGTAAAGTGTGTGAAGGCCACCACCTGACAATGTGAAATATAGTCTGGGAGCACACAGGCGTGATATCACCGGGCAGTGCATTAAGACCGCAGGTCAGCTGATCACCGGTGACAACGCGGCGTACATTGGCAAGGCACTTGGTGAGAAACTCTGAAAACTCGTCCTGACTTAAGTAAGGCCTGGTGAAACTAACAGCAGTTGGGTGAGACCGGATCACTTCAAATAAAGGGCTGGGCACGCTCAGCACCAACATCAGGGTCAGTCCATCTGACAGTGAGTCCAGTATCGATGTGACGATGTGTGGAGACAAGTGACAGATGCTCTCCATCTGGTCAAGAATCAGCAGTAAGCCCCCATCAGTGTGTGTCTTGTCACTGACGTCTCTCAGAGTCTGACAAAACACGTTCACCATTTCTTGAAGGGTTATGTCGATAGGGAGGACGAGCTCTAGCGAGTACAGGAAGTTCAGCTGTCTGATCAAACTTTCTAAGAATCTAAACAGACTGAAGGACCGCAGTGTCGTTCCCAGTCTTCTGACCACAACCTTACGCCTTGGCTGCCACTGAACAGCGGCTCTGGCCACGTGGGCGGCAACGGTCGTCTTCCCGCTCCCCTTTTGTCCCCAGAGCAGAATCGTCTTCGGGGATGAGTCCTGTTTATGTAAAACTTGCTTGATGTCTTCAAAAATTGCGATACTTTGACCAGTGTCCGTTGACGAGCGGACATTGTCTACAAGATCATTGGCCTCACTTTGTGTGGCATTCTGACCAGTGTCCGTTGACGAGCGGACATTGTCTACAAGATCATTGGCCTCACTTTGTGTGGCATTCTGACCAGTATCCGTTGACGAGCGGACATTGTCTACAAGATCATTGGCCTCACTTTGTGTGGCATTTTGACCACTGACCATTGACGAGCGGACATTGTCTACAAGGTCATCGGCCTCACTTTGTGTTTCCTCCACGTCAACCACACCATTCCCAGTTCTCTCATTGGTCACTTTATAACTACTTGAGTCCGCCTCACTTGTACTGGCCGAGTACTTCTGACCGAGCTGACCTTCAATGGACACACTGGAGGCAGTCAGATAAATTCTCACATGTTGTAAAGCCTCCGCACTGTCCGTTAGTTCATGCATCAGGTCATAGTGACATGACCTGACCTGGGATTTTAACAGTGACGTCACGCCTGATATGAACGTGTCAGATATGTATCTGCAAAGAACACCAGAAATCAGGTCATTCAGTTGATTATTTACAAATCTTAGTTATTATTGTTTGATTGTTTAGTTACCCTGGTACCACTAGTGAATCTATTTAAACACATTATCAATTTTTATTTAACATTTCAACAAATGAATTAAGTAGACGTTTATAACCTGAATTTTCTCATTAATTTGTTGTTAACTGCATACTTACAAAATATAACTGCTGATAACACTAACACTCATACATTTCTAAATGACGGGATATATTTCTAAATGTAAACAAACATGCATTTCTAAATGACGGAATATAGTTCTAAATGTAAACAATCATACATTTCTAAATGACGGAATATAGTTCTAAATGTAAACAATCATACATTTCTAAATGACGGAATATAGTTCTAAATGTAAACAATCATACATTTCTAAATGACGGAATATAGTTCTAAATGTAAACAATCATACATTCCTAAATGACGGAATATAGTTCTAAATGTAAAAAATCTGCTATGAATGTAGTGATTAGAGAACTACAATCAGTGGCGTAGCGAGGGGCGCCGAATGGTTTTACATATTTTTTACATATAATATGGTTTTCGAAAAGGGGGGGGCGTTTATAAGGGTCTTGTGCCCCAGGCACGAGTTAAGCTCGCTACGCCACTGACTACATTTATATTAAATAAAAATGTCAATATAATGTGTGTGACTCTCTTTATAGAACTGTCCTAGTACATTTGTCTTAGTAAGGCGTGAGTGTTGCCGGTCATAACTCTTAGAGAAAGATTTATTGATGTTTTAATGCTATAAACAATGCACAAACGAGCAAAGATTTATATATTTGTATAGATTATTAGACAAACAACATATACGGTATATAGTTATAAATGAAAGTTATATTAGTTTAACTTGTAGTCATTTTATTATGAATGATTATGCAACTATATACTCAATAAACACAGAACCATTATATAGCATTTTCTATAAATGTGACAATGACCGGCAACACTCACGTCTCGTCCCTGCGTCTTTTACCCATATAATATAAATTATACAAAATTTAATTTAATTTGTCCGAAAGCCGCCATATTTGTATTATCGTGATATGTGTATCAATATTTAAGTGCTACACCAAGGGCTACACCAAGGGCTACACTATCGAAAAAAGTAAAAATGCCAAAAAATGGCGGCATTTTTTTTTTTTGGAGTCATTTTGGGAATGACTTTTTAAATAGCGATAGGCTTTCTGTGTGATGTATAATGTGAGGTCTTACCTCAAGTAAGTCATAGTTTGATTTATAATCTGAGGTCTCACCTCAGGTAAGTCATAGTTTGATTTATAATCTGAGGTCTCACCTCAGGTAAGTCATAGTTTTCTTGGCAGATTTGACGTGGATCAAGTTGTCTCTGCTGGCGTACTGTCTGTAATGGGTCACAATGTTGTGCCTCAGACGGTCAATGGGTTCTGTGCCTGGGGCCTCGTCTCTAACGTCATAGTCCAACAGCAGACATAAAGTGTCTGTACGCGGGCTGTGATTGGTCAGCAGGCCTTCCTCCACTTCTTTGACCACAGCTAGGAAATGTAGCAAAGTTTCACCAAGTGATACCACTGGTATCAAATAAGAATTTACAGAAGAGCGTAATTTAACTGGTCTACATTTGTGTGGTCCAATTAACAGAGTGTGTCATAGCAACTGGTTGACATTTGTGTGACCCAATTAAGAGAGTATGTCATAGTAACTGGTCAACATTTGTGTGCTCCAATAAATAATGCCAAAAAGTTGGAAATTCGGACTCTGGGTCGAAACCATTTTACTTATTTATAATGTGTATGCTTTTATTATATAATGTCACCCATGAAAATTACAAAAAAGATAATGATTCGATACTTACAGTCATTATGATTCGATACTTACAGTCATTATGATTCGATACTTACAGTCATTATGATTCGATACTTACAGTCATTATAATTCGATACTTACAGTCATTATGATTCGATATTTACAGTCATTTTAAATATTAAATACAATGAGTACAGAAACAGGTAACTCAAATTCAGAAAATGCAACAAGACTTTTATATTCACACACTGGGTGTCTGGGTTTCTCGCTTTGAAATAGTGAATAGAATATTGGGCGTCTCAAATGGTGATTAGAATATTGGGTGTCTCAAAAGGTGAATAGAATACTGGGTGTCTCACACTGAAATGGGAGTACAGTATTAAGTGTTCGCGTTATAAAAGATTGGAAGTCTCACTTTGAAATGTGAGTAGACTACAGGGTCTCAAATGGTGAGTAGAATACACGGTGCCTCGCAATCGCATAAAATTGATGAGTATAACGATGGTATGTCAGTGTGGGTATCCGGACAAAACCCCCAGCGGACAAAACCCCCACGGACAAAACCCCCACGGAAATAACCCCCAGCGAATAAAACCCCCAGCAGACAAAACCCCCAGCGGACAAAACCCCCACTGGACTTCTCCCCTATTTTTATTATAAAATCTATTATTTTTATTAAAAAATGTAATATATAGTTCCTGGCTGAAAAAAAAAATATATATATACGTATTTTTAAGGGAAATTTTTTTTCAAAGTACCCCAATAAGCTACATTAGCCCGTCGAGTCACAGTGATCAAAAGGCAATTACTTGTTAACTTTACATCAACAGGCAGCTTATTTTACAAGGTAAAAAAAAGAAAATTAAAGGTTTTAGCCCAAGGGCAATACTGACCGTATCTTCATTCTACCTTTTAATTCTCGTGCCATGCACACATTTTATAGCAGACGGTAAAACAAACAGCATAAGAACCACAGTGGTCGAAAGCCAATCCTTTATTTGGGTAAAACAACATAGGAACATGCCTAATGATAGATTGTGTTGACAGATATGATGTCTATTATATCGACAAACCTTTCCCTTAGCTATGGTCAACTTTGTATATATAGAAATATTTAAAATATTGACTCATATTCAATCAATATTTTGGGGGTTTTGTCCGCTGGGGGTTATGTCCGCTGGGGGTTTTGTCCTACACTCGTCAGTGTGATGCTAGTCACACAATAGTGTGTGGCTGATTACAGTAAGAGAGAATGTGTTGTGTTGCTGGAGCGACCAATCATGGAGTGAAAGAGAGGAACACTCTGAATTTGTATATAGTAAAAAATACTCTCAAGAGACACCCACACCTAGTCAGTTTATCAAGATTAAGTAAAAGAAGTAAAAACATTGACTGACAGACATGTAGACAGACACATAGAAGTGAGTTGAAATCAACAACAATAGAGATGTGTTTACTGACAGACATGTAGACACCATATAGAAGTTAGTTGAAATCAATAACAATAGAGATGTATTTATACATAGAATGAAGTGATGTAAGTTAGTTGAAATCAGTAGCAATAGAGATGTATTTATACATAGAATGAAGTGATGTAAGTTAGTTAAAATCAACAACAATAGAGATGTATTTATACATAGAATGAAGTGATGTAAGTTAGTTGAAATCAGTAACAATAGAGATGTATTTATACATAGAATGAAGTGATGTAAGTTAGTTGAAATCAGTAACAATAGAGATGTATTTATACATAGAATGAAGTGATGTAAGTTAGTTGAAATCAACAACAATAGAGATGTATTTATACATAGAATGAAGTGATGTAAGTTAGTTGAAATCAGTAACAATAGAGATGTATTTATACATAGAATGAAGTGATGTAAGTTAGTTGAAATCAACAACAATAGAGATGTATTTATACATAGAATGAAATGGTGTATCTAGTCCGTTATGATCTAACCTGACCATCTGTAGGTATCCCTTTGACCCATTTCCTCTTTCTGTTTATGTTTACGTATGGTGGACACTGCAGTGACCAAAGCTTCATGTAAGATACGTTCTACATCTTCTGGACTCTGGTATTCCTCAACAGATTTGATACGCTATGGGTGATAATGAAGGTTGGCTTTTAGTTTTTAATGGACACTTATATTTACATTTAGACTATAGACTATATATGCCTACATGTACACTCGAAAAAAACATTGCTTTTTATCATATATTTCTCAACGAAGACTCACTAGTATCCTATCCCTATAAGGATGAGATGTAGATCTCTTAGATCCTTTAAACCACTTATGGGACAGTTTCTATGTGCCCTTCTTTCATCCTAACCATAGCCATGGTGGGACCATGGGAGACATAGGTAGGTGACTGGTGTACGCAGGGAGTTGAACCCCTAACCCAGAGCATGCAGATCCGGCTTGCCACCCTCCGGTAGTACGTTGTGAATTACTTTTAAAATCTTTCATTCTGTTATTTGCATTAATTGGTAAAAAAAAATCAGTTTTTTTTCCTTATCTCTGTTTTCAAAGCTACACCAAATCTTTTCCTATAACGGAATATTCTTCCTATACTGGAATTTACATTCATATAACGGAATATTACTTTGTTATTTCTCCGAATCATGCTAAAAATGGAATTCGCTGTTTTTTCGTGTTTTGTTTCTCATTCTGATACACTATTACCTGTTTGGTATAGATGGGTGGTATATGGTTAGAGTCAAGTCTGTAGACATCGTCCAATGCCTCAACTCCTGAAATGTTTTCTTTTATCAAAACCTCTCTGATCTCCTCGAACACAGATTTGTGCAGGAACCCAGGCAAGTTCTTGTCGTCTAATTCATGGCCGATCAGACACTACAAACATTTTAATATGTAAATTAACTTTGAAACATTTTGTTCACTTTGGGTAGTCAGGGTTCTTCGCCATGTAAATTTAAAAAAAAACATAAAACACATAAATAACAAGGGCAGAGGCGTAGCGAGGGTGGCAAGGCAACTTGCGCCCGGGGCATTAAACCTTTTTAATACCTT
This sequence comes from Bulinus truncatus, assembly GCA_021962125.1. Taxonomy (NCBI): domain Eukaryota; kingdom Metazoa; phylum Mollusca; class Gastropoda; family Planorbidae; genus Bulinus; species Bulinus truncatus. The sequence continues at coordinate 1,382,605 of JAGDYQ010000158.1, forward strand.
TTTAGCGCCCCCCATTCGAAAACCATATAATATTATATGTAAAATATACCATTTGGCGCCCCTGAACCTCGGCGCCCGGGGACATATGTATCCCCGCCCCCCCTCGCTACGCCACTGTAACAAGGGCAGACTGCTCCAATCAGAACTTCCCCAGGTAACGAACGTTAAACTATTAAACTAATGATTTTAAAACCTACAATAAAATACGGGCCAATAGATTGTGACCGACAGATTTGTAACTCTTTCTCAATGAGATCAAACGTCTCAATGTCGTTGGTCAGCGTTCCTGCACCAGTGCGCATGTCTACTACATGACAGTTTAATCCCATGTGCTCGCATAGATCACGGATTTTGGGATAAGCAACCTCTTCGAGAAATTCACGTTCTTCTTGTAAATCTGAAGACAAAAATTGTATACAACGTATCATATAAATTGTGTACAACGTATCATATAAATTGTGACAACGTATCATATCAAGTGTGTACAACGTATCATATCAAGTGTGTACAACGTATCATATCAAGTGTGTAAAACGTATCATATCAAGTGTGTAAAACGTATCATATAAAGAGTGTAAAACGTATCATATCAAGTGTGTATAACTATCATATCAAGTGTGTATAACGTATCACATCAAGTGTGTATAACTATCATATCAAGTGTGTATAACGTATCATATCAAGTGTGTAAAACGTACCATATCAAGTGTGTAAAACGTATCATATCAAGTGTGTATTACGAATTATATCAAGTGTGTACAGCGAATTATATAAAGTGTGTAAAATGTATCAAATAAAGTGTGTAAAATGTATCAAATAAAGTGTGTACAACTATCATGTAAAGTGTGTTTACATCTGATTGTATTGAATGCTTATAAAATCTACACAGCCTCCAAATGAGGTGACTCAAATATGAAACGTTTGCTAGGTGATTACAATTTAAAACTAACCTGCTTCATACCTTTTTAAAGCAAAGATTGTATTTAAAATCTGCCCTGAGTGTACAAACAAAAAAGCCTACAGATAGGCCGCTATTATTATCAGTGTGTGTGAAGTCCTTGTAAGGAAATCTCTTAGATCCTATGTGATGGTCGAGCGCTTTACCACAGGACCATCCGTCCCCCATTATTATCAGTGACATTATTCTATCTTAATTTCTCTTGAATTGAAAATATAGCATATAAAAAGCCATTTAGCCTTTTTAAAGTCTTTGATGTGAATGGGGGGGGGGGGAATTCATGCAGAGACTTCCACAGATATAAGCCACTTGTTAGTAAAGCATTTTTCCTAATGCAGCAGCAAAAGGTGCCAGAAAGGGGGAAAAAACGTTTATTGTCTCCGTAATATCAGATTTGAAAAATATAAGACCACATTTACATCACTGTCTACTTGTGTGTATAAGACCGCATTTACATCACTGTCTACTTGTGTGTATACGACCACATTTACATCACTATCTACTTGTGTGTATATTTAGTCTAAAGCCTCTACGGTCTGTGTTGAATTTAAATTTCAGACAGACTAGATAATTAATATTTTACTAAAATATCAAGCCGACATTTTCGTTAGATATGCCTTCAGTGACTATGCTGGGATGTTACCTGGTCTAGCTTCTTTTCCGTTATATACATGTATTTGGTATATTATTAAGTGTAAGTGTAAAATTAAATACTGGTTTAGTATCACTTTTAATGTGTGCACAAAACTTTAAAAATTGCATTTGCTATGTGCATTATTTTTAGAAGATGTCAGATTTTTACCTGGAGTAGTTGAAACATAAATCCTAAGATCTGATTTAGAGAGTTCATCCGGAAGTAACATTTTAGAAGCTTTAATGTGGTTGAGAGCTTCTCTTGTAAAAAATTTCCAACGGTTTCTCTTTTTTAAACTGTACATATAATTTAAAAAAAAAACAGTATTGATTATGTTTTCAATATACTTTGTATTTCGGGATATTGTTTTAAAAAATAATAATATAATTTTAATTTGAACTCTTTCTTTACATATCGAGTCCCTTTTGTGTGTTATTGATTGACTCAGAATTTTGTTTTATCCTTTCAGATCAACATATCAGCTGTGTGATATCTGTTAAAATATCTAATTTAAAATGAGAATGAACATGGCATTAGTTGAAGGTCTCGCCTACCGTAGAACTTACCTTTGAGGTACAGCAAACGATGTTGTTTTCTTTCCGCTGCCACTGGACAACTGACTGACCATTGATTCCTTACGTCGAGCACTGCCTCTTGTTAAGTGAATAAATGTGCCTCGCGAAATTTTACGTTTTGGATCCAAATCACTCAACATTGATTGTCTACTTAACGGAACGGGGTAAGCGATTCTATTATATACTGGAGAATAATAACAACAAGTATTATAATAGACCCGAAGTTATTATATGAAATAATGGGTAATGCATATAAACAGTATTAGGATAAATCATGTTATTCTATGAAATAGTGAGGAATAACTGTAAACAATATCAAGTTGATAAGTGATTGCTGATATAATGAAGTATGTATAGAAAAACTAATTTCTGGACCATCTTTGAGTTTGCTTTGAATGTTACTGACTTATAATTTAAGTGTTTAATAATTTAAAATTAGAGCTCAAAAAAGTTTTATTTTCTATAATGTTCGAGAAAGTCATTGTTAACTATTTTGGATAATGAAGTATTACCTGCCCAATTTGCTAACAACTGGTTCAGACGTTCATTTGCCTCAGCCCTTGAGAAAATAAAATAGAATTCATATACTCTATTACATAGCCACTTCTAAAATACATGACTTTAGAATTCTCTCATGTAATTATAATAAATTTAGACATCTCTCGGAATAATACTTGTGAAATGAATGACACTTTTAGTTTAAACATTATGAGCAATGGCACAAATTTTAAATTAGACCTTAGAAAATTTACTTTAAAATACTTTAGTGATAAAAATGATAGTATTACTGACTGTATTTCAGAAAGATGTATATTACTTTAATTAAACTGGGTTTGTAAACTACGTCTCCAATTTTATGAAGCCACGTGACTACATGCGTCCTTTTTTAGAACGTTTGCAAAAAAAACTCTGGATTGATCCAAGCAGCTTTGAATTTGTATCCATTTACCCAAGCTCCAGACGCTTTGTATAGTGGCACCCTGTACAAATACTCATGTTTATTTACTATGACTGGTTATAAAACCGACTATACGGAGTTCTTTCTGCTATGATATTTAGAATTGTTCATTTTGATGTCACCCCCCCCCCCCAGTTGTTGTCACCCAGTGCGGCCCGCTGTGTAATTATTTAAATGAACATCTAACTGGGTGACAGCTGTGTAATTATTTAAATGAACATCTAACTGGGTGACAGCTATGTAATTATTTAAATGAACATATAACTGGGTGACAGCTGTGTAATTATTTAAATGAACATCTAACTGGGTGACAGCTATGTAATTATTTAAATGAACATATAACTGGGTGACAGCTATGTAATTATTTACATGAACATCTAACTGGGTGACAGCTATGTAATTATTTAAATGAACATCTAACTGGGTGACAGCTATGTAATTATTTAAATGAACATCTAACTGGGTGACAGCTGTGTAATTATTTAAATGAACATCTAACTGGGTGACAGATGTGTAATTATTTAAATGAACATATTCTATTTACCTTCGTTCATGAAACTGTATATCTGTCAGCGGCAGTGGATGCAGCCTCACCTGGACAGGATGTTTTATTAAGTTTGGTAAGATACAGTCCCTAGGTCCACGTCTAGATGGCTATAGACACAGAAGTAGTTTCACTTAAACTATAATGTACCTCAATGTTAGCCTAAACCTTTGTTTACCTCAATGTTAACTTAAACCATTGTTTAACTCAATGTTAAACCATCAAGCATCTGAACTGAATTTTAACTTAAAACATAATGTAGCTCATTATTTTTAATGTAACTCATTATTGTTTAATGTTATCATTATTTATAAAAATGTTATTCCAAATATAATGCTCTTTTTTATTTACTCTTAGTATATCTATCTATCAATGACCTTGTCTATCTAATACATAATCGGCTAGCCTGGCGTACGTGTGTATAACTTCCGCGGCTAAAAATAGTCTCACTCAGGGGGAGTGAATTCTTGCTTGGCTAAAAATAGTCTTGGGAATTCCAAGTAGTGCGCAAATAATGTAAAGTTGTAAAGATGGTCAAAGGGTTACAACTCAATTATAAGGAGTCACTCGCCGGTCCGTGTACCGGGCCTTTGATCTAGTCTAGTAATAAACTGTGTCTTAAAAACCATCAGTGCATCAATTTATAAACACATTAGTATATAAATTCATGATTATATCAGTTTATAAAATGTATTAATACATTAATGTAGCAATATAACAATTCATCATTTCAACAGTACATCAAATTATAATCACTGAGTTAGTTTCGTGTTATTTTAACTTTTATTTAAAGGAAAGTCCGTAAATGGAATCAAACTCTTAACATTAGTAGCCAATAGAGGTATGGGTTCAGATTGAACGAAAGTTCGTAAATAGAATCAAACTCTTAACATGTGTAGCCTATAGAAGTATGGGTGCGGATTGTGGACACTGCACGGCTGTGTCAGAAAAAATGAATGACCCATACTTGAGAGACTCCGTACCTGAGGTGCTCTATAGTTTAAACATGGGAGCTAAAGATCATCACATTTGCCAGGATTATTGGCCTTCGTGAACCAATTCTGGATAGAGTAAAAAAAAGGGCAAATTGACATTGTTCGGTCATTTTTTTCACGCCATAACATCTGTACTACAGGATAATCTGGAAAGAGCACGTAGGACGGGCTGTCCTAGCAACTATAGCGACTACAACTGTAGTCCCCACAGAGAAAAGAGTGTCAAGGGACAAAAGTTGATGATTTTAACACTGTCTATACATACTAGCAATACATACATACATACAAACTAACGCCACAATACATACATACAAACTAACGTCACAATACAGACAAAATAACGTCACAATACATACAAACTAACGTCACAATACATACATACATACAAACTAACGTCACAATACATACATAAAATAACGTCACAATACATACATACAAACTAACGTCACAATACATACATAAAATAACTTCACAATACATACATACAAACTAACGTCACAATACATACATACATACAAACTAACGTCACAATACATACATAAAATAACGTCACAATACATACATACAAACTAACGTCACAATACATACATACAGACAAACTAACGTTACAATACATACATAAAATAACGTCACAATACATACATAAAATAACGTCACAATACATACATAAAATAACGTCACAATACATACATACAAACTAACGTCACAATACATACATACAGGCAAACTAACGTCACAATACATACATACAAACTAACGTCACAAAACATACATACATACAAGCTAACGTCACAATACATACATACAAACTAACGTCACAATACATACATACAAACTAACGTCACAATACAGACAAAATAACGTCACAATACATACATAAAATAACGTCACAATACATACATAAAATAACGTCACAATACATACATAAAAATAACTTCACAATACATACATACAAACAAACTAACGTCACAATACATACATACATACAAACTAACGTCACAATACATACATACATACAAACTAACGTCACAATACATACATACATACAAACTAACGTCACAATACATACATACATACAAACTAACGTCACAATACATACATACATACAAACTAACGTCAAAACACATACATACATACAAACTAACGTCACAATACATACATACATACAAACTAACGTCACAATACATACATACATACAAACTAACGTCACAATACATACATACATACAAACTAACGTCACAATACATACATACATACAAACTAACGTCACAATACATACATACATACAAACTAACGTCACAATACATACATACAAACTAACGTCACAATACATACATAAAATAACGTCACAATACATACATAAAATAACGTCACAATACATACAGACAAACTAACGTCACAATACATACATACATACAAACTAACGTCACAATACATACATACATACAAACTAACGTCACAATACATACATACATACAAACTAACGTCACAATACATACATACATACAAACTAACGTCACAATACATACATACATACAAACTAACGTCACAATACATACATACAAACTAACGTCACAATACATACATAAAATAACGTCACAATACATACATAAAATAACGTCACAATACATACATAAAATAACGTCACAATACATAAATACAAACTAACGTAACAATACATACATAAAATAACGTCACAATACATACATACATAAAATAACGTCACAATACATACATAAAATAACGTCACAACACATACATAAAATAACGTCACAATACATACATAAAATAACGTCACAATACATACAGACAAACTAACGTCACAATACATACATACATACAAACTAACGTCACAATACATACATACAGACAAACTAACGTCACAATACATACATAAAATAACGTCACAATACATACATAAAATAACGTCACACTACATATATAAAATAACGTCACAATACATACATGCAAACTAACGTCACAATACATACATACATACAAACTAACGTCACAATACATACATACAAACTAACGTCACAATACATACATACATACAAACTAACGTCACAATACATACATACATACAAACTAACGTCAGAATACATACATACATACAAACTAACGTCACAATACATACATACATACAAACTAACGTCACAATACATACATACAAACTAACGTCACAATACATACATACATACAAACTAACGTCACAATACATACATACATAAAATAACGTCACAATACATACATACATAAAATAACGTCACAATACATACATACAAACTAACGTCACAATACATACATAAAATAACGTCACAATACATATATAAAATAACGTCACAATACATACATAAAATAACGTCACAATACATACATACAAACTAACGTCACAATACATACAGACAAACTAACGTCACAATACATACATACATACAAACTAACGTCACAATACATACATACAGACAAACTAACGTCACAATACATACATAAAATAACGTCACAATACATACATAAAATAACGTCACACTACATATATACATACAAACTAACGTCACAATACATACATACATACAAACTAACGTCACAATACATACATACATACAAACTAACGTCACAATACATACATACAAACTAACGTCACAATACATACATACAAACTAACGTCACAATACATACATACATACAAACTAACGTCACAATACATACATACAAACTAACGTCACAATACATACATACAAACTAACGTCACAATACAGACAAAATAACGTCACAATACATCTATAAAATAACTTCACAATACATACATAAAATAACGTCACAATACATACATACAAACTAACGTCACAATACATACATACAAACAAACTAACGTCACAATACATACATACATACAAACTAACGTCACAATACATACATACATACAAACTAACGTCACAATACATACATACATACAAACTAACGTCACAATACATACATACATACAAACTAACGTCACAATACATACATACATACAAACTAACGTCACAATACATACATACATACAAACTAACGTCACAATACATACATACATACAAACTAACGTCACAATACATACATACATACAAACTAACGTCACAATACATACATACATACAAACTAACGTCACAATACATACATACATACAAACTAACGTCACAATACATACATACAAACTAACGTCACAATACATACATAAAATAACGTCACAATACATACATAAAATAACGTCACAATACATACATACAAACTAACGTCACAATACATACATAAAATAACGTCACAATACATACATACATAAAATAACGTCACAATACATACATACAAACTAACGTCACAATACATACATACATACAAACTAACGTCACAATACATACATACAAACTAACGTCACAATACATACATACATACAAACTAACGTCACAATACATACATACAAACTAACGTCACAATACATACATACATACAAACTAACGTCACAATAAATACATACAAACTAACGTCACAATACATACATACATACAAACTAACGTCACAATACATACATACATACAAACTAACGTCACAATACATACATACAAACTAACGTCACAATACATACATACATACAAACTAACGTCACAATACATACATACAAACTAACGTCACAATACATACATACATACAAACTAACGTCACAATACATACATACATACAAACTAACGTCACAATACATACATACATACAAACTAACGTCACAATACATACATACATACAAACTAACGTCACAATACATACATACATACAAACTAACGTCACAATACATACATACATACAAACTAACGTCACAATACATACATACATACAAACTAACGTCACAATACATACATACATACAAACTAACGTCACAATACATACATACATACAAACTAACGTCACAATACATACATAAAATAACGTCACAATACATACATAAAATAACGTCACAATACATACATACAAACTAACGTCACAATACATACATAAAATAACGTCACAATACATACATACATAAAATAACGTCACAATACATACATACAAACTAACGTCACAATACATACATACATACAAACTAACGTCACAATACATACATACATACAAACTAACGTCACAATACATACATACATACAAACTAACGTCACAATACATACATACATACAAACTAACGTCACAATACATACATACATACAAACTAACGTCACAATACATACATACAAACTAACGTCACAATACATACATAAAATAACGTCACAATACATACATAAAATAACGTCACAATACATACATACAAACTAACGTCACAATACATACATAAAATAACGTCACAATACATACATACATAAAATAACGTCACAATACATACATACAAACTAACGTCACAATACATACATACATACAAACTAACGTCACAATACATACATACATACAAACTAACGTCACAATACATACATACATACAAACTAACGTCACAATAAATACATACAAACTAACGTCACAATACATACATACATACAAACTAACGTCACAATACATACATACATACAAACTAACGTCACAATACATACATACATACAAACTAACGTCACAATACATACATACATACAAACTAACGTCACAATACATACATACATACAAACTAACGTCACAATACATACATACATACAAACTAACGTCACAATACATACATACATACAAACTAACGTCACAATAAATACATACAAACTAACGTCACAATACATACATACATACAAACTAACGTCACAATACATACATACATACAAACTAACGTCACAATACATACATACATACAAACTAACGTCACAATACATACATACATACAAACTAACGTCACAATACATACATACATACAAACTAACGTCACAATACATACATAAAATAACGTCTCACTACATATATAAAATAACGTCACAATACATACATGCAAACTAACGTCACAATACATACATACATACAAACTAACGTCACAATACATACATACAAACTAACGTCACAATACATACATACATACAAACTAACGTCACAATACATACATACAAACTAACGTCACAATACATACATACATACAAACTAACGTCACAATACATACATACAAACTAACGTCACAATACATACATACATACAAACTAACGTGACAATACATACATACAAACTAACGTCACAATATATACATACAAACTAACGTCACAATACATACATACATACAAACTAACGTCACAATACATACATACATACAAACTAACGTCACAATACATACATACATACATACAAACTAACGTCACAATACATACATACATACAAACTAACGTCACAATACATACATACATACAAACTAACGTCACAATACATACATACATACAAACTAACGTCACAATACATACATACATACAAACTAACGTCACAATACATACATACATAAAATAACGTCACAATACATACATACAAACTAACGTCACAATACATACATAAAATAACGTCACAATACATACATAAAGTAACGTCACACATACATACATACAAACTAACGTCACAATACATACATACATACAAACTAACGTCACAATACATACATACAAACTAACGTCACAATACATACATACATACAAACTAACGTCACAATACATACATACAAACTAACGTCACAATACATACATACATACAAACTAACGTCACAATACATACATACAAACTAACGTCACAATACATACATACATACAAACTAACGTCACAATACATACATACATACAAACTAACGTCACAATACATACATACATACAAACTAACGTCACAATACATACATACATACAAACTAACGTCACAATACATACATACCTACAAACTAACGTCACAATAAATAAATACATACATACAAACTAACGTCACAATACATACATACATAAAAACTAACGTCACAATACATACATACATACAAACTAACGTCACAATACATACATACATACAAACTAACGTCACAATACATACATACAAACTAACGTCACAATACATACATACATACAAACTAACGTCACAATACATACATACAGACAAACTAACGTCACAATACATACATAAAATAACGTCACAATACATACATAAAATAACGTCACAATACATACATACATACAAACTAACGTCACAATACATACATACATACAAACTAACGTCACAATACATACATACATACAAACTAACGTCACAATACATACATACATACAAACTAACGTCACAATACATACATACATACAAACTAACGTCACAATACATACATACATACAAACTAACGTCACAATACATACATACATACAAACTAACGTCACAATACATACATACATACAAACTAACGTCACAATACATACATACATACAAAATAACGTCACAATACATACATACATACAAACTAACGTCACAATACATACATACATACAAACTAACGTCACAATACATACATACATACAAACTAACGTCACAATACATACATACATACAAACTAACGTCACAATACATACATAAAATAACGTCACAATACATACATAAAATAACGTCACAATACATATATACATACAAACTAACGTCACAATACATACATACATACAAACTAACGTCACAATACATACATACATACAAACTAACGTCACAATACATACATACATACAAACTAACGTCACAATACATACATACATACAAACTAACGTCACAATACATACATACATACAAACTAACGTCACAATACATACATACAAACTAACGTCACAATACATACATACATACAAACTAACGTCACAATACATACATACAAACTAACGTCACAATACATACATAAAATAACGTCACAATACATACATAAAATAACGTCACAATACATATAGACAAACTAACGTCACAATACATACATACATACAAACTAACGTCACAATACATACATAAAATAACGTCACAATACATACATAAAATAACGTCACAATACATACATAAAATAACGTCACAATACATACATAAAATAACGTCACAATACATACAGACAAACTAACGTCACAATACATACATACATACAAACTAACGTCACAATACATACATACAGACAAACTAACGTCACAATACATACATAAAATAACGTCACACTACATATATAAAATAACGTCACAATACATACATACAAACTAACGTCACAATACAGACAAACTAACGCCACAATACATACATACAAACTAACGTCACAATACAGACAAAATAACGTCACAATACATACATACAGACAAACTAACGTCATAGTAAAGGTAAAAAAAAAATAAAAATGGTATAACTAATGAACTTACATGTGACAACTGAATTAATGGTATTGATTCCTTGTAACATTCTATCACTGGGGTGAACAGAAAAAGTGAACTAATTATTTCAAATACGGTTGTTATTTTTTTTGACTCCATATAATATGTAAAATGTATTTTAAAAAAATGTGAACTTCTCTTATTTTTACACATGTCAGTGCCGCCTGACCGACTGGTCACGTCCGGGCACTTGCCCGGGGGCACAGACGTATAAGGAGTTTAGTATTAATTGACCCTTTATTTTTCATGCCCTGAGTGGTCATTGTAGGTTCCCCCAACACGTTAGTTAAGCCGATTGCGTCCATAATACTTCTAGGAAACCCTTCTTACGCAATGGTATAGCCCGAGGGTCCCTATTACTAATAAGACCAGGGGCGCCGAGAGCCAACAAGGGCCCCGGGCAGGACATCATTGCGGGCCCCTTAATAAACAAAAAGTGGTGAAAAAAATGACATGGTCGGGGCGGCCGGGCCCCCTTAAATGCGGGCCCCCTGGCAATGACCCCCCGACCCCCCCCCTCGGCGTACCTGAATAAGACTGCCCTGGTAACCCAACACATTGGTTAAACCCAGTGAGTACACAACACATATAAGACGACCCAATAAGGTAAATAAAGGTAAAAGTCTCATTTAAAAGACATACAAACATTGAATCTTCATCTGTAATATAATGATGCCATCGATCTATACTTACACCCTATGTAATATTTCTACAGTATTTACTCTATGGCTACCTACCGGTGTTCTTCTTTGCTTCTCTCTGAGGGGGGTGAACTCTGGAGTATTTGAAACTGGCTCGTGCCCTCAGTCCTCCAAGACGAGTAGATAAAAGTAGTGGGTTTAACTGGACCTGAACATTGTATGTAAATATAAGTAATGGGTTTAACTGGACCTGAACATTGTGTGTAAATATAAGTAATGGGTTTAACTGGACCTGAACATTGTGTGTAAATATAAGTAAATGGTTTAACTGGACCTGAACATCGTGTGTAAATATAAGTAATGGGTTTAACTGGACATTTCAATGTGTTTCAATAAAGTTAACAGGTTTCAATGAACATAACAGTGTGTTAAATTTAATATAGGTCTTGGATTTAACTAAGCATATTTTTTTTAAAGTAGGGGATTGAACTGAACCTTAAAATTGTGCTGAAATAGAAGCATTGGATTAAATTGAACCTGAAATTCTATACAGTGACAGACAGGTTCTACATCGAGCTACATAAAGATTGCTTGTCTTTATCTAATGTGAATGTACATGTCTCATGAAATACTTCTGTTCAAACATGTATCGACTGTTTCCACTGTTATTTACTAAATATTATAACGACATCGCTTATGAACTAATTGATGATGGTAACTTCTATAAATGCACCCTTCAAATCTAATGCTATAATACTTACAAATAAACCCCAATTCTCGTGGATGTTTACGTGATTTGTTTCTCTCCTATCTTCTAGTCTTGAAGTTCAGAAATAATTTCACAAATATCTACGTGCCCGTTAAACCAATTAGTCTTTTTGTTTGTTGTTGTTGTTGACGTGAAATATTGATCAATATTTTTTTTTCACGTATCAATATTTCATTTATTACACTTTGTATTTTGTCTAAAGCAGTGGTGAGCTAACTCTTTGAGACCCGGACCACCTTGGGGCCGGACTATGATGGATGGGGTGTTGACGGGAACTAATAGTGGGGAGTTGACGTGAACTAATGGTGGGGTGGGTGTTGACGTGAACTAACGATGGGTTGTTGACGTGAACTAATGATGGGGTGGGTGTTGACGTGAACTAACGATGGGGTGTTGACGTGAACTAACGATGGGGTGTTGACGTGAACTAACGATGGGGTGTTGACGTGAACTAATGATGGGGTATTGACGTGAACTAATATAAATTAAATGCAAGCATCATAAAAGATAAGTGCTGTGTTTCACTCTCAAATGACTGAGGGGCCGAATTAAACATTCCGGGGGGGGGGGCAGATTTGGTACGCGGGCCGTAGTTTGTCCCATCGCTTGTCTAAAGATTTACTTTTAAATGTCATGTTATTGTTGGTCCTAGAGAACTATTGTATTTATTACTTTTAAATGTCATGTTATTGTTGGTCCTAGAGATCTATTGTATTTATTACTTTTAAATGTCATGTTATTGTTGGTCCTAGAGATCTATTGTATTTATTACTTTTAAATGTCATGCTATTGTTGGTCCTAGAGATCTATTGTATTTATTACTTTTAAATGTCATGCTATTGTTGGTCCTAGAGATCTATTGTATTTATTACTTTCTAAATATTGCTATTGTTGGTCCTAGAGATCTATTGTATTTATTACTTTTAAATGTCATGCTATTGTTGGTCCTAGAGATCTATTGTATTTATTACTTTTAAATGTCATGCTATTGTTGGTCCTAGAGATCTATTGTATTTATTACTTTATAAATATTGCTATTGTTGGTCCTAGAGATCTATTGTATTTATTACTTTTAAATGTCATGCTATTGTTGGTCCTAGAGATCTATTGTATTTATTACTTTTAAATGTTATGCTATTGTTGGTCCTAGAGATCTATTGTATTTATTACTTTCTAAATATTGCTATTGTTGGTCCTAGAGATCTATTGTATTTATTACTTTCTAAATATTGCTATTGTTGGTCCTAGAGATCTATTGTATTTATTACTTTCTAAATATTGCTATTGGTGGTCCTAGAGATCTACTGTATTTATTACTTTCTAAATATTGCTATTGTTGGTCCTAGAGATCTACTGTATTTATTACTTTCTAAATATTGCTATTGTTGGTCCTAGAGATCTACTGTATTTATTACTTTCTAAATATTATATCAGTCCTACCTCATTTGTCCTGACTGCTTGGACTTTCATTAACTCACTTTCAAATCGACTCTTTGCAAATCTAATGTCTGGATCAGGGGCTTGACCCCAAAAATTGGCGGTATTCGGTGCTACGTCCATACTGAAAGAAAATAATGTTATACATGTACAGCAGCATCCCGATTAAAAAAAATTGTCAATTACCTTACATTTTGGGCTTTGTCGTAATAATAAATATTTACATGACTTATACATGGCGAGTAAAAAAAGACAATTACTAATTAAAGTTTATGCAAAAATAATAAAGATGATAAAAGAATTTTTTTTTTGTTTTTTTAAGTAATTTTGTTTTAGTGACTCCAATAATTCAGGCTGGGCGGATTACCTGTATAGTTTAAGAAATCACAACTGTATCATAATATAGGCTTAGGCTCACAACGTTTGAAACACATGTAGTGAAGTTTTGAAACGAAAATGGACTAAAATTATGTCAATCACAGATAAAAAAAAATGATACTAAAGATCAAATTTTAAAAACACTAACGTATCCAAGTGATTCAAGAAATACTTCACTGGTATTGAGAAAATAACCTAACAGTACCACCATACACACAATGCACCTAAGTCCATTTATATATATTAGTGAGAGAATAAAATAAATAACTGAACACCATGGCCCTAGTTATTGCACATTGAGTTGACTGGAAGGCCAGATATTGATCTCGCTGATCCAGTATAGGATTCAACTCTTTTTTTTTAAAGCAAGGAGGGCAGCTTATCAAAAACTAAAAAAATCGTTCACTTGTTATTTGTAGTTACAGAGAGAGTGAAATCGTTCACTTATTATTTGTATTTACAGGCAGAGTGAAATCGTTCACTTGTTATTTGTACTTACCTAGAAAATGAAATCGTTCACTTGTTATTTGTATTTACAGGCAGAGTGAAATTGTTCACTTGTTATTTGTACTTACCTAGAAAATGAAATCGTTCACTTGTTATTTGTATTTACAGAGAGAGTGAAATTGTTCACTTGTTATTTGTATTTACAGAGAGAGTGAAATTGTTCACTTGTTATTTGTATTTACAGAGAGAGTGAAATCGTTCACTTGTTTTTTGTATTTACAGAGAGAGTGAAATCGTTCACTTGTTATTTGTATTTACAGAGAGAGTGAAATCGTTCACTTGTTATTTGTATTTACAGAGAAAGTGAAATCGTTCACTTGTTATTTGTACTTACAGAGAAAGTGAAATCGTTCACTTGTTATTTGTATTTACAGAGAAAGTGAAATCTTTCACTTGTTATTTGTACTTACAGAGAAAGTGAAATCTATCACTTGTTATTTTTATTTACAGAGAGTGTGAAATCGTTCACTTGTTATTTGTATTTACAGAGAGAGTGAAATCGTTCACTTGTTATTTGTATTTACAGAGAAAGTGGAATCGTTCACTTGTTTTTTGTATTTACAGAGAAAGTGAAATAGTTCACTTGTTATTTGTATTTACAGAGAAAGTAAAATCATTCACTTGTTATGTATATCAGTTTTTATTAAGTTGAGCTTGATCTGTTTTGCAGCATTGTAATAAACTGAGATGTAGATATTAGTATGGAGAATAGCTCAGTATTTAAAAGTTGATGAAAAGCAAATATTGCCATTGCCTATATAATAATGTCAGCAAATCATAATTAACTATTGCTCGAAGGTGATGCAGAGAAATACATCAACTTTTAGCTATGGTTAACTGGAACGAACAACTTCTTTCAATGTCTACAACACATAGGTAAACAAGGCGTAGTATTAAAAGATGACAAATAAGCAATAGTAATAAGAATGTGTTTATTTCAATCAAATGTTCAAAAGCCTTATACCAGATGTGCCCATACAACAGGACAATGAGAGCCGACTGTAGGTATCTTATATGGTAAACAAAAATACCTTAAGAGCCGCATACTGCTCAATGTATGAAGATTGAGTGAGCAGAAGTAATTAAATAGCAAACACATTATTTAATTGAGAGGGGCATAAAGCTCACATTAGAGCCGCGTGCTGCTATAATTTCGCAACCTTGACCTTCTACCAATTCAGTGTATGTGTAATTGTTGATGCCACCTTGACCTCTACCAATTCAGTGTATGTGTAATTGTTGATGCCACCTTAACCCTCTACCAATTCAATTGTATGTGTAATTGTTGATGTGTAAAATAAAGAAAAGTTTATTCTTTCAATCATCGTTCCTTTTCTTTGTATATTTGTTTGGACTCTGTTGTTGCTTTGTTGTTGTTATACATTACAATCTCGCTAAACACCATAATTCACTGGCGAAATAAGGTATGGAATGAGGGGGGCAGTCAACTTACTTTCCACTATTATCTTATGAAAATAGTTCTATATTTTTTAATGATAAGTATCAATATTTTTTATGATAAGTATCAATATTTTTGTGATAAGTATCAATATTTTTATGATAAGTATCAATATTTTTATGATAAGTATCAATATTTTTATGATAAGTATCAATATTTTTATGATAAGTATCAATATTTTTTATGATAAGTATCAATTTTTTTATGGTATCATTATTTTTTATGATAAGTATCAATATTTTTTATGATAAGTAGCAATATTTTTTATGATAAACATCTTTATTTTTTATAATTAATATCAATATTTGTTCATTTAACACAGCGTTACAAGAAACTGTGTTTTGAAAATATGTCTTCACTTATCCTGTATAACATGATGTATTAATGGTGTATTAATTCTTTCATTTTACACCTTTGCTGTTAAGTTTTATGTATACTAATACACTTGCACTAATTCAAAAGTGTGTATCTTCCAACCGTGTTAAAGCGCCTTATGTTTTATAGTTATATAATTTTGATAGAGAAATATCGGAGGGATTAATACACATATAACGATAACGAATGAATGAATAAAATTATACGAGGCTAGGTCATATGTGTATGGGTTTTTGTGAAATGACGCCCAAATATGTTTAGACTGTGTTACTACAACTAGTGATCACTGATTTATCCCCCCCCCCACTTCGATTATTGATCCCCTGTATCATCTGTCGGTCACCAGTCATAAAAAGACGCATTGTTAGTTAATCATTACTTTCTATGTATACCTCGTCTCGCCTTAAAGAAATTTCCGAACAAAAGTCGAGGTGGTATTCAGCCTGCTAGAACGAAGTGAAATAAAGGCCCACGGTTTAGAGATTGAATTGTGGCACTTGTCACCCAGCTCAATTCTGGAACCATAAATAACGAGCAGCAATCAATAGTGCTGTGTAGCTGAATAATTTCTCTTTCACCAAGTCAAGGGGTTAGATATTCAATGATAAGATTTTTTTTTGGGAGAGGGGGGGGAGGAGAAGGGAGGGGGTTGGTCTTTTATGTTGTTGTTTTTTTTTTTGGTCTTTTATGTGGGTTTTTAATTGTTCAAAGTAAAAAGATTTCTGCATTGATATAGATACATACAGAAGAACTAGTAACCCACAAAAGAGTGTTTCTTTCCTTTGGTGTTTAGACATTAAAGTACATTGTAATCATATTTTCTATGACGTGTTTGTTTTAAATGTATAGATTTTTTTCCCTGCTCAACATAATCTTAGTCTAGTAGTACCTTATTGTTTTCTTATCGGGAACTTTATCTCGTTTCTAAATTACTTTGTTTTCCCTCAAGTAAATATAATATTTGATCAAGGGCGAATGAAAAGAAGTGATGGGGTGTGGGTTCAATAGGTGTGGTAATATCTCCATGGAAGTTGATTGAGTACTACGAAACTATCCCAGTGTTGGTTGTAGACTGATAAATGATCAATGATATCATCTAATTTTTATGATGACTTCATACAGCGGAGTAACTAAAGAGGGGCGGAGATGGTTGTCCGTCCCGGTAGGTGCTTACCGTGTCACGGCAACTATTTTTTTTTTTAATTACGTGGAAGAGGGCGGCATTTTTTTAAAGTCCGCACCGACCCACGAACGTTTGTTATGACACTGACCACGTATTATGATAAAAATGATTTTCATTTATTACCCGATTTTATGAAAGAACATTTCTACCAAAGGCCCATTGGTCTCTGATGTGCCTCGAGATGGTGCCAGGTTGCCGCGGGAAAAAAAAACGAAAATAAATGTATATTTGAAAGTATTCGCCTAATTTTTAACGAATTTATTATTCTTTAAAAGGGACGAAATTTAAGATAACGGATTATTGGGTAGATACATGGTATACGACGAGTAGGTGCAGATTGCAGAATATATAAAGACCTACTGATGAAAGATTTATAAAGACCTAGTGATGAAAGATGTATACAGACTGTGGAGAAATAATATAGTCTAAGTTTGATGACGCAATTCGCTAGGCTCCGCCCACCGCAGTATCTATGGCGTCATTCCGCCATCTTGAGTGTAAATATTGGGAGTTTTAGTGTATACGTCATTTGGTACAAATGACGTATACTAAACCGACAGTTGGGAGCACATGCTTTGTTTTATAGTTAGTCTAGCTTTCGCCATCGATGTAGATGGATGCATATTTACAGTTTGCTATTGTACTCCTCCTGGATTTACCTTTATGTCAGTTCATGTTCAAGAATTAAATGATTGTTTGATGTTACTTCACTGGAGTTAACTTCGTGATTTGTGTTGTCTGATTTATTACACCTTCTACAAGTATCATCATTATAAGGACCCGTAACACAGACCAAGTGATGAAAGATTTACCAAACAGTTTGTCGGTTACTATTAACAAATGAATTCCAAATAGTAAACATCATAAAAAATAAGAGCGTTAATAATTTCTAAATTTTACAGTAATTAATATTTTATCCTCACAGTACCGGACATTTTTCTTTCACATAGCCGTACGTTGACTTTCTCAAATCAGAATACTTGCAATAATAATAATTTTGGGATCTGCCGTACAATTTGTACATTTTTATTAATTCAAGACAAGAGAAACTAACCTTCCATTAGCAGTGTAACCACAGAGCCGTTTCTTTACTACCAATGCTCTTCATGGGTTCTTATGAGCTTGCATGTTCCTGACTGCATACTTGTATGTTCCTGACTGCATACTTGTATGTTCCTGACTGCATACTTGCATGTTCCTGACTGCATACTTGTATGTTCCTGACTGCATACTTGGATGTTCCTGACTGCATACTTGCATGTTCCTGACTGCATACTTTATGTTCCTGACTGCATACTTGGATGTCCCTGACTGCATACTTAATGTTCCTGACTGCATACTTGCATGTTCCTGACTGCATACTTTATGTTCCTGACTGCATACTTGGATGTCCCTGACTGCATACTTTATGTTCCTGACTGCATACTTGTTGGATGTCCCTGACTGCATACTTTATGTTCCTGACTGCAAACTGGGATGTCCCTGACTGCATACTTTATGTTCCTGACTGCATACTTGCATGTTCCTGACTGCAAACTGGGATGTTCCTGACTGCAAACTGGGATGTTCCTGACTGCAAACTGGGATGTTCCTGACTGCATACTTGGATGTTCCTGACTGCGTACTTGTATGTTCCTGACTGTATACTTGGACGTTCCTGACTGCGTACTTGTATGTTCCTGACTGCGTACTTGTATGTTCCTGACTGCGTACTTGTATCTTCCTGACTGCGTACTTGTATGTTCCTGACTGCGTACTTGTATGTTCCTGACTGCGTACTTGGATGTTCCTGACTGCGTACTTGGATGTTCCTGACTGCATACTTGTATGTTCCTGACTGCGTACTTGTATGTTCTTGACTGAATATATATCAGATATATTTGAGCTCATGAATAAACTAACAATAACATTGAAATACTAAGTAAAAGTGATCACTGTGTAAAGTGTGAAACAAAAAATTATACTCTGGGGCTAACTGGTTAAGTAAAAGATTACTTTTCAAAAGGGAATGCTCCGAGGAAACAAAAATGTACCAACACAAGGCACTGACACAAGGCACCGACACAGGTGACCGACACAGACACAATGTACCGACACAAGGTACCGAAACAATGGACCGACACAATGTAGATACGCAATCTGTTTTACAGTTTGTAGCTGATTAGGAAGGAACGTTTGATGCTTTACTACAAAAGTATGCACATCCGTTTTTATGGATAGGTAGGCTAGGCGGCTGTCTTAGGTCCCCAGTGATAGGAGCTTCTGTTGGGACTTCTTATAGCTTTACCTGTCGGTAACTCGTTTGACGGTTGGTTGAGTGGTGCAGATACTTGACTGTCGTCCTGAGAGTCATGGGTTCGATCCTCGGTGAGAACCGTAAAAACTTTTCCAGGTGAAATTTGGTGTTATGTTCCACAAGTCCACCCAGCTTTAAATGGGTACCTGACTTAAGTAAAGGCGGCTGGGCGTTGTGCTAACCACACAATCCCTTTATAAGCCGAGGTTATAGAAACAGATTCATTCTACACTTTTAATCTGCCCCGATGGCCCCTTTTATCGTTGACTCGAGTAGCAATTGATCGGAAATATCTTGCTACTCAAAAAAGAAATGCTTCTATCGGCTTTCACTTTACAGCAAGCCCACGCTAGTAAAAGCCACAGATCTTGTAACAATGTAATGGATCCCCCAGGCTGAAATGGTTGAACAGCTTAGGGGGGAGGGGTCGGGTTGAGGGTCCAGTGTAAGAGATTAAAGAGGTCCAAGATTTGCACGCGACAGTCATAAAGGTGTTTTTCTATGAACCCCAGCCCCTTATGTGAGACCCCCAAAATTGTAAGAATGGCTCTGTGACTATGGCTATTTCTATTTTACTATTGACTCAAAACAAAAGGTTGTATCCCTTTTCAGAAGTATCGGCTCTGGACATTAGCAACGAATTACTGGATGAAGAAATGACGAAACTCGTGACACGGATTTCCAAAGCAACTATAAAAAAAAAACAATAAGCGACCACGTTTATTTGACATTTTTGAAGAATCGCAAATGGTTATTTCGGATGATAAACCTAATGCGCAAATGAAACACGCACAACTACCATATTATATTAATAATAGTCATATCGCTTACTTATTATTTTATTTACAAATAAACTGCATACTTAGCCCTATGTTGTTGTAATGTTTCTTAATTTCTATAAGAGGTTGTTCACATGTTGATATAGCCCAAAAATGATTTTTAAAATGACCCATCCTCATTATAAAATCATACTTCAAACAACTTTCCTCACGCTCGGTATAACAGTCAATGATTTACTTAATTGGGCCGCCTAATTTTTCAAAGTTTTAGTGTGCCGTGAATTAAAAAATATAAGGTTGGTATAGAATACAAGATGAGGAAAATGGAAGTTTCGTCATAAAATTCATAGTTAGGCTCATCTTAGAATCTTTTTATAATTTTAGCTATAATAAATGCATGCGTCTAAGTACATTTATCTAAATGTAATATTATTTTATTGGAAATATACGGCGACTTTCGACCATTGAGCATAATGTTTAGCAAAGGCATTATTGATATTGCCAAAGTCGAATAGATCGTAGCTCTATAAATAACTCCATACAATGTAGTATACTTATTTTTTTAAAACCCTTTTTATTACAGAAACTCATTATAATGTTGTTGTTGTTGTTTTTTGTGCTGTTGTTTTTTTATATTATAACTAAAATTACCTATACTTTAGTATAATTATTCATGCTATTGTTATGTAATTAATGTTATTAACTAGGCCGGGGTAATCAGAAAACGGTGAGCAGAGATTTTACTGTGCTGCATAATCTGCAATCTTAGGCCAACATATGTAGAATTTTGCCCATTTGGGCCCGGAGTCCATGATTTCTCTCGGCACCCTGGTTTAGACTATAACAGATACGATTTGACTTTAAAAATGCATTTTTTTACTAAGATGTTATACACAGAGTGTATTTTACTGGAATGAACAAAGATGAAACAATGCCATTTCATTGTAATATGAGGAAAAACCCGATCAAGAAAGCAGTGCCGTAGCGCACGTGCTTAATACCTTTTTAACACATTTTTAGCGCTCCCCACATTCGAAAATCATATAATATTATATGTGAAATGTACCATTTGGCGCCCCTTTGTGAGTAGCGCCCGGGGCATGATGCCCCCCCCCCTTGCACACCCCTCACTACGCCTCTACATTAAAGGAAAAATAGTCGAGTTGGCGACTCATATTATTTTTTTGCATGGGAATCTACTCTGATGATATCTACTACAATCAAGTGCTTTCCCTTACAAGTTCACCATGGTACATGTAAAAATGTTTATAGATGGCGCTTTATGATTAAAATACCAACAGTTGTATTTTCTCTCGAGTAGTCAAAAGTTCTTTCATTGTCGTTGTTATATTTTTACTCAAAGAAAATGAGCTACAGAGATTTGAGAAGTAGGTTTTCATATTATCATTGGGAATTTTTTTTTAGAATTCAAATCTCAATAGGCCTATATTGCTATATATTAAAAATTTACTAATATAGATATAATAATTTATTTTCACTGCATTAAATTAGTATATTTTTATGGAAAAGAAAATGTCCTACTCACTTGTGACCTGCAAAACCAACTCCTTGTCCAACTAAAGAATCTTAAAACGCTTAATTTAGTATAAATTAATTTTTTATTGCTAATTAGATTTGTATTATTATACAGACAGAATTAGCTCATTATTTCCACTTAATCCGGAACCCCTACTACTAGAGTACTACTACTAGCTCTAAACATTATTCTAAAGAAGCCAATTTATATACTCGGACTTTATTAATTATGAAAAAATAACTGAAAAATAATAATTTATAAATTTATTTTTCATTCTTGAAATATTAATACATTTTATTATTTCAAAGATATCACTGAAATGATGAGAGCTTTAGCCACTTTAGGATTCCAAACCCTACTAATAGTAGTACCACTACTAGCTCTAAACATGATTCTAAAGAAGCTACTTTATATACTCAGACTTTATAAATTATGAAAAAAATAACTTAAAAATAATAATTTATAAATTTATTTTTCATTCTTGAAATATTAATACATTTTATTGTTTCAAAGATTTCACTGAAATGATGAGAGCTTTAGGATTCCATCGTCTGATATCTATGGAGAACTTTCGGACTCCTAATTTCAAATTAGTGTATGAGTGCCTTATTTGGTTGATGAAGAGGTATTCTATTTCTTACTAAACTATATTTATTTTACAATCTCTACTTTTTTATACACAGAATAATAAATCATATATTTTGAATATTGTAACTCTTAATTGTTTTTCAAAATGAAAGACTATATTATAATTAACTATTTCTGAATTATAAGCTAGAAACATTAAATTATGAATTTCTGTATGATTTAAAATTTCATTTGTATGAAAAAAGAATGGTGATTGTAAAGTATGTTTATTTTGATTTTTTTAAATATTAGTTTTGTTTGATATACCTTTTTACAACTTTCAAAGATATGACCCCAATGCTGATCTTGCCATAGACATTGATACAGAACAAGATCGTGTAATTTTTATCAAAACAGTAGCAGAGTTCTCAGTAAGTAACACTTATATTTCTGAAAAGCACTTATAGTATTTTTTTTGCTAAATTGTTTTGTAGTTTATAAACATTTTTTTTTGTTATTTGATTTTTATTAGTAAGTTTTGCATAGTTGTCAAAATTACTTCAAATTTTATTATTGAATTTTGTAGGCAACCAAAGCTCATATTTTAAGCCGTCACAACATCAAAGAAACTCTTATAGGTGCCGATGGGTATGCCGTAAAGAAAAGTTTAAAGTTAACTAATGTGCTGTATACTGCAACGTAAAAATAATGTTGCCGTAAAATCGGATGTAGAGCTGGAGATATGTACCAGTGTTGCCTTTGATGTTTCATCCAGAGCATCTATCTACCTTTTGGTTTTACCTTGTTGTTACCTCCGAGTACTTGTTACTTCCTGTTACTTCATTTGTTGCTTACTCTTGAGTATCTAAATTCTTTTATTCTTGGCTTTTGTTTCTTCCCAGACATTAACCTTCCTTTTTTTCAGCATTAACTCTAAGACTTCACCAAACATAGTCACTTTCTTTTAATCCACATCACTTTCCTTTAAACTGTTTCTCTCTTTTTTTTAACTTTAACTAGATAAATGAACTTAAGGAAGCAAGAATGTTAGCTTCAGAGATCACAGTGAAAGTATGAGCAATTTATAAGAGATCTGGTGGAAAAGAGGTTGATCTTAGGAGTAAGTCATTCTCATTAAACTGATCACTAGTTTATTAGATCGACCAAAAATTGCTTGAAATTTTTCAAGCTAATTTTCTCAAACTTTTTTTTCCTGTATACTTGAACTCAGTCCGATTTTCAGTGATCCCATTTTTCACTAAAGTCAATTTAATTATATGCAAGTATTCCAATCAAAATTGTATTTAATATAAAATAACTTGCCATAAATTTGTTTAAACAAGAGAACAACGCCTGCAAATATTTGTGGCAAGAGCTTTAGAGATAAAATGAAGTCGAACATGGCTATACAGGATCCATAGAAGCTGTTAGAGTAAGTTTAAATCTTTTCGCCCTTATTTTTTTTGATCTGTCACGCTTTTATTTTTCCTCTTGTAAACTTATTATCTGTTATATTTATTTTACTACCACTGAATGAAAATTCAAAAACAAAATCTATGCTGGTAATGCTGTATCTGATGAGGTCAATCTAGAAATAAAAATTGAAAGAGGAAGAGTGAGCGGGAAAGAAATAATAAACGCCTTCAAACATTACAAAGTAGTTAGTAAAGTAGACTCCATTCATTATTCTACAAAAATATTAACTGCTTGATGTGCTCAAGTTACATATTTTATAAATAAGTTGACCATCGCGACATCATGGCTTTGAATTTGATGTTTTTTATTCAAGAATATTCCATTTATAAATATGTAGAACTGCATACTTCATAATAATTAACTTATTGCAGTAGAGTCCTGTAACCAACTATCCGTATAATGAGTTAGGGTCATTTATATTTTTTTGCATAAGGTATTGTTGTGACCACTCTTTTGGTAGGCCTGCATATATGTGATGAATATGAGCGGCCAAGAATAACACCTGGAGTATTTTTATGATTCTTATATATGATCAAGTTTGAAATCTAGCATCTTTTAGATACACAGCTTGAAGAACAGACAAAGTAGAACAAGAGGAAGTTGGAGGTAAAATAGATTGATCACTTATGTTCTGGCATGTATAGCTTGGGACCATTCACTTATTACATAACTCTTTTGTTCTCAATTTCGACCGCCAACCCCTCACCCCCCCCCCCCCCCCAATTACCTATTCTTAATCCTTACGTTTCCCCCAAAGATGTAATACAATAAGTGAACAGCCTTTTGCTTTCTTTAAGTGTATTATAATATCAACCGTATGTTTTAAACCACTAGTAGAGCTAAACTTTGAACAGCAGCAGTCTTTGGAAAACCTTATATTTAAAACCATACTTTCAAAATCAATGTCAAGTTTTCATGAGATGTATTCTTGATGTTAGCCCACAAAATTCATAAATAATCAGAGTGAAAATTCCTATATTAAAATGGTAATTATCAAGTCATTGATTTTTTTTTTACAACAAAACAAAGAAAGTTTTCTGAAAATAAGTCGATTCTCTTGACTTGGGACATCGGGACCGAGGCTTTTGTCCCGAATTAAGGGTTGTCCCACCAACATATACTTTGCCGTTAGTCTTCTTGGTTTGGTTTCTTGAGATTTGTCCAATAGCGGCTGTCCCAATAACGTGTAACCAACTGGAGCGGAATCCACTGAACATGCAATATATTAAGAACATTCTTATCATCTTTCAGTGGTATGGAATAGATCTCAATATCTTTAACTTGTCTATGCAGATACGACTGATCGATTCAGAAATAAAATATGGTCAGATCATAGAATTGTCGCAGCTTTGAGATAATTAGTCACGAGACTTGTGAACTTTACATGTATTTATTCATTATCTAATCGAATTCCAGTTTTTTCTGTATGCAATTCAGCATAAAGATTTGAACATTTATACTACTAGTACTACTGAAGTCATTAAGCTTACATAAAACTTAAACTGACTTTTCATTACAAGTTACAAAATTAATTGTTTCAACTAAAGGAAATAGGAGCAGCAGCTAAAAGTGAGGCACGATGAAAATCAAAACTAGTAAGAAAAGAAGCACCAAATAAATTTCACCAGCATTTAGAAGATGAAGCATATATATGATGTCGCGGTAAAAAAATATGTTACTGCCGTTTAAAAATCATGTATTTCCTTTCCATTTTTGAAATTATCATCAAAAATTATTATTGGTAACTCTCAACTCATTAAAGTAAATCATCCTTTTTTCAAGATGATGAAAAAGACCTCTGACAGATAGAATTACCACCGTAGATCCAGAGCTGTTGGATCGCCTCGAAGACCTGAATGTAAAATTACTTTTACATTACCTTAACAGGAATATGGTGTATATAAACTATTTTATTTCCGATAATGTGGTATGTAAATGTTGATATTGAAATGAAGTCAGATTGGAAACGGACGCCTTCTTAATAAAATTAGTTAAATATAAAAGAATTTTAGAAATAATTTCCATGAATCTAAATAAATACCTATTTAAAATCGTCGGTTGATCAGCCTCAATAAAAAATTTCCTAGTATGAACTTGAAGAAAGTGGTTATTTAAACTTGACTTTGTAATAATATGATTTGATGGAGTTGACTGTTTCTGCTGTATCATATGGGCACTATTAGTGTCTTTTGTCACAGTTTAAAGACGACTAGCTCATTTATCTACTAGAATAAGTAAATAAAAATGCCCACCTGAATTTTGTAGAGTGAAGCAATTTATTTGAAGTGAATCACGATCGAGCCTAGAAATAAAAATAATGTTTTTGTGTGTTGCATCGACATACATGCATCCTGACTTATATACTTCGGGGCTTATATAGAGAGATAAATATTATTTGTTTGTTTTTTCAAAACTAGGCCACATTAAGTCCATTTATTATTCATTTCTCTTGAATTTTTACCCTTTTTCATCATACTTCGAAATTATCAGTAAAAAGAAAAACAAATACTAAATAAAACATCAGTAATATATGTCTGAAAAATTAGTACTTATAAAATGTTTTTACGCTTTCATATTATTACTATTTCTGTTATTTACTACTGGATTACAAATATTTAATTTACAGAATTACCATTGAGAATTTTTTTCACGGTATATTTTATTCAGGACCCTGCGAGAAGGAGGCAACTTGAAAATTTCTCATGTGCCCCAAGTTTTGAGTAGCCCAGTCATTTTTCAAATTTAATTTTTGCTGCATAATTGGGGAAAAATTTGGCTAAAATGTCCTGTTTGGCATAGTTTGTAAGGGTTACAGGAATTTCTGGCTGCGGCCCTGGTGTATTATTGTTTTGATTTTTAAGAAGATTGTAAAATTTCTGCTTATTGTGAACTTTATTTAAAATGTATTTTTTTCATTTCCAATTTCTAGCCCGAATATCTGCTCCTGCTAGGAACTTAGGTACCCTTGTTTGTGATGCGTTAGACATGTCAGATGATGACGGCAACTTTTAGTAATTCATAAATGTACTTAAATCATAAACGTTTAAAAATGTTGTTTACTAGAAATGGCTAAATTATAACACTTTTTTTTTAGTAAACAGCATAAACTTGGGAGTAATTTTTCTTAATGTAAATTTGTTTTAAAAATTAATAGCATTTATGAATATGCTAGTATATGATGGGAGGGTGCCAAAATAAATGCAAATATAATTTTACTCTCTTCAACTAGTTAAATTATATCCAGAGCTTGGCATTATAATATATGAAATTAGAAATGTTCTCATCACATTGCCATTTTATTTATCCGTTGATTTTTCTCCTTCTTATATAAAGATTCATACATTTTTACTTAAGAAATTTTTTTTTTACATTTAATTTACTTTTTCAGCCGCATTTCTTTGTTATATTTCAAAAGTTCATATTTTTAGTACTGTATGTTGTTTTTTTCCATTTCGATTTAGTTTTATAAACAAATTGATAAAGGGGAGTAACTTTTTTTGGCTTGATATAATTAAAAAAAAAAG
The DNA here is from genome assembly GCA_021962125.1 of Bulinus truncatus. NCBI lineage: Eukaryota > Metazoa > Mollusca > Gastropoda > Planorbidae > Bulinus > Bulinus truncatus. The sequence continues at coordinate 1,411,576 of JAGDYQ010000158.1, forward strand.
ACTGTGTACCATATTTTACAAAATTTAAGTATTTTAGTATCATTTCATTGATGGTGTAGATCATATTAACAGTGAAATAGAATATCTAACAAAAGTAGAGTTAAACAGGGCATATAGTTATTTATCAGTTTTTTTAAGCAGGCTAGTACTTCAAAATTCATTTCATTAGGGAATTTTGGTTTTGAAAATCCAGCTGTGAAAAACCAGTTTTTTTTTTGGAGACTTTAGTAGTATTCGATGATCAGTTATTTCATGTTTTAAAACCACTGCCTTAAAAGCTCTTTAAAGTGCCCTATATATGGGAACACTGTGCTACGTCAAGTTTACACTCTTCTGAGACCACCAACCCAAGCAGTGTTAGAAAGTGAAACTTTGTTTAATGCTTTAATATTTCTCTTTCTCCTTGTTGCCAGTATCAAATAGCAGAGTTTTAACTGCTGCAGATCAGTTTTCATCAGTCTCGACTAACTGGCTCATATTTGATTTGGGGGACCTTGGGGGGGGAAAATAACAATTTATTGCAAGTCACCCTGTCCCTATTTAAGGATACTGTCCCATAAGGTCAGAGCTTGCTGAAATATAAATACCAAAAATCGAAAAGTCAAACTGAACCAGTTGTGATTGTAGCATTGGATTGATACTACTGTTTAACATGAGATAATTAGTCAGCTAATTTATTGGTTTAGAGGCAGGATAAATATGACCGAATTTTCCGCAGCACACAGATTGAGAGAGGAGTATACTAACATTTCGTTCAGAATTTGAACTTATTGTATAATAGGTTTTCGATAGGTTTGAGTAGATCTGAATAGTCAACATTAGAAATTAGAGCATTTTGGACAGAATCTGCCAAATTAGTTTCAGAATCTGTATAAATTATTTAGTTCCTGTCTTATTTACTTTTTTTGTAAATCTTCAAAAACTGATTTCTGCTGGGTTTTTTTTGCGAAATTGATTTTCTAGCGTAGGTTTTCTTATATTGCCGACATCATCAAACATAAGGAAAAAATGTTTCCTTAAAATTTTTTATTTATTATTTCTTAATATCTAAATAATATTTTTCACATATATGTTGAAATAGAATATGGCCATGAATTAAAGTTCTCCATACTTTATTGTTTGTTGCATAGTATTTTCTTTTCCATTTTTCACTTTTGTTTAGATGAAGATGTAGTGCCAGTATTGGCAACTCTGAATGAAATTTATAGAACTAGCTCTGTGTATAATGAAATCATTGGCCATCTTACATATAATTTTTTTTCTCTAAACTGTTTATTCTTTATTTCAGCTCCTGGTCCAAAGAAAAATGGAAAAGTCGCTGGTGGTATGAATCCTGAAATTAGTGAGGTAAATATCAATCAGTATAGTTATCAATGTATTTTACTAACACTTTTTCCAATAAGTTTTAATTTTTACTAGCTGTGTTTCTAAAGTGTAATTTACACTGTATATGAATAATTTTATAAGGACTTTACTTATTGAAAAGTTTTAACAACTGTCATTACTCTTAGCAAATTTTGAAAAGTGAAAGCTAAATTATCTTTGTAATTCAGGGATATTAAGTAGTAAGCAGTGAAAAAAATGATTAAAAAACAAACCATCAATAATGAGCAGTCATATGTGAAACTTACTTAGCCATAACTAATACAGTCGATTCCGCTTAATTGGGACACATCGGAACCAAGGCTTTTTGTCCCAATGAAGCGGCTGTCCCAATTAAACATACGAATTTACTATTGGCTTCTTGGTTTGGTTTCTTTGAGATTTGTCCCAAATAAGCGGCTGTCCCAACTAAGCGGTGTCCCAATTAAGCGGAATCCGCTGTATTCTGAAAAAAAAGGAAAATCTTTCCTCTATTCTTTTTTAATTTTTTTAAATAAACTAAAATTAATAAAATAGTAATGAAGGAAAAGATAATTATGACAAGTTCATTTTCCGTCCATAGTTATCTCTAGATGTTTACTTGCCTGAATCCTATTTTGATTGAGTTATTCACAAATTATTCATTTTTTTTGTTATTAAGGAAATGACAAGTTTCAATAAGGAAATAAATTTAGAGAACCAAAGCCTTGAAATGCTGCAATGACTTTTTTTCTTTGTAGGAAAGTGGTTCCGAAGCTTCAGGTGATTCCGACATTGATTTAGATGATGATGATGATGATGATGACGACGATGATGATGATGATGATGATGATGATAATGAAGACTTAAAAGCAATGAGTGGTATGCCATCTCTGGGGCCAGAAATCAACCACCAAATTTCAGATGATTTGGATGACAGTGACTTCTAAAAATAATTGAATTCCTTTTGTGATACACTTTTGAATTCTTAATATATTATTAATTACTTTTTAATATTATGTAATAAAAACTTGTTGACACCAATGTAGAATTTTGTTTTTAATTGAACTTTAAATTTAGATAAAGGTTTACCATGTTTTCCATTAACAGCAATCAAAATTAAATTTCTGAATAACAGTAATAGGGGCCTTAATTTGTTGTTTACAATGAGAACAAAAGTTCTTTTTTTTTTTAACTTTTTTCTTTTTAAGAGTATACTGGCTTGTTTCAAGAATAATGTTTTAAATTTCAAAGACTTTTTTTTTTTTTTTAAAATTAAAAACATTTACTTGGAAGACATGAATGTTAGATAAATAATAATAAGTGGGAGATCAAATTAGATGTGGGTTAAAAAAAGAACAATAAAAACATTTGTCTCGAAAAGATTGAGATAAAAGTAATTTCTAAACAGTGGCCATTTTAAATAAAAAATATACCATATTGCCAAAGGCGCTAACCCTTTTTTTATATTGTATATCGATAAGAAATATAATTATGAGTTTTAGTGAGTGACCACTATAACATACAGTAATAGCAGGATTAAGAACAGCTCGTTAATTAGGAATATGCTGCTTTGCTCGCTAGTTGGGTTGGTACTCAAAGACCATACCTGTATGGTGGCAGGTTTACCAGCAACCCTGACATTTATTGAAATAAATATATTTATAATTGTATGGTTTGTGGAGTATAACCTGATCTGGGAGATACATTCTATGATCTACTTGGGGGGAATCGTTGGTTTCTCATAGCTAGATGGAAAAAAAACTTATTACGCAGCATCTGTGTCTTGGTCATTGAGTTATTACAGAGACAATGACATTGGCAGTTTACAGTGGTGGCGGATGTATTAGACACACCACACCCTTCACTCCTGTCGAACATGTAAAGCACACCTGTTCGCAAATGTCCTTTCTTGGCAGATTTAGCATACAAACAACGCTCTGTCTCTCTGTCAGGTATGGCAGGAATACAGCCCTTGCATGGCTGCAGCCTGTTTGGAAAGGTACACTCTACGATCCTGCTGTCAGTCATTATTGGTTAGCGCACCTAACCCCGGCATGCGGACGTGCCTACAACGAAAGGGCTTCCTTGCAAAGTCGACCACCACGCCTCAAGCGCAGCTGCGTGGAGTGCAAGAAAAGAGCCTCACCTGAGGCAGCGCGGCACACAGACAGCCTCTTGCAGGCAATCTCTGCTGGTTCTGCGAGTTGGGGACAAAGGGATGACGGGGGCAGAAATGTCCGAAGTCAGATCTTAGCGGCCGTCCAAACTGACCCGAGGTGGAGGCTTAGAGGATCGAGGCAGGTGTTAATTGTCCAGTTCCACACTGGACATTGTCCTATAGGCGTTTACTTTGGGAGGTTGAGGTCCAATGTCAGTACCGTTTGCCAGAATTACTGCAGGAGGCGGAGGAAACTTGCCGACAGATCACGTGGCTTTTAAGTGTCCCAGTCTGGCGGATACAGGGTGGACCAGTCCTGAAGCTTTGGCTGGCCATTGGGCTTTATTGCTGTATACAGATTTGAAAGACACAGCAGCTGAGTCTACGGGCTCCTAAGAGACTAAGTCTCAGCCCGCCAGTTTCACTGAGAGGATTCTAGAGAGAGATGACCCACTGTCTGTCATGCTGGCATGATGTATGTGGGATAACTGCTTCAAGCCTCTGTAGGCATAGTAGACACGAACTCATGTGGTGCCATTTCGGCTGTTGTGGCAGTTATTTCGGCTGTAACACAACAGCCAACCATGCCAACGGTCGTGGCGCAAAAAAAAGTATATCTACTTCTCAAATGTCCAATAACTTTAAGTATAAAGTGAATGTATTCTTAAAAAGTGTCAACTTAAATTATAAAACAGAAATACAATCATGCACAGCATTTGTAGCTACACAGAAATACAATCATGCATATCATTTGTAGCTACACAGAAATACAATCATACACATCATTTGTAGCTACACAGAAATATAGTCATGCACATCATTTGTAGCTACACAGAAATACAATCATACACATCATTTGTAGCTACAAAACTGTCAGTGGCGTAGCGAGCTTAACTCGGACACAATACCTTTTAGCGCCCCCCCCCCCATTCGAAAACCATATAATATTATATGTAAAATATACAATTTGGCGCCCCTTTGTGAGTAGCGCTCGGGGCATGATGTCCCCTTGTCCGCCCCTCGCTACGCCACTGAAAACTGTTTCTGCTTATATGTATATTTCAACAACACATGGCTTCAGTGTCATGTTCCATTTGTAGCAGACAATGGTAATTTGTAACACGATGTATATGTAATAATCAGTTTAGGCTAGAGAATTTACAGTTGGCACAGAGATGGTTTTAATTATCTGGCCACTTAGCTTAGCGGAAGTGAAATTATTAGTTAGAGCAGACGATAATTGAGACGACGACCTGAGACCTTGTTAGTGTAAGAATATATTTTATCACATCATTTTTATTGTACAATGTCAAATAAGAAGTTCCTTCATATGCAAATAAATATATGTACATGTATACATAGAAGTCTACTCAGTGCTTTTTATATGTAGTTCGTCTTTTAAATATAATTTAATATACACCAAGTCAGTCTACAAGAATAACTCCGAAGAGACCATACTACCTTTAAATGTTCCTTAGAAATATAATATACATACAACTGATATACTAATTTACAAAAACTAGCTATGACATAGAATGGTATGCAGCGGTAAAGTTCCGTAAAGAACATATTATACATAATGGTCGGCTGATGTGAAGTAATTTTATTGTAATCCAAACGAATGTTATCACATTAGAAGATCTACATGTTCCTGATTTTTACATCTGTGTTCCATCCACCAATATACAGTACTTTACTGTAATATATACAACTATACTTGCTTCATTTGTCGGACTTCATATTATTACTACTGTTAAAACATCGCTACAGTGAAACATCGCTAGTTATAAGAACATTTACATCTGTTCATATTACTCTATCCTCGTGTGGGTGAAAAAGAAGGTGAGCCGAAAAATTAGCAGACCATACCAAATTGTAAGCCTAGCAGACCATAACCGTACCAGGAGAGCCATGAAGTGACTACACTCTGAGCTATACTTTACCTATTTACATCAACCAGAGAAGTGAGTCTACACCTTTCCGAAACTCCCTTTACAGCACTCTACACCTGAGATCCGAAGTCCGAAGTAACAAGAAAGGTATTTTGCAGTGATTTCATGTTGTTTAATTATAATTGTTTTATTTGCAAACTATGTCAATTTTATTATATTAGTATGTAATGTTTAGAAACAAATTTTTTTACATCCTTAGTATATAGTTAAATATCTTTTTGAAAAGTTCTAATTGCAAAATTAGTTAAATTAAAATAAATATATATTGTTTTCATCTAGATATTTTACTTAAATATTTGTTTAGAAGTATGTCTTATTTGTATGATCGTATCTCGTTAAAAATTTTTTTTTACAAGTAATCTTGTAAAGTTGTATACTTGTTTTCGCTCGTCTAACTATAAATTTAATTAAATAATATTAACTTAGTCTGTAAAAAAATTTTTTTACATTTTTTTTAGTAATAGCATATTAATCTTAGAAATATTTTATTTATCGTATGTTTTCATTTGTCACTTATTATTAGAACTATTTTTACATTGGTAATTTAATTTTATTTTGACATAAGATTGCATATAGACTCAAGAATATTGAATACTGAAATATACTATATATATACAATAAATATAAAAATCCAATACAGCAGAAATATAAAATTAAATCAATTATATAAATAATTTAATAAAGAAAATTAAATAAATTTTACAATGGCTGAGCAACCAGGATCATTTGAATACTATATCAAACAAGGCAAATATGCAGATCTTACAGGTGATAAGTTAACAAAATTTGCAAATGATATAATGGCTAAAGATAGGGAATATAAAAAAGAAGCAGAAAAGCGAGCAGCGCAAAATAAAAGAGAATTAGAAAAAATGAGAGCAGATATGGAGCAGGAATTAGAGTTATACAGAGAAAAACTAGGACTAAAACCCATTTACAAAAAGTCAGAAATAGAAACTAATAATCTAATAATAAACACAAAGCCTGTCATAAAATGCAATAATTGCAATAAAGAATTCTAATCAAGAAACAAATTATTTGTCCATTTAAACAATGAAGTATGTCATAAAATAGATACATTGAACATATTAGAAGACACCAGTTTAAAAAGAAATGACAATGATCACAGTCCTATAATAAATTCAGATCAACAAAATGAAAATTCTATTTTAAGTAAAATTGTACAAGATCAGAGTCGACAAATTCAAACATTAATAAAAAGTTTAGAAACATTGACAAGTAAATTTGAAAAATTTGAAAAAAGTATTACAGCTGATGTGACTGATTCATATAACATTCTACATGAACAGTCAAGCACTATAGAAAAAATAATAACGAAAATAGCAGATTCACAATTAACAGATACAAATAACAATCAAGTAAACGTAAACAAACCATCAATAAGCAAGACAACAAGTGAAACTGAAACACAAACAGATGCACCTTTGATAAAGAAAAGGAACATATTAGTCCATTTGAATTGGTAGACAAAACCAGAAGTAACATACTGTATGCAAACAAATATGCAGAAGAAAATCTCATAAAGAAAAACAAATACCATAGGGATCTTAAAAACAAAAACAGGTACTTAAGGGAATTTAAAGTTGGAGATCTAGTTTATGTATTGATACCCAAAGATAATGAAATTGGATGGAGAGGTCCATATAAAATAATAAACAAAATAGGAAATGTGGACTATTCAGTAGAAATAAATGGAGAGGGTAGAACATTTCATGTTGATAGATTGAGAGATATTTTAGATCCTCCTACAGAATTAGAAACCATTGTACAACAGATTCAATCTTTAAATTGTTTAATCGGAGAAGACAACACTTATAGTTTAGAAAATAATATTAATGACACTGATCAGATTCCAGTAATAAGTTTAGATCAACAGGATGACATGAATAAGATTAATTTTGCACCAGATATACCTGCAGATATAAAAAAACAACTAATAGAAACATTAAATTCTTTTCAAAATGTAATTTCTAACAAACCAGGAAAGACAAACATAATTAAACATTCAATCAAATTAAAAACTGAAGAACCAATTAAACCTAAATACTATGACATTCCATTTAAATACAGAAATGAAGTTCAAAAAGAAATAGAACAATTACTAAATAGTGGATTAATAAGAGAATCAGATTCCAGCTATTGTTTTCCAATAGTGGTAGTAAAGAAAAATAATGGAAAAATTCGTTTATGTTGTGATTACAGAAGCTTAAATTCAATTACAGTGATAGATAAACAACCTTTACCAAACATAGAAGACTTAGTTCAGGAAATGTCAAATGCCAATATTTTCACACACCTAGATTTAACTAGAGGCTTTTGGCAGATAGAAGTTCAGGAAGATTCTAAACAATATACAGCATTTAAAACTCATGAAGGATTTTATGAGTGGAATGTTATGCCTTTTGGTCTAGTGAACAGCACTGCAATGTTCACTAAGATGATGAATAAGTTATTAAGAAACATTGAAAACATTAGATACTATGTGGATGACATATGTATTTACACTAAAAACTGGTCAGACCATATAAACAGTTTGAATAAATTACTAGAAATTCTTCAAATTAATAATTTAACAGTTTCACCTGAGAAAATAAAAATAGGTTTTAAAAACATAGATTTTCTTGGATATCATATTGGTCATGGATTAGTCACACCAACAAACAATATTCTTAAAAGAATTTTTGATATTCGCATTCCAGAAAAGAAAAAAGAAGTTAGATCTATTATAGGATTATGCAATTTTTATAGAAAATTTATTCCTAACTTAGCAAACTTAATCGAACCTTTAGTTAAATTAACTAAGAAAAAGATGCAATAAAAAGTTGAATGGAATTCAGAATGTGACAATGCATCAAAGAGAATAAAACAATGTTTTGAAGAAAAACCAATTTTAAGTTCAATAGATATGACAAAGAAATTTATTGTAGGCACAGACGCTAGCAAGACATCAATCGGTGGATATCTATATCAAGAGCAGGATAATATCAATAAACCAATACTTTATTTGAGTAGAAAACTGTCAGACACTGAAAGTAGATATTCAGTAATAGAACTAGAATGTTTAGCTTTAGTTTGGACAATAACTAAATTAAGCAAATACTTGCTTGGCAATGAGTTCACTGTGTTAATAGATCACAAACCTTTAGCTAACCTGAATACCAAAAGCATAAATAATGCTAAACTAACACGCTGGTCTTTGTTATTACAAGACTACTCATTTAACATAAAATACATTAAAGGGTCAAGTAACCATATCCCAGATATTTTATCGAGACTCAGTCAGAAATAAGTATATTTTTTTTTGAGTAAACATATTGAATTATTCAAACATAGAAAATGCTGTATTGGGACAACAAGAATAAATATAATTAATTGGAATAACAAGTATAAATAAATGAATATTGGAACAATAATGAAATATAAATTTTATTGGAACAAGTAGCAATGAAATATAGTAGAACAATAAGGATAATGACTAGAATAATAAGAATATTGGAGCTATAAGTAAAAATAATATGGATATTGGAACGATTAATACAAATAAGAGTTGTATAAGAAAATAAAAGATTTGTATGTATTAAAAATACAATATAATACATGAATAATGATAATGACATTTAAGCTTGTAAAGCACACTGTTGTATTGAGTATATTGACTCAAATATTTTTTTTTAAATCATGTATACTGAAGAATTCATGTTGATGATTGATGCATAATGTATTTAAAATAGAAATATGCATACTTAATTAAGATGAGAATGAGGAGAGATTGTGTTTAAAATAAAACACATACACTAAACAAGTATAACATACAGGAGAATATGTTGTAAGAATGATTAATTACTCATTCACTTCATTCACATTGATGAAAATATTATTGAAGTTTATGCAAAGATTTTATTATGCAATGATTACTAATGCATATTTTATTGAATTTGTTCATTGTTTGAAGTTAATTGTTCAAATTTTTATAAAACTTTTTAAAAAAAGTTAAATTTTGTTAAATCCAATCAAAGGATTATTGATTATGACATTAATTATTGTCAAGAAGACTTATTAGTCTCAAATATGTAACTTGAACAATTATTGACTAAAGAAGTCAAAGATATGAATATTGTAATAATATATGAATTTTATTAAAATTATGTTTAAATATTTTATATGTAAGAAGACATAATGAATTGTACATGATGATAATATTAAATATGTCAAGATAAATTGACACGAAAAAGTGCCAAGTTAATATTTTCACAGTATATAAAATGATGAGAAAGACGTAAGAAAAATGTCTTATATAATTGATGAGTGCAAAATGAATATTGTCAAATCACTAAGGAAAGTGTTATTGACAGAAGACAAAAGAAAAGGTCTTCATATGAGATGAGATAAAAATGACTTGCTACATAAAGCAAGGTAAATAATAAGTTGAACAAAATATTGTTGCAACAGAAGAAGTTTGTCAAAAGACAACATGAAAAATATATGTACTGAAATAAGATGCTCTCATACAAAAGAAAAGAATGATAATGATGTGAAGAAAAATATGAAAGTGTTGAATATTGAAAATAAATTCATTAAGTGAATATGTACAAAGAAATGACAATTAAGTCATAAGGTGATAAAAAATAATCACTATAAAAAAAAAAGTGCAGTACTGATTAAAAAAAAAGGGGGAGATAATAATGATAATTAAAAATGCACTTAAAACTTATGAAGAAGTTATGGTACTTGATACCAGCTGAGAAGATAAACAATCAATTAATTATTGTACATTTTTTTTGTTTTAAAAAACTGAATTGATAATAATATTTTTGAAAATTGAATAAATTTTTATGTCAATATTATGATATTATGCTATAAATGCATTTAAAAATTGAAAATGAGATATAGTATTTACAAGAATATTTTTATTAATAAATTTTGTATCATAACTAGTTTGATATTTTGTATCATAACCATTTTGTTTGACATTTTGTATATACACTGACATTTTTTATATAGATTACCATTGATGTGATGTGACACAACAAAAATTTTTATTTTGACAAAAGTAAATTTTATTAAGTTAAAGACAGAAAAACGACAGACTAAAAAACTAAATGTATAACATTTGTTTTTTAAAGGAAAGGGGGATGTTGTAATAATCAGTTTAGGCTAGAGAATTTACAGTTGGCACAGAGATGGTTTTAATTATCTGGCCACTTAGCTTAGCGGAAGTGAAATTATTAGTTAGAGCAGACGATAATTGAGACGACGACCTGAGACCTTGTTAGTGTAAGAATATATTTTATCACATCATTTTTATTGTACAATGTCAAATAAGAAGTTCCTTCATATGCAAATAAATATATGTACATGTATACATAGAAGTCTACTCAGTGCTTTTTATATGTAGTTCGTCTTTTAAATATAATTTAATATACACCAAGTCAGTCTACAAGAATAACTCCGAAGAGACCATACTACCTTTTATAAAAGTTCCTTAGAAATATAATATACATACAACTGATATACTAATCTACAAAACTAGCTATGACAGTATACATTTTTACAGTTATTTCTGTAAAACGATGCAGGAGACCTTCTGTTATCTAAAGTTGCACTATCTTCCCGCGCAACGCCAGACATAAATGCAACTATCAAACAAAAATTACCAAATAATTTGAATTTTCTTAATAACTTCTACAGCAAAGAACAGATTTTCTGCGTTATTTTGACTTACTTTCAATTAAATTCGACACACCCACTCATATGACCCGGACATTTTTAAGTCTTTGCCTAGGGCCCCAAAGTTTAATGACATGCTCGCCGTACAAACTAAAACCAGGTACTTTGGCCTAAGAACGACCCTGCTAACATATGCCACATCCTGGTCAACACTGTTTATTAGTACAATTTGTTGGATAAACAAGCACATCGGATAATGTCCTACACGAGGTAAACCGTAAAAAAAATTGTTCTCATGATAATCAAATTGATCATAGATGTGTAACTCACTCCCATCAATATTAAAGATGTATGTACATACATATTAATCAATCGGCAACTAATATTAAATCAATAACATATTGTTGGTTGAAAAAAAACAGTGATATGACATATATAAATGAAATTTATTTTATAATTGTCACCGTCAGGCTGTTTCTCAAACAGCTAAAATACTTGCTTTGGCCTAAATTAAATACTTTGTAGGGCCTATACATACTAATAAATTTGTATTTTATTTTAAACGCTCGGTGAATAATGCAAATATTTATAATGACATTGTTGCAGTATTGTTTCACGAATCGTTAATACATGCGGTAGGCACTCGTTTCGTCAACCCCTTTCAAACCTAGACATAAAGAAATGTTTGTGTCTCAAGATGTTCTCAATGTAATGTCCGCTGATGCCTATGTACGGTCTACTAAGCTATCTACATTTTTTTCACTAGCTAATTATGTAAGGTCACGTGCTTGTTTGTGACGTTTCTTGTTTACATAAAACACATACCACAGATCAGATAATTACATTAGTAAAATCTGTGGCATCTACATACATCTCAGTAGAGTATTGACGTAAACAATTATGCGATTTCTTACAATGAAACATTGTCAATTAACAAATAAATAAATTTTAATCTCAATTGTTACAATAAACACATTATTTTGTGTTCTTATCTGGTTATGTAGGCTATTTATTTTATTCTAAATGTAGACTTATTCTTAAACTTTGCTAGATTAGATTTTACGTTTTATCCCAATAAAGATAAATATAAAATGTTTTCAAAATATGACATGGGCATGTTGTTATATATTAGGCCTAGTACATTGTGTTTGGACAACAGGTATAATATGATATGGGCATGTTGTTATATATTCGGCCTAGTACATTGTGATTGGACAACAGGTATAATATGATATGGGCATGTTGTTATATATTAGGCCTAGTACATTGTGTTTGGACAACAGGTATAATATGATATGGGCATGTTGTTATATATTAGGCCTAGTACATTGTGTTTGGACAACAGGTATAATATGATATGGGCATGTTGTTATATATTAGGCCTAGTACATTGTGTTTGGACAACAGGTATAATATGATATGGGCATTTTGTTATATATTAGGCCTAGTACATTGTGTTTGGACAACAGGTATAATATGATATGGGCATGTTGTTATATATTAGGCCTAGTACATTGTGTTTGGACAACAGGTATAATATGATATGGGCATGTTGTTATATATTAGGCCTAGTACATTGTGTTTGGACAACAGGTATAATATGATATGGGCATTTTGTTATATATTAGGCCTAGTACATTGTGTTTGGACAACAGGTATAATATGATATGGGCATGTTGTTATATATTAGGCCTAGTACATTGTGTTTGGACAACAGGTATAATATGATATGGGCATGTTGTTATATATTAGGCCTAGTACATTGTGTTTGGACAACAGGTATAATATGATATGGGCATGTTGTTATATATTAGGCCTAGTACATTGTGTTTGGACAACAGGTATAATATGATATGGGCATGTTGTTATATATTAGGCCTAGTACATTGTGTTTGGACAACAGGTATAATATGATATGGGCATGTTGTTATATATTAGGCCTAGTACATTGTGTTTGGACAACAGGTATAATATGATATGGGCATGTTGTTATATATTAGGCCTAGTACATTGTGTTTGGACAACAGGTATAATATGATATGGGCATGTTGTTATATATTAGGCCTAGTACATTGTGTTTGGACAACAGGTATAATATGATATGGGCATGTTGTTATATATTAGGGCCTAGTACATTGTGTTTGGACAACAGGTATAATATGATATGGGCATGTTGTTATATATTAGGCCTAGTACATTGTGTTTGGACAACAGGTATAATATGATATGGGCATGTTGTTATATATTAGGCCTAGTACATTGTGTTTGGACAACAGGTATAATATGATATGGGCATGTTGTTATATATCAGGCCTAGTACATTGTGTTTGGACAACAGGTATAATATGATATGGGCATGTTGTTATATATTAGGCCTAGTACATTGTGTTTGGACAACAGGTATAATATGATATGGGCATGTTGTTATATATTAGGCCTAGTACATTGTGTTTGGACAACAGGTATAATATGATATGGGCATGTTGTTATATATTAGGCCTAGTACATTGTGTTTGGACAACAGGTATAATATGATATGGGCATGTTGTTATATATTAGGCCTAGTACATTGTGTTTGGACAACAGGTATAATATGATATGGGCATGTTGTTATATATTAGGCCTAGTACATTGTGTTTGGACAACAGGTATAATATGATATGGGCATGTTGTTATATATTAGGCCTAGTACATTGTGTTTGGACAACAGTTATAATATGATATGGGCATGTTGTTATATATTAGGCCTAGTACATTGTGTTTGGACAACAGGTATAATATGATATGGGCATGTTGTTATATGTTAGGCCTAGTACATTGTATTTGGACAACAGGTATAATATGATATGGGCATGTTGTTATATATTAGGCCTAGTACATTGTGTTTGGACAACAGGTATAATATGATATGGGCATGTTGTTATATATTAGGCCTAGTACATTGTATTTGGACAACAGGTATAATATGATATGGGCATGTTGTTATATATTAGGCCTAGTACATTGTATTTGGACAACAGGTATAATATGATATGGGTATGTTGTTATATATTAGGCCTAGTACATTGTGTTTGGACAACAGGTATAATATGATATGGGCATGTTGTTATATATTAGGCCTAGTACATTGTATTTGGACAACAGGTATAATATGATATGGGCATGTTGTTATATATTAGGCCTAGTACATTGTATTTGGACAACAGGTATAATATGATATGGGTATGTTGTTATATATTAGGCCTAGTACATTGTGTTTGGACAACAGGTAGCCTATATTTCGATGAGTCAGTTTTGCCCTCATTGTAATTGATGTTCTCCATTAAACTACACTTTAAAAAAAGAAACAGACCACTTTACAAACCTTATGTACACCATCTAAAATAGTAGTATTAAATAATTTTAATTTTATACTATATAGAAGATTCACATCTTTCTCTCTCTCTCTCTCACTTCCCTCCTTTCTTCGTTCTCTTCATCTCCCTATCCAAACCTCTTAACTCCCCCGCCCTTCACTTTTAACTCTAACTAGAACAGTGAGGAGATCAAACGTCAGTTGACAGATTGATGATGAAATGCATGGCAAACTCTCAGTCATAAGTAATACAGTAAACCTCAAATTAATTAGACAACCTAGACTGAAAGAAGCTTGAGGACTGAATAAAACTAATTGTGTAGGCTACATGATTTATCGAACAACAAACGAAAATATATTTCATATTAGACTATTCCTTGTGATTTTGATTGGTTGGGAGCATAAAAGGGGGGGGGATTATTTATAAGTTGGTAAAAAGATATTCTTTTACTGTTTTCAAAAGTGCAATAAACTTTCTCGCACTTGGTCCAGTTTCTTATCGCATTGTAAACCAGTTGGCTGAGATAAATGAGGCTCTGTGTACTCTAACAATACAATGTATTATCAAACTTAAGTACAAATAGTTGAATATTCAGCAACAACAAACAACTTTTTTAATATCAATTAAAAGGGAAAGTACCTATGCAATCATTAAACCTATCACAAATAGCTAATATCAATTAAGAGGGAAAGCAACTATGCAATCATTAAACCTATCATAAATAGCTAATATCGATTAAAAGGGAAAGCAACTATGCAATCATTAAACCTATCACAAATAGCTAATATCGATTAAAAGGGAAAGCAACTATACAATCATTAAACCTATCACAAATAGCTAATATCAATTAAAAGGGAAAGCAACTATGCAATCATTAAACCTATCACAAATAGCTAATATCGATTAAAAGGGAAAGTACCTATGCAATTATTAAACATATCACAAATAGCTAATATCGATTAAAAGGGAAAGTACCTATGCAATTATTAAACATATCACAAATAGCTAAGAAAACCGCTGATTCAAATTTCAGATGCAGTCGCGGGTTTTGTTGAAATCATTAGCACATTTTTAAACATTAAAACTATTGCTTCCCCACTAGTTGCAAGTCATAAAAATCAGTAACTATAGGTGAAAACTGGGCAGAATGATTGCCACGTAAAACTTAAAAGACATCGCAATAGTGACTATAGGGATGGGGCTTGTTAGGGTAAATAAATTGGACCTAATCACGCCACCTAAAGTGTGTAGAATGTATGTTTCGGAGAGTATCACAAAATATATTGGCATATTTTGTGAGCTCTCCTTCCTGGTCTGAGAGACATACCATGATCCACGGGGGGATGGATCATATGGGTTCTCTAGTCAGGAAAAAAAAACCATTACTTGCGAGGGTGGTGGTACTGTGGTCAATGAGGACTATCCGAGACCGCAGTACTCACAGCTGGCGGTGGTGACGGATGTGGTCGGCACACAACACCCTTCCACTCCGTCCCACTCAAGCACACCTGCGCAGCCTGCCATTTCGGGCTGAGGGTACAGACACACTACACCCTCCCCTCTGTCCGAGTGGCAGGAAAAACCCCGTTCCTTGCCATTCTGGCCGATCGGCAGTACACACACCTGCTCGTCTGGCCAGTTTGGGCAAGGATTAAAACCCATCTTTCTGCCATCCCTGCAGATGATAGCGGGCACACTCACCCCGCCGCTCTGTAGGTATGGCGGACGTGCATCAGCGCCGCCAACAATGCTGGTGTGGTAGGCACACTACACCCTACCATGCTAGCAATGGCGGCGTTAAAAAAAAAAAGTGTGTAGACATACATGAAACAATCTACATTTTATCGTCCCAAATTAAATGTTACCCCAGTGGCGTAGCGAGCTAAACTCGCGCCCGGGGCACAATACCTTTACAGCGCCCCCCCCCATTCGAAAACCATATAATATTACATGTATATGTTTTGTGGACCATTTGGCGCCCCTTGGTGAGTAGCACCCGCTGCATGATGCCCCCCTCTCTACGCCACTATGTTACACGTCAACTTTTTATAACGTATTCGAGATAGATTGTTTAAAAGTTAATTGTTTTTCTCATTGTTTAAAAAAATACATAAAAATTGTTTTTGTCTGCTATTATGTCAGTTTTTGACAGAGAAATGGTACTTGATACTTGTTTTACCAAGTAACTGTACTACTCGAGTACTTTTTTGGAGTTTCCCGTACATTGGGTACTTGTATTCGTACTTGCACCTTAGGTACTTGTACTCGTATATGCATGGTAAATACTTGGAATATCTTAGGTTTTTGAGAAATTTAGTGCACACTGAATTCTGTTGTAACCTACTTTGTGGACTGCATCAGCCCCGTAGCCAAGAGGGGGGCACTGGGGGCCGTGCCCCCGCTAGGTGTGGAGTGCCCCCCCCCCCGCTTAAAAAGAAGAAAAGGAGGGAAAAAAATAAAGAAAAAGTAACTAAAATGAGAAGGTACCCCTTGCTGGGTATTGGTGCCCCCCTGCTTACTTTGACCTGGCTACGGGCCTGGACTGCATCACTGTCTTAAATTCACGTTGCAATGTTTCACATGTATTACTGTTTGTGTAAGTTATATATCTATCCTTTTCAAACATATTTGTTCTAGACCAATCCATATTCACTGAGCTATAATTAGAGCTAAGTGATCACAGTTTGTATACATATATATCGGGCCTACTATTTTGATGTTTTCAATAAATAAAAAAATAATGTTTTTGTGTGTAGGTTAACATAGTACTATTATTTATTCAAGAAATAAAAAAAATAATGTTTTTGTGTGTAGGTTAACAGAGTACTATTATTTATTCAAGAAATAAAAAAAAATAATGTTTTTGTGTGTAGGTTAACATAGTACTATTATTTATTCAAGAAATAAAAAAATAATGTTTTCGTGTGTATCGCGACATATATACTTCATTTATACTTCGGGGTCTATTTAGATATTAATGTTGTTGTTGTTTTTTTTCAAATCTTGACAACATTTAGTACATTTATCACAATTTATGATTAGTTTTCTGTCAATTTTTACCCTTTTTCATCATACTTCAAAATGATCAGTAAAATGAAGAAGAAAAAAAAAGATTCAGAAGTTCACATTTATAGAGATACAAAGGCTTTTAAACTGTAAGGTAGTCAGTCATATGTTGTTTTATTAGACTGGTTAATTTATAGTTTTTAGAACCGAGAAAGGAAAATTTTAAAAAATGTAGCAATTTAGTTCTATATTTATTTTGGCTTATAACAAAACGAACCAGCAGTCATTAGTGATATCTTTTTTTTTAGTGTGAGCCATAGTAATCATGTTCAATTTAGGGGCTGTCCATTATTTATGTCAACAAATTTTTGGCGATTTTTACCTCCCCCTCCCCCTAGTCAACAACTTGTCAAACTTCCAGAGACCCCCCCCCCTATAAAATTACGTCAACATTTGATTACCCCCCCCCTAAAAAAGGTGGCTTCCAAAATGTTTATGTGGCAAAATTAGTACGAATATGGTTAGTTTAATTAAAATACTGAATGTTAAGCGAGTGTGTAACACAGGACTACAAATGCTGCTTAATTTTCCTATTTATTAAGTAATTTTATTAAATTTAAAAAAAAGTAACATTGTAGACGTCAACTTTTCTTGACCTCCTCCCCTCCCCCTTGTCAACAATTGTCAAAAATTTTCTGACCCCCCCCTCCCCCCTATTTTGTTGACGTAATTAATGGACAGCCCCTTAATGAGCATGCGATCGCACCTCGCACACAAACGCACCCAACACAACACATGAATGCCCACAGAAATTCCAAATATCTTTTCAAAAAAGGTTTGTGCCTTACACATTTCTACAAACCGGCACATTGATCTGATGTAGGCTATGTGAGTGGCCTATATATATATATATATATATATATATATATATATATATATATTATTTATTTCTTACAAAGCAAATATAATTTCCTAATAAATTGCGGAAAACTTTAACACTTATAGTGATTTTACTTTCCGCCAACCTATAAGAATAATTAGATTTTATTATCTGTGAACCGGTGTTATAGACGGTTAAATTCTTAGTTGGCAACTAAGTACCTACAACGTTACCTACAACAGAGACTGTTGGTTGTACTGGCGTTTTTTTTTCTGTCGTTATTTTTGATTGGTTAGAATACAGCATATTAGTTTTCATCATCTTGAGCATGTGTCTCATTCTGTGATACCTTCTGTTTAGTGTGGACTGTAGAGTGGGGCACAGATACCTGTTTACATAACACGGATAACTCTTCTGCCAAACTCTCTCTTTTTTTTCTTCTCTAAAACTCGTTTGGTTGTTATTAAAAATAAAGTGTTTTGCGTAAGTTGTTTTTTTCTTTTTTACTTTACTCTAAACCAGGCGAACTAAAAGAGGACGACCAGCGCGCGCTTTTCCACCATAGTGTCAATAGACTAGTCTTAACTCTAATACTATAACTGAAAATTAAAGACCTACGAGTAGACAGTAGTCTTACGAACTTACTATACTAAAAGTAAAACTGTAAATATAACTCAAACTAAGTTATACAAATATACATATTAAAAAATAGGACTTAGTCGTTTGGTCTATGTCAAATTATTTAATTGTTTTGATTATATTTGACAATTATGACTTTTTTTGTGAATTCTGTAGTATCATGTCTGAGAAGTGGAATCTTCAGGACGATATATCTGTGGATGATCCGGAAATGTATGAGCTCATTAGAAAAGAGAAAGATAGACAAAGACGTGGGTTGGAAATGATAGCTTCTGAAAATTTTGCCAGCAAATCAGTACTTCAGGCTTTAGGATCCTGCCTAAATAACAAATACTCAGAAGGACAGCCTGGTCAGAGGTAATTTTATTAAAAAAAAAAAATTAAATCCTCATATTATGACATACTTGTAGTGTAGTAGTAAGAGGGAAATTTCATCATTGGGTGTACCTGGTCCAGGGTGCCTGAAATGCCAAAAGTTTTAACCTTTTTCACAGTTTTTGGTGTCCTCCTTTTTAAGAGCCAGTTTTCAGTGACCATTACTTTATTCAAGATAAATATTAAATTGTAACATTATTAGTCTGTTCCTTGGTCTATGTAAATAAATATTTTGCAGTCCATCAAGTTTTAGCAGTTTAGACCATGTAAATTAGGAGCTGGAGATATAACAATTTTTTGTACAAATTACCACTTGCTGTAAAGTATATTTGCTACTTTATATTATAAACAGGTATTACGGCGGTAACGAGATCATTGATCAAGTTGAAAGACTGTGTCAGTCAAGAGCATTAGCTGCATTTGGTTTAAAACCTGAAGAATGGGGAGTCAATGTCCAACCTCTGTCTGGGTCACCAGCTAACTTTGCAGTTTACACTGCCCTAGTTGAACCCCATGGACGTATCATGGGGCTCCATTTACCAGACGGAGGTCATCTTAGCCATGGCTTTATGACAAACCAAAAGAGAGTATCTGCTACATCAGTATATTTTGAATCATTTCCTTACAAACTTGATCCGAAAACTGGCTTAATTAATTATGATGAACTTGAAGCCAATGCTAAACTGTTTATTCCAAAGATGATTATTGCAGGTATTAAAGTAAAATTGTGTAAGAAATTCTACTATATAATGAATTTAAAATGCATTTCATAATTTAAGTTTATTTCATTTCTGTTAATGCGCTGAACAATTTTATTTTATTATGAAACTTCCAAAAATACTTTTAGCTTAGCATAGTCATTCTGTTTGTAGACTAATCTAAATTTATTACTCATCCTCTTCATAGGAATCAGTTGTTACTCAAGAGATCTGGACTATAAACGCTTTCGTCAAATCGCTGACGAAGTGGGCGCATATCTTCTCGCAGATATGGCTCATGTAAGTGGGTTAGTGGCTGCTGGTTTGGCACCTAATCCATTTGAGTACTGTGATGTTGTATCCACAACTACACACAAAACTTTAAGGGGGCCAAGGTCTGGCATGATATTTTTCAGAAAAGGTACTTCTTTTTCTATATTCTGAATATATTTCACTGGATTTTTATAGATACATGAAACAGATTTTCAGTATTATAACTATCCTGTTTGATTCTGCAGGTGTAAGAAGAGTTTTGAAAGATGGAAGCAAAGAAATGTATGACTTAGAAAAGAAAATTAATGATGCTGTATTTCCTGGTTTGCAAGGGGGTCCACACAATCATCAGATCGCAGGTAATCATTCTTTCTTAGTATTTAGAATTTTATTTCTTATAGCATTACATTTAATAATGGCCTAGTTTTTTTAGTTTTCACTCTGAAAAATATCTATATGAAAATCCAACCCAGATTATCATTCTTTCCATGAGTTATTTTCTTATATATTAACTTACTAAAAATTCTTTTAGCTGTTAGTTTCATCATTCAATGCTTAGACAAAATTAAAATAAAATACTAGATAATTAGTTTCAATTTCTTTTGAAAAATCTACAGTTTTAAATAGTTTCTGTGGTTTTTTATTATGCAATGTAAAAGTCCAATATATTAAATAATAATATATAATATCATTCAAATTATTTTTGTTTTTATTACAACAGATAGCATTTTAACATAGTCAAAATGAGTCAAACGTAAACAATAAGACTAAGTCAAGGTCACTAGCAAGCGCGTTCGTAAATAAAAGTTTATAATATTAAAAAATTAGAAATTCTGCAAATTTCTATACAAATTAAGTCACTATCTATGTGAAAACAAAACTTCTGCATCCGAAGGTACTCATTTTTCATTAATTTAAATGTATACTATTTGTAAATATTACATTGCTAATATAAAGGTGGGAGGTATATCACAGGGTATTCCCTGTGACTGTGCACCAAATGAATGATCATGTTGAACGGAAGTGAGACGTAAAACATAATTTTTGACTATGAAATGTAGGTCATTTCTGCACATTAGGAAAGTGGCATAAATCAGCACCTAATTTACCTAATTAAATTAATGAAATTGATTAGGAAGGGGTTTCACATTACAACTAGATTTCCCGAGCAATGCCAGGCTTAATATCTAGTAAATACATAAACTGATACTACAGTGAAATGTCGCTATAACAAAATTGAAGGGGACTCGAGTTTCGTTCGTAATACTGAAAATTTGTTACACTGAAATGGAGAGGGGGGGGGGAAAGGTGGTTTCGACTACGTCATTTTCTATTCTTAATATGTGGATATAGTTCATTTGGGTATCAATGCAAATATATTGTGGCATTTTGCAAATTTCTCAAAAGATATTTAGCTAAAAATGTTAAATTTTCTTTACGTTTATTTCTTATTAGTTTAGCTACTAATTTAGCTTTTGTTACTTACTGCTAACGGTCATTAAACTAAGGGGCGTGACTCATTTATTTTTGTAACAGTTATTCAACATGACTTCCCTTAATTTATGAGACCCATGTGCAATGTGCCTATGACGGCTCTTATACTCATCTAGTAAACAATGAAATAATTTATATATTTATAAAAAACATATATGTTTATTTTTTTTAACTAAAATCAATTTTATTACAATTAGAAAAAAAGTATAATTATATCACAAAAAGGTCAAATAAATCACTCTTTTATTCTTCACATCCTGTATTATTAATTAAATACCGGTACAGGCAGTTCGTTAACATTATTGATTTTTTTTTTTAATCCCGCGAGCGTGGTTGTCCTATGACGTCTTTGCTCTTTCTTCCTTCTCCCCCCCCCCCCCAATCCGGTTAGTTGTTACGTAATTGTGCCCGCCGTCGCTTGGCTGTCCCATGACGTCTTAGCTGTCTTCCTCTCCCCACCTAGCTAAAACTCTCATCTCATCCCTTCCCCGTTCGTTGTTACGTAATTGTGCCCCCCCCCCCATTTTATCCCCCCTTCCTGCTGTCACAAAACGACACTTGACTCAGCAACGCACGTGGTGGAATTAATTTTTACTATCATCATCAACCGAGGTTAAAGGTTACCATAACATCTTACACCTCTCACCCTCCCATTATCTAGTAACTGTGGATGTCATTGAGCTCAGGTTGACTTGAAATTTAGAAATTCGCCGAATTCAATTTTTTTTTGGTAAGAGGATAAAATTAAAAGAAAAAAGAAATTCATTACAACGACACTTTTTAACAGATGTTGTATAAGCGATGGGGAAGGGGCAAAAAAAATTCGCTGTACTGAATAATTCGTTACTCTGAAGTTCGTAATAACACACTGTAATTTGTTCTTTAAAAAAAATAAGGCAGATTTAGACTTTGTGAGTATCTGTTCATTGTCTTTTTCTCAAATATGTTTTGAGTTTTATGGAAATTAGACATGACATCTGGAAGGTGTTCTGTAGTGTATGCAATAGGATATGACATTGGGAAATCCTCTATACGTGTGTGGCCATTAGACATGACAGTTGGGAAGTCTATATATAAATGCGACCAGGTGACTTGGGCAGTCTTCTGTAAATGTGTGGTTTTTGTGACTCATTATTAGTGTTTCTGCATGTGAATGGCCATTGACAATACATTAAGCAATCTTCTATAATGTGTATGGCC
This sequence comes from Bulinus truncatus, assembly GCA_021962125.1. Lineage (NCBI taxonomy): Eukaryota > Metazoa > Mollusca > Gastropoda > Planorbidae > Bulinus > Bulinus truncatus. The sequence continues at coordinate 1,434,639 of JAGDYQ010000158.1, forward strand.
ATTAGATGACATTAGGCAGTCTTTATATATTCGATTATTACGACATCGGGCAGTCTTTTGTACTGTGTACGGCTGATACACATTGGGCAGTCTTCTTCGTGTGTGGCCATTAGACATGGCATTGGCAGTGTTCTGTATATGTATGGCCATTAGACATGACATTGGGAAGTCCTATATACGTGCACACAGATGACATTGGAACATCTTCTTTACATTGCAGACCATTAGACATGACAGTTGGGCAGTCTTCTCTACGTGTGTGTGTCTATGATTATCGTCATTAAAACAGTTTCTGTACTGAATGGCCATTAACATGACATTGGGCAGTCTTCTATACGTAAGCACAATAGATACACTTTAGGCAAATCTCTATACATTCGACCTTTAGACATGACATTTAGTGTCTTTCTGTACGTTTATGTCCATTAGACATGACTTTTGTAAGTATCTGTACATGTGTGGCTATTAAACTTGACATCAATAGTACTATGTACGCAGGCAATTACAGATATGACATTGCTAAAATCTTCTATACATGCGAATATTAGACATGACATTGGGCAGCTTTGCATGTTTACATGCTGATGAGAAGAGCATTCAATAGCATCTGGTATCGTTCATTTTTAAACATAAACCTCAGTGTTTTGTACGTGAGTATCCATTAGACATTACATTGGGCAGTCTTCTTACGTTCAGTATTCATTACATGAAATCGGGCAGTTTTCTGTACGTGAGTGATTATTACACATTACATTTGGGTGGTCTTAAGCATTTGCATATTCACAATGAATTTATTTTCAATCTTCAACACATTCATATTTTCTTGACATTGTTCATTCTTTTGTATTTGTATGGCCATTAGACATACATTATCAGCCTTCTGTACGTCTGTTGCCATTAGACATGAAAACTTTACAGTGTTTTGTACGTAGTAGCCATTAGACATGACATTAAGCAGTCTTCTGTACGTGTGTGGTCATTAGTCATGAACAAGCAGTGTTCTGTACGTGACTATCAATTATATAAGACATTTTTTCATGTTTTCGTACATTTTTAATAGTGTGAATATATTAACATGCACTTCTATACATGTGACCATTTAACATGACATTTAAAGCAGTCTTATGTACTTTTAAACCTTTGACATATATTAGGCAATTTTGTATACTAGCGACCATTAGAAATGACATCGGGCAATGTTCTGTACGTGTATGGCCTTTAGACAATGACATTGTCAGTCTTCTGTACTGTTTAGCCATTAGACATGAACATCATTATAACAATGTACTCGCAAACAATGGATAATTCAAAAAATATGCACTAGTATTCGTGCTTAATAAAATTTTGCAGAAATTCAATAAATTTTCATCTGACATTTTCATTTAGGATAATTAATCAACTTCAACATATTCTCATGGACATGACATTGGGAATTCTTTTACATGTGACTCATCTCATCTTAATTAAGTATGCATATTCTATTTTATACAGATAGCGCATCGCTCATATACAAGTTCGATTTTGTGTTAAAACTTTGCGCCATTTGTTTCAATCGCCTTTGTTTACAAGACGCTTTCCATTCATAAAAACACAAGACCTATTTACACTTCTTTTTTCAATACATGAAATATCAATCAAAAAACTTTATTTGTTTTATTAATATAATAGCATATAATTATATTATATTAATTGATGAATTCATTTATTTTTATTTTTATTTTATTATATTTCATAAACTTTTCCAATTCAATTTATATTTCATTATTGTTCCTTATCATTTATACTTGTTATTCCAATTAATTAAACGAGTCTTGTTGTCCCTATACAGCATTTTCTATGTGTGAACCATTCAATATGTTTACTCACAAAAAAAACTGTCTTATTCTGAATGCTCGATATTATTCTGGGATATGGTTATGACCCTTTTGTATTTATGTTGAAGTCTTGATAACGACCAGCGTGTTAGTTTAAAATTATTTATGCTTTTTATTCAACGAGCTATAACTTTTACAATCTCTATGACTCATGTCTACTGTTTTCCAAATGGATAATTAAATCAATATGGGCTGTTCATTTAGTCAACATTGCTATAGATTTAATGAATATAATATTTTTTTCTCCTATAAATACCATTTATTTTATTCAGTATTATCCTGCTTGATATAGACATCCACCATTTTCTACTTAAACGTCTGTGAATAGACTATAATACATTGTTGTTGTTTTAAATTATTTTCTGTTATTCACTTTAATGCATTGAACATTAAAACAACATTCAACTTTTTATTTAATCTTTTGGCATAATTCTCTTCATTATTTTCATTTAAGGGGCAAATTTAAAATAAAGAACACATAACTAAAGGATTTAATCCTAAATAGATCTAACTTCTTTTTGAACTTTTCTGGAATGCGCCAAAAATTCTTTTAAGAATATTGTTTGTTGGTGTGACTAATCCTTTTCAATGTAATATTTAGAAAATCTATGTTTTAAAAATTTTTATTTTCTAAATATACAAGTGTTGAATTATTAATATTGAAGAATTTCTAGTAATTTATGTCAAACTGTCGGAAAATTCAGGGTGTGGCCCCCCCCCCGATGTCATCCACATAGTATCTAATGTAATAATATGTTTAATTGCTCTTATACTTATTTAGTGAATTGCAGTGCTGTTCACTAGACCAAAGAGCATAACATTCCACTTTAAAATCCTTCATGAGTTTTAAATGCTGTATATTGTTTAGAATCTTCCTGAACTTCTATCTGCCAAAAGCCTCTATTAAATCTAGGTGTGTGAAAATATTGGCTTGACATTTCCTGAACTAAGTCTTCTATGTTTGGAGGTTGTTTATCAAAAAATTTAGCTTTGTAATCACAACATAAACGAATTTGCCATTATTTTTCTTTACTACCACTATTGGAAAACAATAGCTGGAATCTGATTCTCTTATTAATCCACTATTTAGTAATTGTTCTATTTCTTTTTGAACTTCATTTGTGCTATTGCTAGGAATGTCATAGTATTTAGTGTTGACTTCATCTGTCAGTTATTTAATTTGATTGAATGTTTAATTATGTTGTCTTTCCTGGTTTGTCTATAGACAAGGGAAAGAATGTTAATGTTTCTATCTGTTGTCTATAGACATCTGGTGGACTTAGTGCTGACTGTCATCTGTTGATCAGAAACAACTGGAAGACTTTCAGTGTCATTAATATTATTTTCTAAACTATAAGTGTTGTCTTTCTCTGCTTAAACAATTTGATTGAATCTGTTGTACAATGGGGTAGACTTTCTGTAGGAGGATCTAAAATATCTTCTTCATATGAAATGTTCTACCCTCTCCATTTATTTCTACTGAATAGTCCACATTCCTATTTTGTTTATTATTTTATATGGACCTCTCCATCCAATTTCATTATCTTTGGGTATCAATACATAAACTAGATCTCCAACTTTAAATTCCCTTAATCAAACTTTTGTTTTTAAGAACTATGGTATTTATTTTTTTATGAGATTTCTTCTGATATTTTTTGAATACAGTATGTTATTTCTGGTTTTTGTCTTTCAAATGGTAATATTAGTTTTGTGTAAAATTATATTTTCACTGAATACTGTTGTCCTCTAGGATTTGAGGTGAACATGAGTTCAAATGGTTAAAACCTGTTGTTTCATGAGGTATTTCTCTATACGTGAATAAAATTAAAGGTAAGAATGTATCCACCTGTCCATGATCACTAATTATTTTCTTAACATGGTCTTTATGGTTTGATTTTCTATCTATGGAACCATTTGATATAGTCTGTATTTATTTATACCTGTGTAATGTTAAGCATATGAGTAAATGCCTGATAAAATGATGTGAGATTGAATACCATTGTCCGATAATATAGTGTTACCAAAAGTTGTATAGACACTAATGCTTTGCAAATTGTTTCTGCAGTTTATCTGCTAATGGAATTGTCAACCCAGCGTGTTGCTAATCTATCATTGTTAAATATATCTATGTCTTCTATTGGACATTACTGAAATAGGTCCAATTATGTCTATGGCAATTTTATAAAAAGGAATGTTTGTTGTGTCACTTTCTTGTATGGGAGCTCTGTGTTTTGGTCCTATGTGATTATATTGTTGACATTTCTTACATGCCTTAACAAATCTTTTTACATCTCCTATGACACCTGGCCAGTAACAATATCTTCTAATTCTATCTAGTGTTTTCTTAACACCCAAATGACCTGCTAAGTAGCAATCATGAGCTGCTTTTAGTATATTATTTCTTAAAACTGTAGGAATCATTATTTGTTTAAATGACCTGTTATGCCTAGTGTATTTTCTTATTAAAATGTCATTTTCAAGCAAAAATTAAGCCTGTAAAAACAGGGCATTTAAAGCATTTTCGTGTATTAATAGAGAGGGAAGTAAGTCATGTTTAATAACTGTTACAAAAATAAATAATGATTACACCCCTTTGATTAGTTTATAATCTATATATAAAATATAAGCCATATAAAAGCCCTTAAGAAACCCTGAAGCCCGGCCCTGAGAGGTCAGATCGGGAAATGAACTTTTGATGCACACATGGCAGGCTACGAAATGATATATACATCATGGGTCTAGGACTTTTGGTTGTTGAGATCTAGGGTGGTGACGGACAGACAGACAAAACAGGGACAATAGAGCATTTTTTTTTCGAAAATGCTCTAAAAACTCAAAACATATTTGAGAAAAAGACAATGAACAGATACTCAATGTCTAAATCTGCCTTATTTTTTTTAAAGAATGATATAATTTAAAAATTCAGAAAACTTAAGAACAAATTAGTATCAGTTTATGTATTTATTTAAAACTGAAACTAATTATCTAGTATTTTATTTTAATTTTGTCTAAGTCTTGAATGATGAAACTAACAGCAAAAAGAATTTTTAGTATGTTAATATATAAGAAAATAACGCAAGGAAAGAATGATAATCTGGGTTGGATTTTCATATAGAATTTTTTCAGAGTGAAAACTAAAAAAACTAGGCCATTTATTAAATGTAATGCTAAAAGAAATAAAACCCTAAATACTAAGAAAGAATGATTACCTGCGATCTGATGATTGTGTGGACCCCCTTGCAAACCAGGAAATACAGCATCATTAATTTTCTTTTCTAAGTCATACATTTCTTTGCTTCCATCTTTCAAAACTCTTCTTACACCTGCAGAATCAAACAGGATAGTTACAATACTGAAAATATGTTTCATGTATCTATAAAAATCCAGTGAAGTAAATTCAGAGTATAGAAAAAGAAGTACCTTTTCTGAAAAATATCATGCCAGACCTTGGCCCCCTTAAAGTTTTATGTGTAGTAGTGGATACAACATCACAGTACTCAAATGGATTAGGTGCCAAACCAGCAGCCACTAACCCACTTACATGAGCCATATCTGCAAGAAGATATGCGCCCACTTCGTCAGCGATTTGACGAAAGCGTTTATAGTCTAGATCTCTTGAGTAACAACTGATTCCTATGAAGAGGATGAGTAATAAATTTAGATTAGCCTACAAACAGTATGTCTATGCTAAGCTAAAAGTTTTTTTGGAAGTTTCATTATAAAATAAAATTGTTCAGCGCATTAACAGAAATTAAATAAACTTAAATTATGAAATGCATTTTTAAATTCATTATATAGTAGAATTTCTCACACAATTTTACTTTAATACCTGCAATAATCATCTTTGGAATAAACAGTTTAGCATTGGCTTCAAGTTCATCATAATTAATTAAGCCAGTTTTCGGATCAAGTTTGTAAGGAAATGATTCAAAATATACTGATGTAGCAGATACTCTCTTTTGGTTTGTCATAAAGCCATGGCTAAGATGACCTCCATCTGGTAAATGGAGCCCCATGATGCGTCCATGAGGTTCAACTAGGGCAGTGTAAACTGCAAAGTTAGCTGGTGACCCAGACAGAGGTTGGACATTGACTCCCCATTCTTCAGGTTTTAAACCAAATGCAGCTAATGCTCTTGACTGACACAGTCTTTCAACTTGATCAATGATCTCGTTACCGCCGTAATACCTGTTTATAATATAAAGTATATTTGATACTTTACAGCAAGTGGTAATTTGTACAAAAAATTGTTATATCTCCTAATTCACATGGTGTAAACTGCTAAAACTTGATATACTGCAAAATATTTAATTGTATAAACCAAGGAACAATTTAATACAATTTAATATTTATCTTGAATAAAGTAGTGGTCACTGAAAAGTGGCTCCTAAAAAGGAGGGCACTAAAAACTGTGAAAAAGGTTAAAACTTTTGGCATTTCAGGCACCCTGGACCAGGTACACCCAATGATGAATTTCCCTCTTACTACTACTACACTACAAGTATGTCATAATATGAGGATTTAATTTTTTTTTAATAAAATTACCTCTGACCTGGCTGTCCTTCTGAGTATTTGTTATTTAGGCAGGATCCTAAAGCCTGAAGAACTGATTTGCTGGCAAAATTTTCAGAAGCTATCATTTCCAACCCACGTCTTTGTCTATCTTTCTCTTTTCTAATGAGCTCATAAATTTCTGGATCATCCACAGATATATCATCCTGAAGATTCCACTTCTCAGACATGATACTACAGAATTCACAAAAAAGTCATAATTGTCAAATATAATCAAAACAATTAAATAATTTGATAGACTAAAGTCCTATTTTTTAATATATATATATATATTTGTATAACTTAGTTTAAGTTATATTTAGTTTTACTTTTAGCATAGCAAGACTACTGTCTACTCCAGTGTTTTTCAACCGGGGTTCCTAGGAACCCAAGGGTTCCGCAAGGGCCTGCCGAGGGTTCCGCGATTGAATTTAAAAAAAAAAAATTAATAGCAAAAATTAAGGGCCATAAAGGGGTATACAGGTTCCGCCAGAAATCTGACGACACCAAAGGGTTCCCCTGAATAAAAAAGGTTGAAAAACACTGGTCTACTCGTAGATCTTTAACTTTCAGTTATAGTATAAGAGTTAAGACTAGTCTATTGACACTATGGTGGAAAAGCGCGCGTTGGTCGTCCTCTTTTAGTTCGCCTGGCTTGAGTAAAGTAAAAAAAGAAAAAACAACTTACGCAACACACTTTATTTTTAATAACAACCAAACAAGTTTTAGAGAAGAAAAAAAAGAGAGAGTTTGGCAGAAGAGTTATCCGTGTTATGTAAACAGGTATCTGTGCCCCACTCGACAGTCCACACTGAGCAGAAGGTATCACAGAATGAGACACATGCTCAAGATGATGAAAACTAATATGCTGTATTCTAACCAATAAAAAATAACGACAGAAAAAAAACGCCAATACAACCAACAGTCTCTGTTGTAGGTAACGTTGTAGGTACTTAGTTGCCAACTAAGAATTTAACCGACTATAACACCGGTTCACAGATAATAAAATCTAATTATTCTTATAGGTCGGCGGAAAGTAAAATCACTATAAATGTTAAAGTTTTCCGCAATTTATTAGGAAATTATATTTGCTTTGTAAGAAATAAATTATATATATATATATATATATATATATATATATATATATATATAGGCCACTCACATAGCCTACATCAGATCAATGTGCCGGTTTGTAGAAATGTGTAACTGTAAGGCACAAACCTTTTTGAAAAGATATTTGGAATTTCTGTGGGCATTCATGTGTTGTGTTGGGTGCGTTTGTGTGCAAGGTGCGATCGCATGCTCATTAAGGGGCTGTCCATTAATTACGTCAACAAAATAGGGGGGAGGGGGGGGGGTCAGAAAATTTTGGACAATTGTTGACAAGGGGGAGGGGGGGGGGTCAAGAAAAGTTGACGTCAACAATGTTACTTTTTTAAAATTTAATATAATTACTTAATAAATAGGAAAATTAAGCAGCGTTTGTAGCCCTGTGTTACACACTCGCTTAACATTCAGTATTTTAATTAAACTAACTATATTCATACTAATTTTGCCACATGAACATTTTGGAAGTCACCTTTTTTAGGGTGGGGGGGGGGGGGTAATCAAATGTTGACGTAATTTTATAGGGGGTGGTCTCTGGAAGTTTGACAAGTTGTTGACAAGGGGGAGGGGGGAGGTAAAAATCGCCAAAAATTTGTTGACATAAATAATGGACAGCCATTAAATTGATCATGATTACTATGGCTCACACTAAAAAAAAAAAGATATAACTAATGACAGCTGGTTCGTTTTGTTATAAGCCAAAATAAATATAGAACTAAATTGCTACATTTTTTAAAATGTTCCTTTCTCGGTACAAAAAAATATAAATTAACCAGTCTAATAAAACAACATATGACTGACTACCTTACAGTTTAAAAGCCTTTGTATCTCTATAAATGTGAACTTCTGAATCTTTATTTTTTCTTCTTCATTTTACTGATCATTTTGAAGTATGATGAAAAAGGGTAAAAATTGACAGAAAACTAATCATAAATTGTGATAAATGTACTTAATGTTGTCAAGATTTGAAAAAAAAAACAACATTAATCTCTAAATATATATGTCGCGATACACACAAAAACATTATTTTTTTATTTCTTGAATAAATAATAGTACTATGTTAACCTACACACAAAAACATTATTTTTTATGTATTGAAAACATTAAAATAGTAGGCCCCATATATATGTCTACAAACTATGATCACTTAGCTCTAATTATAGCTCAGTGACTACGGGTTGGTCTAGAACAAATATGTTTGAAAAGGATAGATATATAAATTACACAAACAGTAATAAATATGAAACATTGCAATGTGAATTTAAGACAGTGATGCAGTCCACAAAGTAGGTTACAACAGAATTCGGTGTGCACTAAATTTCTCAAAAACCTAAGATATTCCAAGTACTTACCATGCAAATACGAGTACAAGTACCTAAGGTGCAAGTACGAATACAAGTACCCAAGGTACGTGAACTCCAAAAATGTACTCGAGTAGTACAGTTACTTGGTAAAACAAGTATCAAGTACCATTTCTCTGTCAAAAACTGACATAATAGCAGACAAAAACAATTTTTATGTATTTTTTAAACAATGAGAAAAACAATTCCTTTTTAAACAATCTATCCCGAATACGTTATAAAAAGTTGACGTGTAACATAGTGGCGTAGAGAGGGGGGGGGGGCATCATGCACCGGGTGCTACTCACAAAGGGGCGCCAAATAGTCCACAAAACATATACATGTAATATTATATGGTTTTCGAATGGGGGGGGCGCTATAAAGGTATTGTGCCCCGGGCATGAGTTTAGCTCGCTACGCCACTGGGGTTACACGCAATTTGAGACGATAAAATGTAGATTGTTTCATGTATGTCTACACACTTTAGGTGGCGTGATTAGGTCCAATTTATTTACCCTAACAAGCCCCATCCCTATAGTCACTATTGCGATGTCTTTTAAGTTTTACGTGGCAATCATTATGCCCAGTTTTCACCTAGTTGCTGATTTTTATGACTTGCAACTAGTGGGGAAGCAATAGGTTTAATGTTTAAAAATGCGCTAATGATTTCAACAAAACCCGCGACTGCATCTGAAATTTGAATCAGCGGTTTTCTTAGCTATTTGTGATATGTTTAATGATTGCATAGGTACTTTCCCTTTTAATTGATATTAGCTATTTGTGATATGTTTAATGATTGCATAGGTACTTTCCCTTTTAATTGATATTTAAAAAGTTGTTTGTTGTTGTTGAATATTTAACTATTTGTACTTAAGTTTGATAATACATTGTATTATTAGAGTACACAAAGCCTCATTTATCTCAGTCAACTGGTTTACAATGCGATAAGAAACTGGACCAAGTGCGAGAAAGTTTATTGCACTTTTGAAAACAGTCAAAGAATATCTTTTTACCAACTTATAAATACCCCCCCCCCCACCTTATGCTCCCAACCAATCAAAACCACAAGGAATAGTCTAATATGAAATATATTTTCGTTTATTGTTCGATAAATCATGTAGCCTACACAATTAGTTTTATTCAGTCCTCAAGCTTCTTTCAGTCTAGGTTGTCTAATTAATATGAGGTTTACTGTATTACTTATGACTGAGAGTTTGCCATGCATTTCATCATCAATCTGTCAACTGACGTTTGATTTCCACACTGTTCTAGTTAGAGTTAAAAGTGAAGGGCGGGGGAGATAAGAGGTTGGGATAGGGAGATGAAGAGATAGAGAGAGAACGAGGAAGGGAGGGCAGTGAGAGAGAGAGAGAGAGAGAGAGAGAGAGAGAGAGAGAGAGAGAGAGATGTTAATTTTCTATATAGTAGAAAATTAAAATTATTTAATACTACTATTTTAGATGGTGTACATAAGGTTTGTAAAGCGGTCTGTTTTTTTTTTATAGTGTAGTTTAAAGGAGAACATCAATTACAATGAGGACAAAACTGACTCATCGAAATATATATGTTGTCCAAACACAATGTACTAGGCCTAATATATAACAACATGCCCATGTCATATTTTGAAAACATTTTATATTTATCTTTATTGGGATAAAACGTAAAATTTAATCTAGCAAAGTTTAAGAATAAGTCTACTTTTAGAATAAAATAAATAGCCTACATAACCAGATAAGAACACAAAATAATGTGTTTATTGTAACAATTGAGATGAAAATTTATTTATTTGTTAATTGACAATGTTTCATTGTAAGAAATCGCATAATTGTTTACGTCAATACTCTACTGAGATGTATGTAGATGCCACAGATTTTACTAATGTAATTATCTGATCTGTGGTATGTGTGGTACATGTTTTATGTAAACAAGAAACGTCACAAACAAGCACGTGACCTTACATAATTAGCTAGTGAAAAAATGTAGATAGCTTAGTCACCTTAGTGGACCGTACATAGGCATCAGCGGACATTACATTTAGAACATCTTGAGACACAAACATTTCTTTATGTCTAGGTTTGAAAGGGGTTGACGAAACGAGTGCCTACCGCATGTATTAACGATTCGTGAAACAATACCGCAACAATGTCATTATAAATATTTCCACTATTCACCGAGCGCTTAAAATAAAATACAAATTTATTAGTATGTATAGGCCGTACAAAGTATTTAATTTAGACCAAAGCAAGTATCTTAGCTGTTTGAGAAACAGCCTAACGGTGACAATTATAAAATAAATTTCATTTATAGGCCTATGTCATATCACTGGGTTTTTTTTTTAACCAACAATATGTTATTGATTTAATATTAGTTGCCGATTGATTAATATGTGATATATATATATATATATATATATATATATATATATATATATATATATATCTTTAATATTGATGGGAGTGGGCTACACCTCTATGGTCAATTTGATTATCATGAAAAAAATGTTTATTACGGTTTACCTCGTGTAGGATATTATCCGATGTGCTTGTTTATCCAACACATTGTTGACCAGGATGTGGCATATGTAAGCAGGGTCGCTCTTAGGCCAAAGTACCTGGTTTTAGTTTTGTACGGCGAGGATGTCATTAAACTTTGGGGCCCTTAGGCAAAGACTTAAAAATGTTCGGGTCTTATGAGTGTGTGTGTCGAATTTAATTGAAAGTTAGTCAAAATAACGCAGAAAATCTGTTCTTTGCTGTAGAAGTTATTAAGAAAATTCAAATTATTTGGTAATTTTTGTTTGATAGTTGCATTTATGTCTGGCGTCGCGCGGGAAGATAGTGCAACTTTAGATAACAGAAGGTCTCCTGCATCGTTTTACAGAAATAACTGTAAAAATGTATACATCGTGTTCCAAATTACCATTGTCTGCTACAAATCATGGAACATGACACTGAAGCTATGTGTTGTTGAAATTACATATAAGCAGAAACAGTTTTCAGTGGCGTAGCGAGGGGCGGGCAAGGGGGCATCATGCCCCGGGCGCTACTCACAAAGGGGCGCCAAATTGTATATTTTACATATAATATTATATGGTTTTCGAATGGGGGGGGGGCGCTAAAAGGTATTGTGTCCTGGGTGCGAGTTAAGCTCGCTACGCCACTGACAGTTTTGTAGCTACAAATGATGTCTATGATTGTATTTCTGTGTAGCTAATAATGATGTGTATGATTGTATTTCTGTGTAGCTACAAATGATGTGCATGATTGTATTTCTGTGTAGCTACAAATGATGTGCAAGAATGTATATCTGTGTAGCTACAAATGATGTGTATGATTGTATTTCTGTGTAGCTACACATGATGTGTATGATTTTATTTCTTTATAGCTACACATGATGTGTATGATTGTATTTCTGTGTAGCTACAAATGATGTGTATGATTGTATTTCTGTGTAGCTACAAATGATGTGTATGATTGTATTTCTGAATTATAATTTAAGTTGGCACTTTTTAAGAATACGTTCACTTTATACTTAAAGTTATTGGACATTTGAGAAGTAGATATTCTTTTTTGCGCGACCACTGTCGGCATGGTTGGCTGTAACAGCTGAAATAACTGCCACAACAGCCGAAATGGCACCACATGAGTTCGTGTCTACTATGCCTATAGAGCGGTGGAGCGAGTTATCCCGCTACATCTGCCAGCATGGCAGAAAGTGGGTTATCTCTCTCTTAGAACTCTCTCAGTGAAACTGCGGGCTGAGACTTAGTCTCTTAGAGCCCGTGAGATCAATCTTGCTGTGTCTTTCAAATCTGGAGACAGCAATAAAGCCCAATGGCCAGCAAAGCTTCCGGACTGGTCCACCCTGTGGTCCGCCAGACCGGGACACTCGAAAAGCACGTGATCCACGGTTTCCTCCACCTCCCTGCAGTGACGGCAAACGGTATCGACATTGAGCCTCAACCTCCCAAAGTACGCGCCCATAGGACAATGCCCAGTGCGGAACTGGACAATTAACGCCTGCTCGATCCTCCTCAGCCTCCACCACGGGTCAGTTTTGGTCGGCCGCTACATCTGACTTAGGACATTTATGCCCGTCATCCCTTTGTCCCAACTCGAGAACCACAGAGATTGCTCAAAGAGCCTGATCTTGGCACACGCTGCCTCAAGTGAGCTCTTTCTTGCACTCACGGGCTGCGCTTGGGCGTATATCGACTTTGCAAGGAAGCCCTTTCTGCATGCCCGGGGTTATAGCGCTAGCCAATTATGACTAGAGCAGCAGGATGTGGGTGTACCTTCCAACAGGCCAGAATGCCAAGGCGTGGGCTATTCCTGCCATACCTGACAGAGATACAGGGTGTTGTTTGTATGCTAAATCTGCCAGAAAAGGATGATTGCGACGAGTGTGCTTTACGTGTCTGACAGAGTGAAGGGTGTGGTGTGTCTAATACATCCGCCACAACTGTAAACTGCCAATGTCATTGTCTCTGTAATAACTCAATGACCAAGGCACAGCCGCTGCGTAATAAGTTTTTTTTCCGTCTAGCTATGAGAAACCAGCGATTTCCCCCAAGTAGATCATAGTATGTATCTCCCAGATCAGGTTATACACCACAAACCATACAATTATAAATATATTTATTCCAATAAATGTCAGGGTAAACCTGCCACCATACAGGTATGGTCTTTGAGTACCCACCCAACTAGCGAGCAAAGCAGGATATTCCCAATTAACGAGCTGTTCTTAATCCTGCTATTGCTGCATGTTGTAGTGGTCACTCACTAAAACTCATAATTATATTTCTTATCGATATACAATATAAAAAAAAGGGTTAGCGCCTTTGTCAATATGGTATAATTTTTATTTAAAATGGCCACTGTTTAGAAATTACTTTTATCTCAAACCATTTCGAGACAAATGTTTTTATTGTTCTTTTTTTTTTTTAACCCTTACGGAAATTTTATTTTATCTCCACTTATTATTATTTATCTAACATTTCATGTCTTCCAAGTAAATGTTTTTTAATTTAAAAAAAAAAAATTCTTGTAATCTAAAACATTATTCTTAAAACAAGCCAGTATACTCTTAAAAAGAAAAAAGTTAAAAAAAAAAGAACTTGTGTTCTCATTGTAAACAACAAATTAAGCCCCTATTACTGTTATCCAGAAATTAAATTTTGATTGCTGTTAATGGAAAACATGATAAACCTTTATCTAAATTTAAAAGATCAATTAACAACGAAATTCTACATTGGTGTCAACAAGTTTTTATTACATAATATTAAAAAGTAATTAATAATATATTAAGAATTCAAAAGTGTATCACAAAAGGAATTCAATTATTTTTAGAAGTCACTGTCATCCAAATCATCTGGTGGTGGTTGATTTCTGGCTTTTTGAGATGGCATACCACTCATTGCTTTTAAGTCTTCATTATCATCATCATCATCATCATCATCATCATCGTCGTCGTCATCATCATCATCATCTAAATCAATGTCAGAATCACCTGAAGCTTCGGAACCACTTTCCTACAAAGAAAAAAAAGTCATTGCAGCATTTCAAGACTTTGGTTCTCTAAATTTATTTCCTTATTGAAACTTGTTATTTCCTTAATAACAAAATAGATAATTATGAATAACTAATCAAAATAGGATTCTAGCAAGTAAACATCTAGAAATAACTATGGACAGAAAATGAACTTGTCATAATTATCTTTTCCTTCATTACTATTTTATTAATTTTAGTTTATTTAAAAAAATTAAAAAAGAATAGATGAAAGATTTTCCTTTTTTTTTTTCAGAATATTAGTTATGGCTAAGTAAGTTTCACATATGACTGCAAATTATTAATGGTTTGTTTTTTAATCATTTTTTTCACTGCAAATTTTTTTACGGCTCCGGCTCCCACAAATTTGATGGCTCCGGCATGGCTCCAGGTCCCTATTAAGATTGTATCACACAAGACAAAAATTTTTGTAATTGCGCCACGCAAACATGCCACTAATAAAAAGTTATGCACATTTTGCAGCGTTCACCCCCATCGTCAGGAACTTGAAAAATATACGCATTGTCGGTTTTACTAAAAAGAAACCATTTCAGTGCATCCAGAATCATATCATTATTTTCGACCGAGGTTTCACTAGTGGGCATTTTCATAAGTAATAAAAAGTTATTTCAATGATCAAATTAGCGAATAGTAAAAAGATTATTATTTAAAATATTTTAAAGACTTCAGTATTTATATTTATTATTTATAAATTCGAAGTGACTATTTGGACCCGGGTACCAATAAACTCCGATTTTTATTCGGACCCCGTCCCAATAAAGTCTGATTGTTATTCGGACCTGTGGCAAATATGCACTTAGCTTAGCTATAAATAAACTTTATTATTGTTTTTTGTTTATTTTTTTTATAATTGTTCTAATTGTATGATTTAATCATTACTCAGTGTCTAGGGTTCCACTAAGCCGACTCTGTATTATTATTTTTTGGGGTTCCGTCTAATAATAGTGCATATTTGCCACGGGTCCGAATAACAATCAGATTTATTGGGACCACATAGCCACAGGCTTATAAATTTATCTACTCTATTTCAGATATTCGGTTTAAAATAAAATTGTTAAATACAGAAAACGACCATTTTGTTTTTAGTCTATTACAAATTTGCGGTCAAATAATAATACGTAATGACGCGTTCTATTTGTCGTCGTAGTAAAAATTTATTTTAAATGATTGATACAATTATTCTATGAAATAAAACTGTTTTAACTTTATATATAACAAAATAACATGCCATTAAAAAAAATTCGGAGGGTAAACAAGATTTAAAACGAACACAAAACGATTCCCCATTAAAGATTTCTTGTGGAGATGTGCGTGCACGCTTTAATTTAAATGCTGTTACTGTTGTGGCGTTTGTAAAACACGACAACATTTCAAATTGTAGGAGGCAAACAATCAAACAAATTTGCAATTTTAAAGCTAAAAAAAAAAATTCTGCTGTAAAAAAACATTTGGGAGCCGTGGAGCCGCTAGATTTTTTCGGCTCTGGCTCCAACTAAAAGTAGTGGCTCCCGGCTCCGCAAGCCTGCTTACTACTTAATATCCCTGAATTATAAAGATAATTTAGCTTTTACTTTTCAAAATTTGCTAAGAGTAATGACAGTTGTTAAAACTTTTCAATGAGTTAAATCCCTTATAAAAATATTCATATACAGTGTAAATTACACTTTAGAAACACAGCTAGTAAAAATGAAAACTTATTGGAAAAAGTGTTAGTAAAATACATTGACAACTATACTGATTGATATTTACCTCACTAATTTCTGGATTCATACCACCAGCGACTTTTCCATTTTTCTTTGGACCAGGAGCTGAAATAAAGAATAAACAGTTTAGAGAAAAAAAATTATATGAAAGACAGACAATGATTTCATTATACACAGAGCTAGTTCTATAAATTTCATTCAGAGTTGCCAATACTGGCACTACATCTTCATCTAAACAAAAGTGAAAAATGTAAAGGAAAATACTATGCAACAAATAATATAGTATGGAGAACTTAAATTCATGGCCATATTCTATTTCAAAATATATGTGAAAAATATTATTTAGATATTAAGAAATAATAAATAAAAATTTTTTAAGGAAACACTTTTTTCCTTATGTTTGATGATGTCGGCAATATAAGAAAACCTATGCTAGAAAATCAATTTCGCAAAAAATCCCAGCAGAAATCAGTTTTTGAAGATTTACAAAAAAATAAATAAGATAGGGACCAAAGAATTTATACAGATTCTGAAACTAATTTGGAAGATTCTGTCCAAAATGCTCTAATTTCTAATGTTGACTATTCAGATCTACTCAAACCTATCGAAAACCTATTATACAATAAGTTCAAATTCTGAGCGAAGTGTTGGTATGCTCCTCTCTCAATCTGTGTGCTGCAGAAAATTCTACCATATTTATCCTGCCTCTAAACCAATACATTAGCTGACTAATTATCTCATGTTAAACAGTAGTATTAATCCAATGCTACAATCACAACTGGTTCAGTTTGACTATTCTATTTTCGGTATTTATATTTCAGCAAGCTCTAGCCTTATGGGAGAGTATAATCAGCCAAATGTCTATTGTTTACTAATAAGATGAGCAGATACAAACCACCCCCTCTCTTTAAAGAAGTAGTATGTGAATTTAAATTCAGGCTTTCAATCATCATTAATTAAATTTTCCTGAGCCCTTGGGAAAGTTACTTGGTAGGTTTGTGGTAAAAACTGGTTTTTCACAGCTGGATTTTCAAAACTAAAATTCCCTAATGAAATGAATTTTGAAGTACTAGCCTGCTTAAAAAAATAACTAAATGCCCTGTTTAACTCTGCTTTTGTTAGATATTCTATTTCACTGTTATTATGACCTACATCATCAATGAAGTGATACTAAAATACTTAAATTTTGTAAAATATGGTACACAGGCTTTTTTTTTATATATCAAGCCAAAAAAAGAGTTACTCCCCTTTATCAATTTGTTTATAAAACTAAACCAAAAATGAAAAAAAAAACAACATACAGTACTAAAAATATGAACTTTGAAATATAACAAAGAAATGCGGCTGAAAGAGTAAATTAAATGTAAAAAATTTTCTTAAGTAAAAATGTATGAATCTTTATATAAGAAGAAGAAAAATCAACGGATAAATAAAGTGGCAATGTGATGAGAACATTTCTAATTTCATATATTATAATGCCAAGCTCTGGATATAATTTAACTAGTTGAAGAGAGTAAAATTATATTTGCATTTATTTTGGCACCCTCCCAGCATATACTAGCATATTCATAAATGCTATTAATTTTTAAAAGAAATTTACATTAAGAAAAATTACTCCCAAGTTTATGCTGTTTACTAAAAAAAAAGTGTTATAATTTAGCCATTTCTAGTAAACAACATTTTTAAACGTTTATGATTTAAGTACATTTATGAATTACTAAAAGTTGCCGTCATCATCTGACATGTCTAACGCATCACAAACAAGAGTACATAAGTTCCTAGCAGGAGCAGATATTCGGGCAAAAATTGGAAATGAAAAAAATACATTCTAAATAAAGTTCACAATAAGCAGAAATTTTACAATCTTCTTAAAAATCAAAATGTAATACACCAGGGCCGCAGCCAGAAATTCCTGTAACCCATACAAACTATGCCAAATAGGACGTTTTAGCCAAATTTCCCCCCCCCCCCCCATTATGCAGCAAAAATTAAATAAAAAAATAAATTTGGAAAATGACTGGGCTACTCAAAACTTGGGGCACCTGACAAATTTTCAAGTTGCCTCCTCCTTGCAGCGGTCCTGAATAAAATATACAGTGAAAAAAATTCTCAATGGTAATTCTGTAAATTAGATATTTGTAATCCAGCAGTAAATAATGGAAATAGTAATAATATGAAAGCGTAAAAACATTTTATAAGTACTAATTTTTCAGACATATATTACTGATGTTTTATTTAGTATTTGTTTTTCTTTTTACTGATAATTTCGAAGTATGATGAAAAAGGGTAAAAATTCAAGAGAAAATAATAATAAATGGACTTAATGTGGCCTAGTTTTGAAAAAACTAACAAACAATATTTAACTCTATCTATATAAGCCCCGAAGTATATAAGTATGTCGATGCAACACACAAAAACATTATTTTTATTTCTAGGCTAAATTATAATACTTTAAATAGGTCACTTCACTATTCATTTTTATTCGCACACATTTCACAAATAAATAGTAATAAATGTGCTATTTTGTGGACAAAAGGCACTAATAGTGCCCATATGAAACACCAGAATAAAGTTAGCACCAGAGAATATATTATACAAAGTCAGTTTAAATAACCCTTTTCTTAAGTTAGACCAAAATTTTTATTTGGCAATCGTTCAATTTTTAATATGGTATTTATTTAAATTCATGAAATTATTTCAGTATTCATTTGTATTTTATTTTTTTATTATTAAGAAGGAAGTCCTTTTTAATCTGACTTCTATTTCATATCAACATTTACATGCCACATTATTTAAATAAAATATGTTGATATACACCATATTATATTAAGGTAATGTAAAATAATTTTACCTTCAGGTCTGAAGCGATCAACAGCTCTGGTCTTTGGCGGTAATTCTTCTTCAGAGTCTTTTTCATCATCTGAAAAAAGGTGCTTTACTTTAATAAGTTGAGATTACCAATAATTTTTTGTGGTATTTCAAAAATGGAAAGCAAATATTTTTAAACAATAGTAACATATTTTTTACCAAATATATTTGCTTCATCTTCTTCATCTGGTGAAATTTGTTGGCGCTTCCTTTCTTCTGTTTTGATTTTATCAGCCATCACTTTTAGCTGCTGCTCTGTTTCCTTTAGTGAAACAATTAATTTTGTAGCTTGTAATGAAAATTAGTTTAGGATTTTATGTAAACTTAATGACTAGTACTATTAGTATAAATGTTTAAACCAAATGCTGAATTGCATACAGAAAAAAACTAAAAAAATTATTAGATAATGAATAAATACATGTATTCACAAGTCTCATGATAATAATCTCAAAAGCTGACATTCATGAACTGACCATATTTTATTTCTGAATGATAGTGTATATGCAACAGAAAAGTTAAAATATTGAGATCTATTACCTGCCACTGAAAGATCATAAAATATTCTGCTTTTATATTACATGCATTTTCAAAAAGTTTCTTTATTTAAAAAAAAAAATTAAATAATTGATAATCAACCATTTTTGATATAAAATTTTTACTTTGATTATTATGAATTTTGTAGACTAACATCAAGAATACATGTCATAAAAACTTGACCAATGATTTTGAAAGTATGATTTTAAATATAAGGTTTTCCAAAAGACTGCTACTGTTCAAAGTTTAGCACTATAATGGTTTAAAACATACAGTTGATATTGTAATATATTTAAAGAAAGCAAAAGGCTGTTCACTTATTACATTACGTCTTTGGGGAAAACGTAAGGATTAACAAAGGTAATTGAGGGGAGGGGGTGAGGGCTGGTGGTCAAAATCGAGAACCAAAGAGTTACGTAATAAGTTAATGGTCCCCCAAGTATATATGAAGCATGATGATCAATCTATTTACCTCTAACTTATCTTGTTCTACTTTGTTCTGTTCTTCAAGCTGTGTCTCTAAAAATGCTAAATTTCTAAACTTGATCATATAAGAATCATAAAGCTTCTCCAAGTCTTCTTCTAGCCGCTCATATTCATCCATATATGCAGGCCTACAAAAAAAAGTGGTCATAACAATAACAATGCAATGAAATATAGCTGACCCTCGCTCATTGTGGCTAATTGGTTACAGACTCTACTGCAATAAGTTAATTACTATGAAGTATGATTCTTTATTTATAAATGGAATATTCTTGAATAAAAAATCATGAAATTCAAAGCCATGATGTGGCGATGGTCAACTGTATTTATAAAATATATGTTGAGCACTCAAGCAGTTAATATTTTTGTAGATAATGTATGGAGAAACAAACTTGCCTAACACTTTGTAATGTTTGAAGACGTTTATTATTTCTTTCCAGCTCACTCTTCCTCTTTTCAATTTTTATTTCTAGATTGGCCTCATCAGATGCAACATTATCCAGCATAGTTTTTGTTTTTTGAATTTCATTCTGATAGTTAAGAATAAATATAACAGATAATACGTTTACAAGAGGAAAAATAAAGAGTGACAAATTAAAAAAAAAAAAGGATGAAAAGATTTAAACTTACTCGAACAGCTTCTATGGATCCTTGTAAACCATGTTCGACTTCATTTATCTCTAAAGCTCTTGCTACAACCATTGCACGTTGTTCCTAGTTTAAACAAATTTATGGCAAGTTATTTTATATTAAATACAAATTTGATAGAATACTTGCTCTAATTAAAATTTGACTTTAGTGAAAAATGGGATCCTGAAAATCAGACCGAGTTCAAAGATACAGAAAAAAAAAAGTTTCAAAATTACTTAAATTTCAAGCATTTTTGAATTTGATCTATTAAGCCAGTTCAATTTAATAAGGAATGACTTACTCTAAGATCAACCTCTTTTCCTAATAGATCATATAATTGCGCTCCTTTCACTGTGATCTCTGAAGCTAACCTTCTTGCTTCCTTAAGTTCATTTATCTAGTTAAAATTAAGAAAAAAAAAGAGAAAAACAGTTTAAAATAAATTAATATACATTAAAAGAAAGTGACTATGTTTAGTGAAGTCTTAAAGTTAATACTAAAAAAAAAGGGAAGTTAATGTCTGGGAAGAAACTAAAAGCCAAGAATAAAAAAGGAATTTAATACTCATGAGTAAACACAAATGACGAAAAAGGAAATATGTACTCTGGAGGTAACAACAAAGGTAAAACCAAAAAGGTAGATAGATACCCTGGATGAAACATCAAAGGCAACACTAGACACATCTCCAGCTCCTGACTCCAATTTACCGGCAACATTATTTTTAGTTGCATTATACAGCACATTAGTAACTTTAAGCATTTCTTTTACAGCATACCCATCAGCACCATAAAGTTTCTTTGTGTTAACCTTAATATGAGCT
The DNA here is from genome assembly GCA_021962125.1 of Bulinus truncatus. Classification (NCBI taxonomy): domain Eukaryota; kingdom Metazoa; phylum Mollusca; class Gastropoda; family Planorbidae; genus Bulinus; species Bulinus truncatus. Next base: position 1,456,116 of record JAGDYQ010000158.1, read on the forward strand.
TTAGTTGCCTACAAAATTCAATAATAAAATTTGGGGTAATTTTTACAAACAAGCAAAACTTACTAATAAAATCATATAATTAAAAAAAATATTTATAAACTTCAAACAATTTAGCAAAAAATACTATAAGTACTTTTCAGAAATATAGTGTTACTTACTAAGAACTCTGCTACTGTTTTGATAAAAATTACACGATCTTGTTCTGTATCAATGTCTATGGCAAGATCAGCATTTGGGTCATATCTTTGAAAGTTGTAAAAAGGTATTATAACAAAACTCATATTTTAAAAAAAATAAAAATAAACATACTTTACAATCAGCATTCTTCTTTTCATACAAATGAAATTTTAAATCATACAGAAATTCATAATTTAATGTTTCTACCTTATAATTCAGATATAGTTAATTATAATATAGTCTTTCATTTTGAAAAACAATTAAGAGTAACAATATTCAAAACATATGATTTATTATTCTGTGTATAAAAAAGTAGAGATAGTAAAATAAATATAGTTTAGTAAGAAATAGAATACCTCTTCATCAACCAAATAAGGCACTCGTAAACTAATTTGAAATTAGGAGTCCGAAAGTTCTCCATAGATATCAGACGATGGAATCCTAAAGCTCTCATCATTTCAGTGAAATCTTTGAAATAATAAAATGTATTATTATTTCAAGAATGAAAAAAAAAATTTATAATTATATTGTAGTTTTTTTTTTCATAATTAATAAAGTCTGAGTATATAAAATTTACAATAAATTAGCTTCTTTAGAATCATGTTTAGAGCTACTAGTAGTACTACTAGTCTAGTAGAAGGGGTTCCGAAATAAGTGCGAATAATGAGCTAATTCTGTCTGTATAATAATAAAAATCTAATTAGCAGTAAAAAATTAATTTATACTAAATTAAGTGTTTCAAGATTCTTTAGTTGGACAAGGAGTTGGTTTTGCAGGTAACAAGTGAGTTGCACATTTTCTTTTCCATAAGGCACTTGTTACTCGACCCACTAGAGGGTCGACTACTAGCATATGTACGGTCGACCCGTTAATTTTTTTCCGGGGATTTTCGCGCAAATTGATATCTATCTCTATCCCTAACCCTAATCCTGAAAAAAAAAATTCTGAAAAAAAAAAAATTATATATGTCATGTTCCTTATACCCTAATATAATGGTCACTAGTGGGTCGAGTAACAAGTGCGTTTCCATAAAATTATACTATAATTTAAAATAAATGATTATATTTTATATCTCTATTTATAATATATTGGCCTATTGAGATTTGAATACTAAAAAAAATTCCCAATGATAATCTGAAAACCTACTTCTCAAATCTCTGTAGCTCATTTTCTTTCAGTAAAAATATAACAACGGCAATGAAAGAACTTTTGACCACTCGAGAGAAAATACAACTGTTGGTATTTTAATCATAAAGCGCCATCTATAAACATTTTTACATGTACCATGGTGAACTTGCAAGGGAAAGCACTTGAGTTTAGATATCATCAGAGTAGATTCCCATGCAAGAATTAATATGAGTCGCCAACTCGACTATTTTTCCTTTCTTGCAGAGGCGTAGTGAGTGGTGGGCAAGGTGGGATGGGGCATCATGCCACGGGCGCTACTAACAAAGGGGGCTAATGTCCAGAGCCGATACTTCTGAAAAGGGATACAACCTTTTGTTTTGTGCCAATAGTAAAATAGAAATAGCCATAGTCACAGAGCCATTCTTACATTTTTGGGGGCCTTACTAAGGGGTTGGGGGTCATAGAAAAACACCTTTATGACTGCCGCGTGCATATCTTGGGCCTCTTTAGTCTCTTACACTGGACCCTCTACCCGACCCCCCCCCCCTAAACTGTTCAACCATTTCAGCCTGGGGGATCCATTACATTGTTACAAGATCTGAGCTAGATCTTCTGCTCATCATTGTAGAGTCTGGCTGTTAGTAGCGTGGGCTTGCTGTAACGTGAAAGCCGATAGTAGCATTTCTTTCTTGAGTAGCAAGATATGTGCGATCAATTGCTCTCGAGTTAACGATAAAAGGGGCCATCGGGGCAGATGAAGAGTAGAATTAATCTGTTTCTATAACCTCGGCTTATAAAGAAATTGTATGGTTAGCACAACGCCCAGCCGCCTTTACTTAAGTCAGATACCCATTTAAAGCTGGGTAGACTTGTGGGACTTAACACCAAATTTCACCTGGAAAAATTCCCATGGTCCTCACCGAGGATCGAACCCAGGGCTCTCAGGTCGACAGTCGAGTATCTGCACCACTCAGCCAACTGTCAAACGAGTTACCGACAGGTAAAGCTATAAGAAGTCCCAATAGAAGCTCCTATCATTGGGGATCTAAGACAGCCGCCTAGCCTACCTATCCATAAAAACGGATCTGCATACTTTCGTAGTAAAGCATCAAACGTTCCTTCCTAATCAGCTACAAACTGTAAAACAGATTGTGTATCTACATTGCGTCAGTACATTGTGTCTGTACATTGTGTCGGTCCATTGTTTCGGTGCCTAGTGGAACATGCAAGTATGCAGACAGGAACATACAAGTATGCAGTCAGGAACATCCAAGTATGCAGACAAGAACATACAAGTATGCAGTCAGGAACATGCAAGTATGCAGTCAGGAACATACAAGTATGCAGTCAGGAACATCCAAGTATGCAGTCAGGAACATCCAAGTATGCAGTCAGGAACATACAAGTATGCAGTCAGAAACATCCAAGTATGCAGTCAGGAACATACAAGTATGCAGTCAGGAACATCCAAGTATGCAGACAGGAACATACAAGTATGCAGTCAGGAACATACAAGTATGCAGTCAGGAACATCCAAGTATGCAGACAGGAACATACAAGTATGCAGTCAGGGACATCCAAGTATGCAGACAGGAACATCCAAGTATGCAAACAGGAACATACAAGTATGCAGTCAGGAACATCCAAGTATGCAGACAGGAACATGCAAGTATGCAGTCAGGAACATCCAAGTATGCAGACAGGAACATCCAAGTATGCAGTCAGGAACATACAAGTATGCAGTCAGGAACATCCAAGTATGCAGACAGGAACATGCAAGTATGCAGACAGGAACATCCAAGTATGCAGACAGGAACATGCAAGTATGCAGTCAGGAACATGCAAGTATGCAGACAGGAACATCCAAGTATGCAGACAGGAACATACAAGTATGCAGTCAGGAACATCCAAGTATGCAGACAGGAACATGCAAGTATGCAGACAGGAACATCCAAGTATGCAGACAGGAACATACAAGTATGCAGTCAGGAACATCCAAGTATGCAGACAGGAACATACAAGTATGCAGTCAGGAACATCGAAGTATGCAGACAGGAACATACAAGTATGCAGTCAGGAACATGCAAGTATGCAGACAGGAACATCCAAGTATGCAGACAGGAACATGCAAGTATGCAGACAGGAACATACAAGTATGCAGTCAGGAACATCCAAGTATGCAGACAAGAACATACAAGTATGCAGTCAGGAACATCCAAGTATGCAGATAGGAACATACAAGTATGCAGTCAGGAACATGCAAGTATGCAGACAGGAACATGCAAGTATGCAGACAGGAACATGCAAGTATGCAGACAGGAACATCCAAGTATGCAGACAGGAACATCCAAGTATGCAGACAGGAACATACAAGTATGCAGTCAGGAACATACAAGTATGCAGTCAGGAACATCCAAGTATGCAGACAGGAAAATGCAAGTATGCAGTCAAGAACATCCAAGTATGCAGACAGGAACATACAAGTATGCAGTCAGGAACATCCAAGTATGCAGACAGGAACATGCAAGCTTAGGGTGATTCAAAAATTTTTTTTTGCAATTTGATATTGCATTGTTGTTAATTTTTTTCCTTTTATATTCCTAGACTTTCATGCTAAATTTTATTGAAATTGAATAATATTTAGAGGTCGCTCATCGAGACTGAAGTTTATAATATCTTCTTTAATGACATGAATTCTTATAATATAAACATTAAATTAATCATTATCTAAAAATTAACATTAAACATTAATTATGTTAAATAACATAAAATATAATGATATGCAACAGCTACTGCTTGTTTATTCATGTATACATTGTATTATAAACATAAACAATACGCTATACTAATGATCGTCAGTTCAACGCTTCTTAAATAACTTCAATGTATTTTTCTTCAAATTTGGCACTCTCTTTCTCTGATCTTTTACAACTTGCAGCAATCTCTGCATTTCAGATTCCGTTTTAGTGATTAACTTATTAAATAATGACATCAGTGCAACTGACCGCTCGACTGCATCATTGACGCCTTAAAGGAATGAACAATACACTTAGCTTCAGCAAATGACGACAATAGATCACAGGATACTGGGTCAACTTCATCGAAGCTGGTATCAATACCAACTGAACGCATTGCAGATAGTGACGAGGTACCAACAAAGTGATACAGTTAGTGCTATTCTTCAATCTAAACACTCGATCCGTCCAGTCATCGACAGTCTTCAGCATCGCTTCAGAAACTTTTTCAGAAAACAACGCAAGAAAAAGCACCTCTGGACTACTATACCAAAGATGGTTTTCAAATTTCATTTTCGCAGCATCAGACACAGTTTTGTATATGACAGAATTTCGTTAGATCTGCTTGAATAACAATAGATCGTTAAACGGAGCATCACGACTCACAGGACATGAGATCCAAGCTTTGACGTAAATGTGAGTGGCAAACAAGCAGAATTCTTGCAAAATCTTTACCTCTGAATGTGTGTGCTAGAACTGATTTTTAAACAAGTAGATCTTGAAGCAGTATGTCACTTTCACCATCCAGCGAGCCATATGGTAGTTGCCTAGCGCATGAAAGTGGTTCGGTTGGTTGCTTACACTGACGCCAAATACAAAGAATCAGGTTTTGATCACCCCTCTGTAAACTTCACATGGTATGTAAGTTGAGGCACTTGACAGTCTGTAGGAATGACACAACACTGTATTTGTATTCCACAATAAACGGATCATCTAGTCTCGAATCCTCTTGCGGACTATACAGCTGTTGATCAACCTTAGTCCAAATCGTTTGAAACGTTTGAACAGTGGAATTTTAGGGTTGTTTGTGGAGCCATAGAGAAAAAAAACAACTCCAATGATCAGTTCCTGCACCTGATGTCGGCAGGCAAAATGTAACAGCTCCTCTTGCAAAATATCCCCTTAGTAACACCAGTGTTGACGGATGTTGTATCAAAACACATACCAATAATCTCATCAGATGCCTCACAAAGTCTTAACAGCTGTATTGTTGCATTGGCTTGTGCCTTACCAGCACGATTGGTATTTTAGCTAAACTTAAAATCTTCTCAAATTCTTTCCCAGTTACAACTACAGCTAATCTGTCTACGTGTGACTGCAGCTCTTGATAATCTGTAGTTTCCTCCATTATCTTTCCGTCCCAGTGAATGACCAATGGGCATTTACTTCTAAATTGAAATTATGATTTCAAATTTCTTGTCTGGCATCGAACAGTGTGAAAATTCGAAGGTCATGTGACACAATACTCAAGCTTCTTGTAGTAAACAACATTGTTTTATCCACACCCCCGGACCTCCGGGGGTGAGAAGGGAAAATCCGGGGGTGAAATTTCAAATTCCGGGGGTGAAAACTACCCCCAGAAATGGTCTGGATAAAACACTGGTAAACAGGATTCTCAATTTCAAAATCGAGTCATCTTTACTGTCGTATCCCACTTGTGCTCTAATTAAATCAGACGACACAGCTCCTTGTATCATAAGAGAATTAACTGAACTTTTTAATGCATGATATTTACAGATGAGAATATGATAATCCAATATAAACACTTGAGAAGATGAATCAATAAATCACATGTATAATCCTATAACTCAACACACGACTCTATATCAATTATTACTCCCAACTGCACTGTCCACTTAGTCCACGTGTTACACCTAGTGTCCCCTTCCTGGGTCTCTCGTCTCTCTCTGTCTCTCCCTATTACAACCGTTATAACTTCCCCTATTTATAGGATATATCACCCCCGCATATTACGTCATTTTCCCCGCCAACACCACAGAGGTTAATGTGTAGGCGATTCGCGCCAAACTCCGTACATGGGGTAATTGACACTATTGCATCATGCATGCTTGCCCTTACAAGCACTTACCATACCATATAAGGAAATAACGCAGTAACTAAACAATGCGTGGTAACAAGCAGTGGCACCGAGAGCCAACGCGGGCCCCAGGGCAGGACATCATTGCCGGCCCCTTAATAAATAATGAGTCGTGAAAAAATTGACATGGTCGGGGCTGCCGGGCCCCCTTTATGCCCCCTTACAGATGCGGGCCCCCTGGCAATGACCCCCTGCCCCCCCCTCGGCGGCCCTGGTAACAAGGGATGGAACAATACCAAATAAGGCAATAAAACAAAATGTAAACAAAGCGTAATCATAAGGGATAGGACATGTACCTTCATCCTCACTTTCGCTGTTGTTTGTAGACCAAGTAGTAACGACAGCCGTCAGATGTCTTCTTTCGTTTTCAACTACTCTTTGATTCTCCTAGACTGCTTTTCTTTATGAAAATCGTCAACAGTTACCTTAATGCTTTCGGCTATTGTCTTCTTCAGTACCTTGTGATTTTAGAAAACCATCTTCATAGCATGACCCAAGGTTAGTAAGACATCGTTAGGCAGACAAGAATCCGTTTGTCCAATCAACAAAACTTCAGTTATACGTCTTGTCAATACATTTTGTGAATTACCAGTTGATGTAGATGCCATATCAATTCAATAATTTGTAGTTAGTCAAAAACTACTTTATTATCCAACAAACTTGAATAATAAATTAGTTATAATCTAAAATTCAAATATCACGGTATGATTTTAATTTTACAATGAGCTAAAATTGCACTATGGCAAAAGCAAGCAAGCGACACATCAGAACTGCCGCATTATCTCATATAGTGAAACACTGGGTCGCTTGAGCGACCTCTAAAAGTGGTAATTTTTTCAAAAAGTTTAGTTTTTCTTGATTTGCTTGCCAAAAGGAAAAAAAATGAACCACAATGCATTAGAATAGGAGAAAATTATTTTTTTTACCATGCAATGATGAATCACCCTAAATTGCAAGCTCATAAGAACCCTATGAAGAGCATTGGTAGTAAAGAAACGGCTCTGTGGTTACACTACTGATGCAAGGTTAATTTCGATTATCTTGAATAAATCAAAATGTACATATTGTGCGGCAGATCCCAAAATTAATATTATTGCAAGTAATCCGATTTGAGAAAGTCAACGTACAGCTATGGGAAAGAAAAATGTCCGGTACTGTACTGTAAAATTTAGAAATTATTAACGCTCTTTTTTTTTATGATGTTTACTATTTGGAATTCATTTGTTAATAGTAACCGACAAACTGTTTGGTAAATCTTTCATCACTAGGTCTTTATAAATCTTTCATCAGTAGGTCTTTATATATTCTGCAATCTGCATCTATTCGTCGTATACCATGTATCTACCCATTAATCCATCCGTTATCTTAAATTTCGTCCCATTTAAAGAATAATAAATTCGTTAAACATTAGGCGAATACTTTTACATATACATTTATTTTCGTTTTTTTTCCGCGGCAACCTGGCACCGTCTCGCGGCACATCAGAGGCCAATGGGCCTCTGGTAGAAATGTTCTTTCATAAAATCGGGTAATAAATGAAAATCATTTTTATCATAATACGTGGTCAGTGTCATAACAAACGTTCGTGGGTCGGTGCGGACTAAAAAAAAATGCCGCCCTCTTCCACGTAATTAAAAAAAAAAAAAGTTCCCGTGACACGGTAAGCACCTACCGGGACGGACAACCTTCTCCGCCCCTCTTTAGTTACTCCGCTGTGTGAAGTCATCATACAAATTAGATGATATCATTGATCATTTATCAGTCTACAACCAACACTGGGATAGTTTCGTAGTAATCAATCAATGTCCATGGAGATATTACCACACCTATTGCACCCACACCCCATCACTTCTATTCATTCGCCCTTGATCAAATATTATATTTACTTGAGGGAAAACAAAGTAATTTAGAAACGAGATAAAAGTTCCCGATAAGAAAACAATAAGGTACTACTACACTAAGATTATGTTGAGCAGGGAAAAAAAAATCTATACATTTAAAACAAACACGTCATAGAAAATATGATCACAATGTACTTTAATGTCTAAACACCAAAGGAAAGAAACACTCTTTTGTGGTTTCCCAGTTCTTCTGTATGTATCTATATCAATGCAGAAATCTTTTTACTTTGAACAAATAACACCCACATAAAAGACTAAAAAAAAAACAACAACAACATAAAAGACCAACCCCCTTCCCCCCTCTCCTCCTCCCCCCCCGAAAAAAAAATCTTATCATTGAATATCTAACCTCTTGACTTGGTGAAAGAGAAATTATTCAGCTACACAGCACTATTGATTGCTGCTCGTTATTTATGGTTCCAGAATTGAGCTGGGTGACAAGTGCCACAATTTAATCTCTAAACCGTGGGCCTTTATTTCACTTCGTTCTAGCAGGCTGAATACCACCTCACCTTTTGTTCGGAAATTTCTTTAAGGCGAGACGAGGTATACATAGAAAGTAATGATTGACTAACAATGCGTCTTTTTATGACTGGTGACCGACAGATGATACAGGGGATCAATAATCGAAGGGGGGGGGATAAATCAGTGATCACTAGTTGTAGTAACACAGTCCAAACAGATTTGGGCGTCATTTCACAGAAACCCATACACATATGACCTAGCCTCGTATAATTTTATTCATTCATTCGTTATCGTTATATGTGTATTAATTCCTCCGATATTTCTCTATCAAAATAATATAAATATTAAACACAAGACGCTTTAACACGGTTGGAAGTTACACACTTTTGAATTAGTGCAAGTGTATTAGTATACATAAAACTTAACAGCAAAGGTGTAAAATGAAAGAATTATACATTTATACATCATGTTATACAGGATAAGTGAAGACATATTTTCAAAACACAGTTTCTTGTAACGCTGTGTTAAATGAAAAAAATATTGAAATTAATTATAAAAAATAAAGATGTTTATCATAAAAAATATTGATACTTATCATAAAAATATTGATATTTATCATAAAAATATTGATATTTATCATAAAAATATTGATATTTATCATAAAAATTATTGATACTTATCATAAAAAATATTGATACTTATCATAAAAATATTGATACTTATCATACAAAATATTGATACTTATCATAAAAAATATTGATACTTATCATAAAATATTGATACTTATCATAAAAATATTGATACTTATCATAAATAATATCGATACTTATCATAAATAATATTGATACTTATCATAAATAATATTGATACTTATCATTAAAAAATATTGATACTTATCATAAAAATATTGATACTTATCATAAAAATATTGATACTTATCATAAAAAATATTGATACTTATCATAAAAATATTGATACTTATCATAAAAATATTGATACTTATCATAAATAATATTGATACTTATCATTAAAAAATATTGATACTTATCATAAAAATATTGATACTTATCATAAAAATATTGATACTTATCATAAAAAATATTGATACTTATCATAAAAAATATTGATACTTATCATAACAATATTGATACTTATCATAAAAATATTGATACTTATCATAAATAATATCGATACTTATCATAAATAATATTGATACTTATCATAAATAATATTGATACTTATCATTAAAAAATATTGATACTTATCATAAAAATATTGATACTTATCATAAAAATATTGATACTTATCATAAAAAATATTGATACTTATCATAAAAATATTGATACTTATCATAAAAATATTGATACTTATCATAAATAATATTGATACTTATCATTAAAAAATATTGATACTTATCATAAAAATATTGATACTTATCATAAAAAATATTGATACTTATCATAAAAAATATTGATACTTATCATAACAATATTGATACTTATCATGAAAATATTGATACTTATCATAAAAAATATTGATACTTATCATAAAAAAATATAGAAATATTTTCATAAGATAATGGTGGTAAGTAAGTTGACTGCTCCCCCTCCATACCTTATTTCGCCAGTGCATTATGGTGTTTAGCAAGATTGTAATGTATAACAACAACAAAGCAACAACAGAGTCCGAACAAATATACAAAGAAAAGGAACGATGATTGAAAGAATAAACTTTTCTTTATTTTACACATCAACAATTACACATACACTGAATTGGTAGAGGGTCAAGGTGGCATCAACAATTACACATACACTGAATTGGTAGAAGGTCGAGGTGGCATCAACAATTACACATACACTAAATTGGTAGAAGGTCGAGGTGGCATCAACAATTACACATACACTGAATTGGTAGAAGGTCAAGGTGGCGAAATTATAGCAGCACGCGGCTCCACTGTGAGCTTTATGCGGTTCTCAATTAAATAATTTGTTTGCTTTTTAATTACTTCTGCTCACTCAATCTTCATACAATGAGCAGTATGCGGCTCTTAAGGTATTTTTGTTTACCATATAAGAGACCTACAGGTTGCTCTCATTGTCCTGTTGTATGGGCAAATCTGGTATAAGACTTTTGAACATTTGATTGAAATAAACACATTCTTATTACTATTGCTTATTTGTCATCTTTTAATACTACGCCTTGTTTACCTATGTGTTGTAGAAATTGAAAAAAGGTGTTCGTTCTAGTTAACCATAGCTAAAAGTTGATACATTTCTCTGCATCACATTCGAGCAATAGTTATTTATGATTTGCTGACATTATTATATAGGCAATGGCAATATTTGCTTTTAATCAACTTTTAAATACAGAGCTATTCTACATACTAATATGTGCATCTCAGTTTAATACAATGCTGCAAAACAGATGAAGCTCAACTTAATAAAAACTGAGTGAATGATTTCACTTTCTCTGTAAATACAAATAACAAGTGAACGATTTCACTTTCTCTGTAAATACAAATAACAAGTGAACAATTTCACTCTCTCTGTAAATACAAATAACAAGTGAACGATTTCACTCTCTCTGTAAATACAAATAACAAGTGAACGATTTCACTTTCTCTGTAAATACAAATAACAAGTGAACAATTTCACTCTCTCTGTAAATACAAATAACAAGTGAACGATTTCACTTTCTCTGTAAATACAAATAACAAGTGAACTATTTCACTCTCTCTGTAAATACAAATAACAAGTGAACGATTTTTTTAGTTTTTGATAAGCTGCCCTCCTTGCTTAAAAAAAAAAAGAGTTGAATCCTATACTGGATCAGCGAGATCAATATCTGGCCTTCCAGTCAACTCAATGTGCAATAACTAGGGCCATGGTGTTCAGTTATTTATTGTATTCTCTCACTAATATATATAAATGGACTTAGGTGCATTGTGTGTATGGTGGTACTGTTAGGTTATTTTCTCAATACCAGTGAAGTATCTCTTAATTCACTTGGATACGTTAGTGTTTTAAAATTTGATCTTTCGTATCATTTTTTTTTATCTGTGATTGACATAATTTTAGTCCATTTTCGTTTCAAAACTTCACTTCATGTGTTTCAAACGTTGTGAGCCTAAGCCTATATTATGATACAGTTGTGATTTCTTAAACTATACAGGTAATCCGCCCAGCCTGAATTATTGGAGTCACTAATACAAAATTACTTAAAAAAAAAACAAAACAAAATTCTTTTATTATCTTTATTATTTTTGCATAAACTTTAAGTAGTAATTGTCTTTTTTATTCGCCATGTGTAAGTCATGTAAATATTTATTATTACAACAAAGATCAAATGTAAGGTAATTGACAATTTTTTTTAATCGGGATGCTGCTGTACATGTATAACATTATTTTCTTTCAGTATGGACGTCGCACCGAATACCGTCAATTTTTGGGGTAACGCCCCTGATCCAGACATTAGATTTGCAAAGAGTCGATTTGAAAGTGAGTTAATGAAAGTCCAAGCAGTCAGGACAAATGAGGTAGGACTGCTATAATATTTAGAAAGTAATAAATACAATAGATCTCTAGGACCAACAATAGCATGACATTTAAAAGTAAATCTTTAGACAAGCGGTGGGACAAACTACGGCCCGCGGACCAAATCTGGCCCCCCGGAATGTTTAATGCGCCCCTTCAGTCATTTGAGAATGAAACATAGCACTTGTCTTTTATGATGCTTGCATTTAATTTATATTAGTTCACGTCAACACCCCATCATTAGTTCACGCCAACACCCCATCATTAGTTCAAGTCAACACCCCATCATTAGTTCACGTCAACACACCCATCATTAGTTCACGTCAACACCCATCATTAGTTCACCTCAACACCCCATCATTAGTTCACGTCAACACACCCATCATTAGTTCACGTCAACACACACATCATTAGTTCACGCCAACACCCCATCATTAGTTCACGCCAACACCCCATCATTAGTTCACGTCAACACCCCATCATTAGTTCACGTCAACACCCCATCGTTAGTTCACGTCAACACCCCACCATTAGTTCACGTCAACTCCCCACCATTAGTTCTCGTCAACACCCCACCATTAGTTCACGTCAACACCCCATCGTTAGTTCACGTCAACACCCCATCCATCATAGTCCAGCCCCAAGGTGGCCCAAGTGTTAAAAAGTTAGCTCACCCTGCTTTAGACAAAATACAAAGTGTAATAATGAAATATTGATATGTGAAAAAAACAACAAATATTGATCAATATTTCATTTCAACAACAAAAACAAACAAAAAGACTAATTGGTTTAGCGAGCACGTAGATATTTGTGAAATTATTTCTGAACTTCAAGACTAGAAGATAGGAGAGAAACAAATCACATAAACATTCATGAGAATTGGGGTTTACTTGTAAGTATTATAGCATTGGATTTGAAGGGTGCATTTATAGAAGTTACCATCATCAATTAGTTCATAAGCGATGTCGTTATAATATTTAGTAAATAACAGTGGAAACAGTCGATACATGTTTGAACAGAAGTATTTCATGAGACATGTACATTCACATTAGATAAAGACAAGCAATCTTTATGTAGCTCGATGTAGAACCTGTCTGTCACTGTATAGAATTTCAGGTTTAATTTAATCCAATGCTTCTATTTCAGCACAATTTTAAGGTTCAGTTCAATCCCCTACTTAAAAAAAAATATGCTTAGTTAAATCCAAGACCTATATTAAATTTAACACACTGTTATGTTCATTGAAACCTGTTAACTTTATTGAAACACATTGCCATGTCCAGTTAAACCCATTACTTATATTTACACACAATGTTCAGGTTCAGTTAAACCCATTACTTATATTTACACACAATGTTCAGGTCCAGTTAAACCCATTACTTATATTTACACACAATGTTCAGGTCCAGTTAAACCCATTACTTATATTTACATACAATGTTCAGGTCCAGTTAAACCCATTACTTATATTTACATACAATGTTCAGGTCCAGTTAAACCCATTTCTTATATTTACATACAATGTTCAGATCACGTTAAATCCATTACTTATATTTACACACAATGTTCAGGTCCAGTTAAACCCACTACTTTTATCTACTCGTCTTGGAGGTCTGAGGGCACGAGCCAGTTTCAAATACTCCAGAGTTCACCCCCCTCAGAGAGAAGCAAAGAAGAACACCGGTAGGTAGCCATAGAGTAAATATTGTAGAAATATTACATAGGGTGTAAGTATAGATCGATTGAATCATTATATTACAGATGAAGATTCAATGTTTGTATGTCTTTTAAATGAGACTTTTACCGTTTATTTGCCTTATTGGGTCGTCTTATATGTGTTGTGTACTACCTGGGTTTAACCAATTTGTTGGGTTACCAGGGCAGTCTTATTCAAGCACGCCGAGAGGGGGGGTCTGGGGGTCATTGCCAGGGGGCCCGCATCTAAGGGGGCCAGGCCGCCCCGACCATGTTATTTTTTTCACGACTCATTGTTTATTAAGGGGCCCGCAACGATGTCCTGCCCTGGGGCCCTTGTTGGCTCTCGGCGCCCCTGGTCTTATTAGTAATAGGGACCCACGGGCTATACCATTGTGTAAGAAGGGTTTCCTAGAAGTATTATGGACGCAATCGGCTTAACTAACGTGTTGGAGGAACCTACAATAACCACTCAGGTCATGAAAAATAAAGGGTCAATTAATAACTCCTTATACATCTGGGCCCCGGGCAAGTGCCTGGAGGTGACCAGTCGGTCAGGCGGCACTGATCTTTGTAAAAATAAAAGGAGTTCACATTTTTTAAAATACATTTTACATATTATATTGAGTCAAAAACAATAAAAACCGTATTTGAAAAAATTATTTCTCTTTTCTGTTCATCCCAGTGATAGAATGTTACAAGGAATCAATACCATTACGTCAGTTGTCACATGTAAGTTAATTAGTTATACCATTTTTATTTTTTTGTACCTTTACTATGACGTTAGTTTGTCTGTATGTATGTATTGTGACGTTATTTTGTCTGTATTGTGACGTTAGTTTGTATGTCTGTATTGTGGCGTTAGTTTGTATGTATGTATTGTGGCGTTAGTTTGTATGTATGTATTGTGACGTTAGTTTGTATGTATGTATTGTGACGTTAGTTTGTATGTATGTATTGTGACGTTAGTTTGTATGTATGTTTTGTGACGTTATTTTGTCTGTATTGTGACGTTAGTTTGTATGTATGTTTTGTGACGTTATTTTGTCTGTATTGTGACGTTAGTTTGTATGTATGTTTTGTGACGTTATTTTGTCTGTATTGTGACGTTAGTTTGTATGTATGTATTGTGACGTTAGTTTGTATGTATGTATTGTGACGTTAGTTTGTATGTATGTATTGTGACGTTAGTTTGTATGTATGTTTTGTGACGTTATTTTGTCTGTATTGTGACGTTAGTTTGTATGTCTGTATTGTGGCGTTAGTTTGTATGTATGTATTGTGGCGTTAGTTTGTATGTATGTATTGTGACGTTAGTTTGTATGTATGTATTGTGACGTTAGTTTGTATGTATGTATTGTGACATTAGTTTGTATGTATGTTTTGTGACGTTATTTTGTCTGTATTGTGACGTTAGTTTGTATGTATGTTTTGTGACGTTATTTTGTCTGTATTGTGACGTTAGTTTGTATGTATGTTTTCTGACGTTATTTTGTCTGTATTGTGACGTTAGTTTGTATGTATGTATTGTGACGTTAGTTTGTATGTATGTATTGTGACGTTAGTTTGTATGTATGTATTGTGACGTTAGTTTGTATGTATGTTTTGTGACGTTATTTTGTCTGTATTGTGACGTTAGTTTGTATGTATGTATTGTGACGTTAGTTTGTATGTATGTAAGTATTGCTAGTATGTATAGACAGTGTTAAAATCATCATCTTTTGTCCCTTGACAAGTTTTTTTCTCTGTGGGGACTACAGTTGTATTTGCTATAGTTTCTAGGACAGTCCGTCCTACGTGCTCTTTCCAGATTATCCTGTAGTACAGATGTTATGGCGTGAAAAAAATGACCGAACAATGTCAATTTGCCCTTTTTTACTCTATCCAGAATTGGTTCACGAAGGCCAATAATCCTGGCAAATGTGATGATCATTAGCTCCCATGTTTAAACTATAGAGCACCTCAAGTACGGAGTCTCTCAAGTATGAGTCCTTCATTTTTTACTACCTCAGCCGTGCAGTGTCCACAATCCACACCCATACCTCCATAGGCTACTCATGTTAAGAGTTTGATTCTATTTACGGACTTTCGTTCAATCCGCAACCATACCTCTATAGGCTACAAATGTTAAGAGTTTGATTCTATTTACGGACTTTCGTTCAATCCGCAACCATACCTCTATAGGCTACAAATGTTAAGAGTTTGATTCTATTTACGGACTTTCCTTTAAATAAAAGTTAAAATAACACGAAACTAGCTCAGTGTTTATAATATGATGTACTGTTGAAATGATGAATTGTTATATTGCTACATTAATGTATTAATACATTTTATAAACTGATACAATCATGAATTTATATACTAATGTGTTTATAAATTGATGCACTGATGGTTTTTAGACACAATTTATTATTAGATAGACAAGGTCATTGATAGATAGATATAATAAGAGTGAATAAAAAAGAGCATTTTATTTGGAATAACATTTTTATAAATAATGATAAATTTAAAAAATTAATGAGTTACATTAAAAAATAATGAGTTACATTAAAAAAAATGAGTTACATTATGTTTTAAGTTAACATTGAGCTCAGATGTTTGATGGTTTAACATTGAGATAAATAATGGCTTAAGTTAACATTGAGGTAAACAAAGGTTTAGGTTAACATTGAGGTTCATTATAGTTTAAGTGAAACTACTTCTGTGTCTATAGCCATCTAGACGTGGACCTAGGGACTGTGTCTTACCAAACTTAATAAAACATCCTGTCCAGGTGAGGCTGCATCCACTGCCGCTGACAGATATACAGTTTCATGAACGAAGGTAAATAGAAGATGTTCATTTAAATAATTACACAGCTGTCACCCACCTATATGTTCATTTAAATAATTACACAGCTGTCACCCAGTTATATGTTCATTTAAATAATTACACATCTGTCACCCACCTATATGTTCATTTAAATAATTACACAGCTGTCACCCAGTTATATCTTCATTTAAATAATTACACAGCTGTCACCCAGTTAGATGCTCATTTAAATAATTACACAGCGGGCCGCGCTGGGTGACATCAACATGGGGGAAGGGGGACACCAAAATGAACAATTCTAAATTTCATAGCAGATAGAACTCGGTATTACAACCAATCATAGTAAAAAAAAACATGAGTAGTTGTACAGAGTGCCACTATACAAAGCGTCTGGAGCTTAGGTAAATGAATACAAATTCAAAGCTGCTCGGATCAATCTAGAGTTTTTTTTTGCAAACGTTCTAAAAAAAAAAGGACGCATGTAGTCAAGTAACTTCATAAAATTGGAGACGTAGTTTACAAACTCAGTTTAATTAAAGTAATATACATCTTTCTGAAATACACTCAGTAATAGGCCTACTATCATTTTTATCGCTAAAGTATTTTAAAGTAAATTCTCTAAGATCTAATTCAAAATTTGTGCCATTGCTCATGATGGAAGTCTTGAGGGGGTGACACCCTGAATTTTCCGCCCCGGGTGACACCAACCATAGTAACGCCACTGTTTACACACATCATTCCTTAAACTAAAAGTGTCATTCATTTCACAAGTATTATTCCGAGAGATGTCTAAATTTATTATAATTACATGAGAGAATTCTAAAGTCATTTATTTTAGAAGTTGCAATGTAATAGAGTATATGAATTCTATTTTATTTTCTCAAGGGCTGAGGCAAATGAGCGTCTGAACCAGTTGTTAGCAAATTGGGCAGGTAATACTTCAGTATCCAAAGTAGTTAACAATTACTTTCTCGAACATTATAGAAAATAAAACTTTTTTGAGCTCTAATTTTAAATTATTAAACACTTAAATTATAAGTCAGTAACATTCAAAGCAAACTCATAGATGGTCCAGAAATTAGTTTTTCTATACATACTTCATTATATCAGCAATCACTTATCAACTTGATATTGTTTACAGTTATTCCTCACTATTTTATAGAATAACATAGGACCTATCCTAATACTGTTTATATTTATTACCCATTATTTCATATAATAACTTAGGGTCTATTATAATACTTGTTGTAATTATTCTCCAGTATATAATAGAATCGCTTATCCCGTTCCGTTAAGTAGACAATCAATGTTGAGTGATTTGGACCCAAAACGTAAAATTTCGCGAGGCACATTTATTCGCTTAACAAGAGGCAGTGCTCGACGTAAGGAATCAATGGTCAGTCAGTTGTCGAGTGGCAGCGGAAAGAAAACAACATCGTTTGCTGTACCTCAAAGGTAAGTTCTACGATAGGCGAGACCTTCAACTAATGCCATGTTCATTATCATTTTAAATTAGATATTTTAACAGATATCACACAGCTGATATGTGGATCTAAAAGCATAAGGGGCTGTCCATTATTTATGTCAACAAATTTTTGGCGATTTTTACCTCCCCCCTCCTCATTTGTCAACAACTTGTCAAGCTTCCAGAGACCGCCCCCTATAAAATTACGTCAACATTTGATTACCCCCCCCCCTAAAAAAGGTGGTTTCCAAAATGTTTATGTGGCAAAATTAGTAGGAATATAGTAAATTTAATTAAAATACTGAATGTTAAGCAAGTGTGTAACACAGGACTACAAAGCTGCTGAATTTTCCTATTTATTAAGTAATTATATTGAATAAAAAAAAGTAACATAGTTGACGTCAACTTTTCTTGACTTCCCCCCTCCTCCCTTGTCAACAATTGTCAAAAATTTTCTGACCCCCCATTTTGTTGATGTAATTAATGGACAGCCCCTAAAACAAAATTCTGAGTCAATCAATAACACACAAAAGAGACTCGATATGTAAAGAAAGAGTTCAAATTAAAATTATATTATTATTTTTGAAAACAATATCCCGAAATACAAAGTTTGACCGTTTCATATTGAAAACATAATCAATACTGCTTTTTTTTTTTTTAAATTATATGTGCAGTTTAAAAAAGAGAAACCGTTGGAAATTTTTTACAAGAGAAGCTCTCAACCACATTAAAGCTTCTAAAATGTTACTTCCGGATGAACTCTCCAAATCAGACCTTAGGATTTATGTTTCAACTACTCCAGGTAAAAATCTGACATCTTCTAAAAAATAATGCACATAGCAAATGTAATTTTTTAAGTTTTGTGCACACATTAAAAGTGATACTAAATCAGTATTTAATTTTACACTTACACTTAATAATATACCAAATACATGTATATAACGGAAAAGAAGCTAGACCAGATAACATCCAAGCATAGTCACTGAAGGCATATCTAACGAAAATGTCGGCTTTATATTTTAGTAAAATATTAATTATCTAGTCTGTTTGAAATTTAAATTCAACACAGACCGTAGAGGCTTTAGACTAAATATACACACAAGTAGATAGTGATGTAAATGCGGTCTTATACACACAAGTAGACAGTGATGTAAATGCGGTCTTATACACACAAGTAGACAGTGATGTAAATGCGGTCTTATACACACAAGTAGACAGTGATGTAAATGCGGTCTTATACACACAAGTAGACAGTGATGTAAATGCGGTCTTATACACACAATTAGACAGTGATGTAAATGCGGTCTTATACACACAAGTAGACAGTGATGTAAATGTGGTCTTATACACACAATTAGACAGTGATGTAAATGTGGTCTTATACACACAATTAGACAGTGATGTAAATGTGGTCTTATACACACAATTAGACAGTGATGTAAATGTGGTCTTATACACACAATTAGACAGTGATGTAAATGTGGTCTTATACACACAATTAGACAGTGAGTTAAATTTGGTCTTATACACACAAGTAGACAGTGAGTTAAATGCGATCTAATACACACAAGTAGACAGTGATGTAAATGTGGTCTTATATTTTTCAGATCTGATATTACGGAGACAATAAAAAATTTTCCCCCCTTTCTGGCACCTTTTGCTGCTGTATTAGGAAAAATGCGTTACTAACAAGTGGCTTATATCTGTGGAAGTCTCTGCATGAATCCCCCCCCCCCATTCACATCAAAGACTTTAAAAAGGCTAAATGGCTTTTTATATGCTATATTTTCAATTCAAGAGAAATTAAGATATAATAAAGTCACTGATAATAATGGGGGACGGATGGTCCTGTGTGGTAAGACACTCGACCATCACATAGGATCTAAGAGATTTCCTTACAAGGATTAACACACACTGATAATAATAGCGGCCTATCGGTAGGCTTTGTTTGTACACTCAGGG
This sequence comes from Bulinus truncatus, assembly GCA_021962125.1. Lineage (NCBI taxonomy): Eukaryota > Metazoa > Mollusca > Gastropoda > Planorbidae > Bulinus > Bulinus truncatus. The sequence goes on from JAGDYQ010000158.1 coordinate 1,476,146, forward strand.
CAGATTTTAAATACAATCTTCGCTTTAAAAAGGTATGAAGCAGGTTAGTTTTAAATTGTAATCACCTAGCCAACGTTTCATGTTTGAATCACCTCACTTGGAGACTGTGTAGATTTTATAAGCATTCAATACAATCAGATGTAAACACACTTGATAAGATACGTTGTACACACTTTATATGATACGTTGTACACACTTTATATGATACGTTGTACACACTTTATTTGATAGTTGTACACACTTGATATGATACGTTGTACACACTTTATATGATACGTTGTACACACTTTATTTGATAGTTGTACACACTTGATATGATACGTTGTACACACTTTATATGATACGTTGTACACACTTGATAAGATACGTTGTACACACTTTATATGATACGTTGTACACACTTTATATGATACGTTGTACACACTTTATTTGATAGTTGTACACACTTGATATGATACGTTGTACACACTTTATATGATAAGTTGTACACACTTTATTTGATAGTTGTACACACTTGATATGATACATTGTACACACTTGATATGATACGTTGTACACACTTTATATGATACGTTGTACACACTTTATATGATACGTTGTACACTTTATTTGATAGTTGTACACACTTGATATGATACGTTGTACACACTTATATGATAGTTGTACACACTTTATATGATACGTTGTACACACTTTATATGATACGTTGTACACACTTTATTTGATAGCTGTACAAACTTTATTTGATAGTTGTACCCACTTGATATGATACGTTGTACATACTTTATTTGATAGCTGTACACACTTGATATGATACGTTGTACACACTTTATATGATAGTTGTACACACTTTATATGATACGTTGTACACACTTTATATGATACGTTGTACACACTTTATATGATACGTTGTACACACTTGATATGATACGTTGTACACACTTTATATGATACGTTGTACACACTTTATATGATACGTTGTACACACTTTATATGATACGTTGTACACACTTTATATGATACGTTGTACACACTTTATATCATTCGTTCTACACAATTGATATGATACGTTTTACACACTTGATATGATACGTTTTACACACTTTATATGATACGTTTTACACACTTGATATGATACGTTGTACACACTTAATATGATAGTTGTATACACTTTATATGATAGTTGTACACACTTGATATGATAGTTGTACACACTTTATATGATACGTTGTACACACTTTATATGATACGTTGTACACACTTTATATGATACGTTGTACACACTTTATATGATAGTTGTACATACTTGATATGATATGTTTTACACACTTTATATGATACGTTTTACATACTTGATATGATACGTTGTACACACTTGATATGATAGTTGTACACACTTTATATGATAGTTGTACACACTTTATATGATAGTTGTACACACTTTATTTGATACATTTTACACACTTTATATAATTCGTTGTACACACTTGATATAATACGTTTCACACACTTGATATAATACGTTGTACACACTTGATATGATACGTTGTACACACTTGATATGATACGTTGTACACACTTGATATGATAGTTATACACATTTGATATGATAGTTGCACACACTTTATATGATACGTTGTACACACTTTATATGATACGTTGTACACACTTTATTTGATAGTTGTACAAACTTTATTTGATAGTTGTACCCACTTGATATGATACGTTGTACATACTTTATTTGATAGCTGTACACACTTGATATGATACGTTGTACATACTTTATTTGATAGTTGTACACACTTGATATGACACGTTGTACACACTTGATATGATAGTTGTACACACTTGATATAATACGTTGTACACACTTGATATGATAGTTGTACACACTTTATATGATAGTTGTACACACTTGATATAATAGTTGTACACACTTGATATGATAGTTGCACACACTTTATATGATGGTTGTACACACTTTATATAATTCGTTGTACACACTTTATATGATAGTTGTACACACTTTATATAATTCGTTCTACACAATTGATATGATACGTTTTACACACTTGATATGATACGTTTTACACAATTTTTATGATACGTTTTACATACTTGATATGATACGTTGTACACACTTTATTTGATAGTTGTACACACTTGATATGATACGCTGTACACACTTTATATGATACGTTGTACACACTTTATATGATACGTTGTACACACTTTATTTGATAGTTGTACATACTTTATTTGATAGTTGTACACACTTGATATGATACGTTGTACATACTTTATTTGATAGTTGTACACACTTGATATGATACGTTGTACATACTTTATTTGATAGTTGTACACACTTGATATGATACACTGTACACACTTATATGATACGTTGTACACACTTGATATGATAGTTGTACACACTTGATATGATACGTTGTACACACTTGATATGATAGTTGTACACACTTTATATGATAGTTGTACACACTTTATATGATAGTTGTACACACTTGATATGATAGTTGCACACCTTTTATATGATAGTTGTACACACTTTATATAATTCGTTCTACACAATTGATATGATACGTTTTACACACTTGATATGATACGTTTTACACACTTTATATGATACGTTGTACACACTTGATATGATAGTTGTATACACTTTATATGATTGTTGTACACACTTGATATGATAGTTGTACACACTTTATATGATACGTTGTACACACTTTATATGATACGTTGAACACACTTTATATGATACGTTGTACACACTTTATATGATACGTTGTACACACTTTATATGATACGTTGTACACACTTTATTTGATAGTTGTACACACTTGATATGATACGTTGTACATACTTGATATGATATGTTTTACACACTTTATATGATACGTTTTACACACTTGATATGATAGTTGTACACACTTGATATGATAGTTGTACACACTTTATATGATAGCTGTACACACTTTATATGATAGTTGTACACACTTTATATGATACGTTGTACACACTTGATATGATACGTTGTACACACTTTATATGATAGTTGTACACACTTTATATGATACGTTGTACACACTTTATATGATACGTTGTACACACTTTATTTGATAGTTGTACATATTTTATTTGATAGTTGTACACACTTGATATGATACGTTGTACATACTTTATTTTATAGTTGTACACACTTGATATGATACGTTGTACACACTTATATGATACGTTGTACACACTTGATATGATAGCTGTACACACTTGATATGATAGTTGTACACACTTTATATGATAGTTGTACACACTTTATATGATAGTTGTACACACTTTATATGATAGTTGTACACACTTGATATGATAGTTGCACACACTTTATATGATAGTTGTACACACTTTATATAATTCGTTGTACACACTTTATATGATAGTTGTACACACTTTATATAATTCGTTCTACACACTTGATATGATACGTTTTACACACTTTATATGATACGTTTTACACACTTGATATGATACGTTGTACACACTTTATATGATAGTTGTACACACTTGATATGATAGTTGTACACACTTTATATGATACGTTGTACACACTTTATATGATACGTTGTACACACTTTATATGATACGTTGTACACACTTTATATGATACGTTGTACACACTTTATTTGATAGTTGTACACACTTGATATGATACGTTGTACACACTTTATATGATACGTTGTACATACTTTATTTGATAGTTGTACACACTTGATATGATACGTTGTACACACTTTATATGATAGTTGTACACACTTGATATGATAGTTGTACACACTTGATATGATAATTGCACACACTTTATATGATAGTTGTACACACTTTATATAATTCGTTGTACACACTTTATATGATAGTTGTACACACTTTTTATAATTCGTTCTACACAATTGATATGATACGTTTTACACACTTGATATGATACGTTTTACACACTTTATGTAATACGTTTTACACACTTGATATGATACGTTGTACACACTTGATATGATAGTTGTACACACTTTATATCATAGTTGTACACACTTGATATGATAGTTGTACACACTTTATATGATAGTTGTACACACTTTATATAATTCGTTTACACATTTTATATGATAGTTGTTCACAGTTGATATGATAGTTGTACACACTTTATTTGATACATTTTACACACTTTTATAATTCGTTGTACACTCTTGATATGATACGTTTTACACACTTTATATAATTCGTTGTACACACTTTATATGATACGTTTTACACACTTGATATGATACGTTTTACACACTTGATATGATACTTTGTACACACTTGATATGATAGTTATACACATTTGATATGATACGTGTACACACTTGATATGATACGTTGTACATACTTGATAAAAAGTTTTACACACTTGATATGATACTTTGTACACACTTGATATGATAGTTATACACATTTGATATGATACGTGTACACACTTGATATGATACGTTGTACATACTTGATATGATACGTTGTACACACTTTATATGATACGCTGTACACACTTTATATGATACGTTGTACACACTTTATTTGATAGTTGTACACACTTGATATGATACGTTGTACATACTTTATTTGATAGTTGTACACACTTTATATGATTCGTTGTACACACTTTATATGATACGTTGTACACACTTTATTTGATAGTTGTACACACTTGATATAATACGTTGTACATACTTTATTTGATAGTTGTACACACTTTATATGATACGTTGTACACACTTTATTAGATAGTTGTACACACTTTATATGATACGTTGTACACACTTTATTTGATAGTTGTACACACTTGATATGATACGTTGTACATACTTTATTTGATAGTTGTACACACTTTATATGATACGTTGTACACACTTTATTTAATAGTTGTAGACACTTGATATGATACGTTGTACATACTTTATATGATAGTTGTACACACTTTATATGATAGTTGTACACACTTTATTTAATAGTTGTACACACTTGATATGATAGTTGTACACACTTTATATGATAGTTGTACACACTTTATATGATAGTTGTACACACTTTATATGATAGTTGTACACACTTGATATGATAGTTGTACACACTTGATATGATACGTTGTACACACTTTATATGATACGTTGTACACACTTTATATGATACGTTGTATACACTTGATATGATACGTTATACACACTTGATATGTTACGTTGTACACACTTGATATGATACGTTATACACACTTGATATGATACGTTGTACACACTTGATATAATAGTTATACACACTTGATATGATACGTTGTCACAATTTTTATGATACGTTGTACACATTTTATATGATACGTTGTATACAATTTTTGTCTTCAGATTTACAAGAAGAACGAGAATTTCTCGAAGAGGTTGCTTATCCCAAAATCCGTGATCTATGCGAGCACATGGGATTAAACTGTCATGTAGTAGACATGCGCACTGGTGCAGGAACGCTGACCAACGACATTGAGACGTTTGATCTCATTGAGAAAGAGTTACAAATCTGTCGGTCACAATCTATTGGCCCGTATTTTATTGTAGGTTTTTAAATCATTAGTTTAATAGTTTAACGTTCGTTACATGTTGAAGGTTGATTCGGAGAAGTCTGCCCTTGTTACAGTGGCGTAGCGAAGGGGGGGGGGGCGGGGGTACAGATGTCCCCGGGCGCCGGGGTTCAGGGGCTCCAAATGGTATATTTTACAAATAATATTATATGGTTTTCGAATGAGGGGGGGCGCTAAAAATGTATTAAAAAGGTAAAATGCCCCGGGCGCAAGTTGTCCTCCCCCCCCTCGCTATGCCTCTGCCCTTGTTATTTATGTGTTTTATGTTTTTTTTTTTAATTTTCATGGCGAAGAACCCTGACACCCAAAGTGAACAAATTGTTTCAAAGTTAATTTACATATTAAAATGTTTGTAGTGTCTGATCGGCCATGAATTAGACGACAAGAACTTGCCTGGGTTCCTGCACAAAGCTGTGTTCGAGGAGATCAGAGAGGTTTTGATAAAAGAAAACATTTCAGGAGTTGAGGCGTTGGACGATGTCTACAGACTTGACTCAAACCACATACCACCCATCTATACCAAACAGGTAATAGTGTATCTACAGACTTGACTCTAACCATATACCACCCATCTATACCAAACAGGTTATAGTGTATCTACAGACTTGACTCTAACCATATAACACCCATCTATACCAAACAGGTAATAGTGTATCTACAGACTTGACTCTAACCATATACCACCCATCTATACCAAACAGGTAATAGTGTATCTACTTGACTCTAACCATATACCACCCATCTATACCAAACAGGTTATAATGTATCTACAGACTTGACTCTAATCATATACCACCCATCTATACCAAACAGGTAATAGTGTATCAGAATGAGAAACAAAACACGAAAAAACAGCAAGTTCCATTTTAGCATGATTCGGAGAAATAACAAAGTAATATTCCGTTATATGAATATATAAATTCCAATATAGGAAGAATATTCCGTTATATGAATATAAAAATTCCAGTATGGGAAGAATATTCCGTTATAGGAAAAGATATGGTGTAGCTTTGAAAACAGAGATAAGAAAAAAACTGATTTTTTTTTACCAATTAATGCCAATAACAGAATGAAATATTTTAAAAGTAATTCTCAACGTACTACCGGAGGGTGGCGAGCCGGATCTGCATGCTCTGGGTTAGGGGTTGAACTCCCTGCGTACACCAGTCCCTTACCTATGTCTCCCATGGTCCCATCATGGCTATGGTTAGGATGAAAGAAGGGCACTTTGAAACTGTCCCATAAGTGGTTTAAAGGATCTAAGAGATATACATGTCATCCTTATAGGGATATGATACTAGTGAGTCTTCGTTGATAAATACATGATAAAAAGCAATGTTTTTTCGTGTGTACATGTAGGCATAAATAACATATAGTCTAGATGTAAATATGTGTCTATTAAAAGCTAAAGCCAACCTTCATTAATATCCATAGCGTATCAAATCTGTTGAGGAATACCAGAGTCCAGAAGATGTAGAACGTATCTTACATGAAGCTTTGGTCACTGCAGTGTCCACCATACGTAAACATAAACAGAAAGAGGAAATGGGTCAAATGGATACCTACAGATGGTCAGGTTAGATTGTGACGGACTAGATACATCATTTCATTCTATGTATAAATACATCTCTATTGTTGACTTCAGCTAGTTCCTATGTGTCTGTCTCCATGTCTGTCAGTAAATACATCTCTATTGTTGTTGATTTCAACTCACTTCTATGTGTCTGTCTACATGTCTGTCAGTAAATACATCTCTATTGTTGTTGATTTCAACTCAGTTCTATGTGTCTGTCTACATGTCTGTCAGTCAATGTTTTTACTTCTTTTACTGAATCTTGATAAATTGACTAGGTGTGGGTGTCTCTTGAGAGCATTTTTTTCTATATACTGATTCGGAGTGTTCCTCTCTTTCACCTCATGAGTGGTCGCTTCAGCAACACAACACATTCTCTCTTACACACTATTGTGTGACTAGCATCACACTGAGATATCATCGTTATACTCATCAATTTTATGCGAAGCACCATGTACTCTGCTCACCATTGGAGACCCTGTAGTCTACTCACATTTCAAAGTGAGACTTCCTATCTTTTATAACGGGAACACTCAATGCTGTACTCCCATTTCAGTGTGAGACACCCAGTATTATATTCACCTTTTGAGACGCCCGATATTCTGTTCACCATCTAGAGACACACAATATTCTATTCACTATTTAGAGACACACAATATTCTATTCACTATTTGAGACGCCCGATATTCTATTTATCATTTAGAGACACACAATATTCTAATCACCATTTGAGACGCCCAATATTCTATTCACCATTTAGAGACACACAATATTCTATTCACCATTTGAGACGACCGATATTCTTTCTATTCACCATTAAGAGACACACAATATTCTATTCACTATTTCAAAGCGAGAAACACAGACACCCGATGTGTGAATATAAAAGTCTTGTTGCATTTTCTGAATTTGACTTACCTGTTTCTGTACTCATTGTATTTAATATTTAAAATGACTGTAAATATCGAATCATAATGACTGTAAGTATCGAATCATAGTGACTGTAAGTATCGAATCATTCTCTTTTTTGTAACTTTCATGGGTGACATTAAATAATAAAAGCATACACATTATAAATAAGTAAAATGGTTTTGACCCAGTGTCCGAATTTCCAACTTTTTGGCATTCTTTATTGGAGCACACAAATGTTGACCAGTTACTATGACATACTCTCTTAATTGGGTCACACAAATGTCGACCAGTTGCTATGACACACTCTGTTAATTGGACCACACAAATGTAGACCAGTTAAATTATGCTCTGCTGTAAATACTTCCTATTTGATACCGGTGCAACTTTGCTTCATTTTCCAGCTGTGGTCAAAGAAGTGGAGGAAGGCCTGCTGACCAATCACAGCCCGCGTACAGACACTTTATGTCTGCTGTTGGACTATGACGTTAGGGACGAGGCCCCAGGCACCGAATCCATTGACCGTCTGAGGCACAATATTGTGACCTATTACAGACAGTACGCCAGCAGAGACAACTTGATCCATGTCAAATCTGCCAAGAAAACTATGACTTACCTAAGGTAAGACCTCACATTATAGATCAAACTATGACTTACCTGAGGTAAGACCTCAGATTGTAAATCAAACTATGACTTACCTGAGGTAAGACCTCAGATTATAAATCAAACTATGACTTACCTGAGGTAAGACCTCAGATTATATATCAAACTATGACTTACCTGAGGTAAGACCTCAGATTGTATATCAAACTATGACTTACCTAAGGTAAGACCTCACATTATACATCACACAGAAAGCGTATCACTATTTAAAAAAAGTCATTCCCAAAATGACTCAAAACAAAAATGCCGCCATTTTTTACATTTTTACTTTTTTCGATAGTGTAGCCCTTGGTGTAGCACTTAAATATTGCTACACATAGCACGATTAAACAAATATCTCGGCTTTCGGACAAATCAAATTAAATGGGTAATATATGGGTAAAAGACGCAGGGACGAGACGTGAGTGTTGCCGGTCATTGTCACATTTATAGAAAATGCTATATAATGGTTCTGTGTTTATTGAGTATATAGTTGCATAATAATTCATAATAAAATGACTACAAGTTAAACTAAATATAACTTTCATTTATAACTATATACCGTATATGTTGTTTGTCTAATAATCTATACAAATATATAAATCTATGTTCCTTTGTGCTTTGTATATAGCTATAAAAACATCAATAAATATTTCTCTAAGAGTTATAACCGGCAACACTCACGCCTTACTAAGACAAATGTACTAGGACAGTTCTATAAAGAGAGTCACACACATTTTATTGACATTTTTATTTAATATAGTTGTAGTCAGTGGCGTAGCGAGCTTAACTCGTGCCTGGGACACAATACCTATTAAGCGCCCCCCCCCTTCGAAAACCATATTATTTTATATGTAAAAAGATATTTAAAACCATTTAGCACCCAGGCATCCAGGGCATAATGCCCCCTTAGGCCCCCTCGCTACGTCACTGATTATAGCTCTCCAATCACTACATTCAAAGCAGGTTGTTTACATTAGAACTAAAATTCCGTCATTTAGGAATGTATGATTGTTTACATTTATAACTATAATTCCGTCATTTAGGAATGTATGATTGTTTACATTTAGAACTATAATTCCGTCAATTAGGAATGTATGATTGTTTACATTTAGAACTATATTCCGTCATTTAGGAATGTATGATTGTTTACATTTAGAACTATATTCCGTCATTTAGGAATGCTTGATTGTTTACATTTAGAACTTTATTCCGTCAATTAGGAATGTATGATTTTTAGTGTTACCAGCAGTTATATTTTGTAAGTATGCAGTTAACAACAAATTAATGAGAAAATTCAGGTTATAAACGTCTACTTAATTCATTTGTTGAAATGTTAAATAAAAATTGATAATGTGTTTAAATAGATTCACTAGTGGTACCAGGGTAACTAAACAATCAAACAATAATAACTAGAATTTGTAAATAATCAACTAAATGACCTGATTTCTGGTGTTCTTTGCAGATACATATCTGACACGTTCATATCAGGCGTGACGTCACTGTTAAAATCCCAGGTCAGGTCATGTCACTATGACCTGATGCATGAACTAACGGACAGCTCAGAGGCTTTACAACATGTGAGAATTTATCTGAATGCCTCCAGTGTGTCCATTGAAGGTCAGCTCGGTCAGAAGTACTCGGCCAGTACAAGTGAGGCAGACTCAAGTAGTTATAAAGTGACCAATGAGAGAAATGGGAATGGTGTGGTGGACGTGGAGGAAACACAAAGTGAGGCCGATGACCTTGTAGACAATGTCCGCTCGTCAATGGTCAGTGGTAAAAATGCCACACAAAGTGAGGCCGATGACCTTGTAGACAATGTCCGCTCGTCAATGGTCAGTGGTCAAAATGCCACACAAAGTGAGGCCGATGACCTTGTAGACAATGTCCGCTCGTCAACGGACACTGGTCAAAGTGTCGCAGTTTTTGAAGACATCAAGCAAGTCTTACATAAACAGGACTCATCCCCAAAGACACTTCTGCTATGGGGACAAAAGGGGAGCGGAAAGACGACCGTTGCCGCCCACGTGGCCAGAGCCGCTGTTCAGTGGCAGCCAAGGCGAAAGGTTGTGGTCAGAAGACTAGGAACGACTTTGCGGTCCTTCAGTCTGTTTAGATTCTTAGAAAGTTTGATCAGACAGCTGAACTTCCTGTACTCGCTAGAGCTCGTCCTCCCTATCGACATAACCCTTCAAGAAATGGTGAACGTGTTTTGTCAGACTCTGAGAGACGTCAGTGACAAGACACACACTGATGGGGGCTTATTGCTGATTCTTGACCAGGTGGAGAGCATCTGTCACTTGTCTCCACACATCGTCACATCGATACTGGACTCACTGTCAGATGGACTGACCCTGATGTTGGTGCTGAACGTGCCCAGCCCTTTATTTGAAGTGATCCGGTCTCACCCAACTGCTGTTAGTTTCACCAGGCCTTACTTAAGTCAGGACGAATTTTCAGAGTTTCTCACCAAGAGCCTTGCCAATGTATGCCGCGTTATCACCGGTGATCAGCTTACCTGCTGTCTTAATGCACTGCCCGGTGATATCACGCCTGTGTGCTCCCAGACTATATTTCACATTGTCAGGTGGTGGCCTTCACACACTTTACCTAGTTTAAAGAGCTTCCTGGGTGAGCCAGATCTTGACTTTGATGTGCTGCTCCAGTCTGTTGAGTCAGAGTTGGGGACAGCTTTCACCAGGTACTCCCTCTCACTTCTAGCCAGCGCTTGCCACGGTCTCACCGACCACGAGCTGCTCCACCTCGTCAGCACTGACTCGGATCTCCTCAGCGAGATCAAGAACGAAGAAGAGGATATAGTGAGCGTTGTCGAGGGCTTCCCTTATCAGCTGCAGCTGTCACGCTTGATAACCCGGCTGAATCACTTCGTTCTGGACGTCAAAATAGAAGGCGAGACTGTGCACATCCTTTCAACGAGTGAACTTGCCAAGACCATTGCTGCTCGGTATATGAACGGCGACTTCTTCCATGTCATCCACCAGAAGCTTGCTAACTTTTTCCTGTTCATCAGACGCGGGCTGCTTTTAAGTTCCCGAGACATAGTCGAGCAGAAACACAAGGACTTATCCAAGTATCACTGGCGGACTATGCGCTGTGTGACCTTTCACCTCACTCATAGCAGTGTCGATCCACTCATGGCCTGGAAAAGCCTCAAAGAAAAAGTCTTCTTTAACTTCAACTGGCTGGTCAACGAGGTGTATTCAGGATTCTTCCCTGAGCTCTTGGACGATATCAGATACGCCCTGGACACAATTGGCCTCGACCCAGAGATTATGTCCCTCCAGAGGCTACTCCTTTCAGTGCGTCATACGGCCATCTACAACCCGGTGTCCCTTGCTGCAGTTTTCTCCAGCTTGACAACAACCGACCAGGCCAACGAGCAAGATTCCATCAACACAGTCATCCATCAGGCCACACTCTGGCTTCAACAGGTTCATCTCCAGACTTTAGTCCCTGTCGCTTATAACCCCGACAAATCAAGTCGTCTGCTGCTTAAAGAAAATTGTCTCTACGGAGTTACGAACATCCAGATCATTCCAGGTTCTGAAAATCTTCTCATACAGCGGTTGAACAGTCTGGCAATTTTAAATACACTGACTAGGGAGGAAGTTGTGCTTGGAACATTCAATTCTCAAATTTCAGCTTCCAATATAGTAAGCGATACAGACCTTATTGTACTGACATCCGACAAGTCGGACCATTCTTTCATCGAAATATTTAATCTACAGAAAGGTAAAATTGAACGGACGCATTCTTTGGGAGACGCTTCGGTCCAATGGTTCCACGTTGTTCACTCACGGGCGGCATACTACGCCACCAGAGACGGGGTTCAGTCGATTGATCTTGAAACCGGTAAAATCAAAACTATTTTCAGTGGAAGCGTCTCGTGGAAAGCGCTGTGCATAGTTGGCAGCAAAAATGAAAAACTCTTCATCTTGAAAGATGATGGCAGGATGGAGTCGACCTCGGTCAGGGGAGTGGCCGAGTCCCGTTCTGTCTCCCTGAAACAAGATGACCCAAATGAACACTCCCCGCCTCTGGTCGCGACCAAAGACGGTAAATATATTGTTTATACAGCACAGAGGCAGGCGACTGTCGTTCAGTGTCAGAGCCTGAAAGTTGTCAGCAACTATTCCCATAATTCCCTGCCCATAGTGAATACTGGACTCAGCAGAAGCCACGAACATTTATTTCTTGCCTACACCTCTGGTGACGTCACATGTCACGTTCTCAGCTCAGGAACGCTGGTTTTTCAAGCTAAGCTGAGGCCCAGTCTGAAGGCTCAAAGTGCTAATGGGGTCAGCAGACGACATGGAAGATCCGGCAATGCGAAAAGATTGCGTAAGAACGAGACAGTGGAGACTATAACGAGTCTCCAGACATCGGAAGATGACCATTTCCTGTTCTGTGGAACTAACGTTGGTCAAGTTCATGTCTTCCACATACCCACCGGACTTCATGTTGTCGATATCTGCAGCAGGCAGGCGGAAATTGTCCAGATGACATTCCTAACAGACAGAACACATTTTCAGCATCTTATAACGACAGACAAGATGGCTGTATCTAAACACTGGAACCTTAGACCTCTGTTTAAGTAAGTGATTTCAATATCCAACACATTGAACCTTAGATCTCTGTTCTGTCATTCTAGTATATAACACATTGAACCTTAGACTTCTGTTCTGTCATTCTAGTATGTAACACATTGAACTTCAGACCTCTGTTCTGTCATTCTAGTATGTAACACATATAACCTTAGACTTCTGTTTAAGCATGTCATTATAATAAACTTGTGTTTTCCATGTAAACAACTTTAAAAAAATCCTCTCCATTAAATTAAATAAGGTTTCTAAAAATGTCAGTCATGAAATAAATGAGTCTATTCTACGTGACGGCCCTAGTGGTGACGGCCCTGGTGCATTGATTTTAAAAACGTTAAAGTTTGCTTGAAATAATTTTGGGCCCGCCGCTGACAGGATTTTGTTCAGTTCTGTCATGTACACAGCCGGGTTAAAATATTTTACTGGTTCATTTTTTCCTCCATGTCATGGTTGTTATTTCAGACAATCATCACACCTAGATCATTTATTATCTGTTCAGGGTTGTCTATCACATATCATCTGTCACATATCAGCTGTCCCATGTCATCACCTACCAAATGTCATTCATAAACAACGTTACATGCCGAATGTCATCTGTCTTATACAATCTATCAAATGTTATATATCAAATCGCACCTGTCAAATATCATCTATAAAAATGCCATCTTTCATATGCTATCTGTCAAATATCTATCAAATATCATCTGTCAAATGTCACTATCAAATGTCATCTATCAAATGTCATCTATCAAAAATCATCTGTCAAATGGCATCTATTACCTGTTCCCAGACATGCGAGACTACTGCTCCATGGTTTTATTTCCGATGAGGACCTGAAGAAAGAAGAAGGAAACAAAATAGAACTGAACAACTACATGCACATCTACCAGGACAACATCACCAACAGAATCTTTCTCAACGGACCAGACATTACAGCATTTTATTCACGTCCACCAGAGACACTGTTTGACCCATTGGATCAACTTGACCCAGACTTTGGTCAGAAGAATGACTGGGAAATCACAGGTTGGTACAACTCAGTAAAATGAACACAATACAATGTCTTTGATTTGAATAGTTAGTTCACCAAGCAAAATTTTTTAAAAATTCTTTTACAAATTCAATGTTTATTTATTTTTGATAGTCAGTAAACAAATGTTTCGTATTAAAGTATTTAAAATGTTTCGTTTTACATTACACCTAATCTAATGCATTAAATAAAAATCAACGCTTGAAACTATCAAAGATGTCACGATGTGTTAATGTAGAAAAGTGACAACTCTAAAGACAACTTTTAGTTTTAAATCGAATCTAATAAAAAAAACAAACCTAAAGAGGGTTGAGAAATCTTCGTTTTTCCTGCTATTTTATCATTTCCATGACAACCAGAATAGCATACTGGACTTTTTCAAAATTTTCTTTTTATTCCGAGTAAGCCACCAGGCTAGGAATAATCGCAAGTCAATGAAGCGTGACTTGAATAGGGTTGGTGAGTAAAAAGACTCTAAACACCATCAGAATGTAAATTTTTCTATTTTGTCTACAACATATTTTAGAATATGGTAAAAGTTTCCATTCCTGCTTATTTCAGACTAAATAGACATAACTTCTAAATATTTTATATTTTTTTAATGACTGAAATGCATTTAACATAAATTTTATCATATCAGCCTGGAAAATTTGTGATTTGTGAATAGTTTCAAGGTTGGAATTTTGCGGAACCCATTCGGGTGAAATTCTGTGTCTATTTATATCACATAATGATTGCAAATCAATAAAATGTTCTCTGTATAATTATATCAAGTCAATCTATTGATAATGGGTTTTCACCATCTACCGTTCACTGGTCTTCTGTCAGACTCGGAGCTTTGTCCCAATGACAACCTCCAACAGCTGCCACTCATGTTGCTATCACACAGTCAGATAAAAGTTGACGCGATAAACATCATATCGTTTTACTTGAAACAATGTAGTATTACGTTTAATTTACCAATGCACTGTTCATACTTTTCTAGCCGAGTGGTACTCTATGGCGCGTCGTCCCTTGACGATTTGGAGAAATCGCTCTGATTGGTATATTCCCAAACTCATCCACACACAGAATGCGAAACTTATTTAAAGCTTATAAAAACATTCTCTTGAAAACTATTGTTGAAACTAAGGAGTGTGTTTGGGGAGATACACATTACAAACTAATAATAATTATTGTTCCTTTGTATAAAATCCAGGCACACTGGCGGATGTGGCTGAAGATGTTGTGGCGATCACTTGTGGCCACCAACTGAGCGATGTCGCCCTGACCTTATCTAATGATTTCCGATTGGCCAGATGGAGTTTACATGATGGTACATTGGTCTGGAGCAAAAAACTGGGAGGTCAAGACAGTCAGCTACACAACCTGGTATCTGTGTACTACGACCAGGCAGTTCTCATGGAATACAACTCTAGAAGTGGTGAAGGCATTAGTTTGTCGGTAAGAAAGGCTTAACTAACTATTTCTATTAACTGCTAACTAAATAATTTACTAAAACAGAAGTTATTATTTTATGTTTATGTTTTTTTATAGAAAGAAGTATTTAAAAAAAAATCTATTCATGTTAGGTCATTTACACCGGTGAAGGTCAGAACAAAATGATATCCAGAGACAACCTTGTGCACTACTGGCTGTCTCGTGACAGGGCGCATGTGCTACTTCTGTGTCAGGCATCAGGTAGATCTAAAGCACATACTTTGACAGGTAGGTGGTTTAAATTTTAATGCAAAAGATAAATACATTGACCCATTGATGAATTATCATGAAACATATCATTCATTGCATTTATTTAAGGCGGCCTTACTGGGGGGGGGGGGAGGGGTGCAGTAGTACGCGGTGCTCTGGGCGTGTAAAACATGCGGGGCATAGAATACAGCTAAGGGTTATAATCAAATCTCCTAAAGTGTAGGGCTTTTGAGCAATAGTTCTCGTTACCCCCCATTAATGGCCGCCACAGCACAAAACAATTTTAAATATCGAGTTAAGAAGACTAGAGTGATTAGCTAGCCTGAGTGCTTCTATAGTGTACACGAATATTTGTTGTAATATGTTTAGGCCTACAGCTTGTTATCTGCAAACTCAGTATACTGAAGTTATTCATTGTCAGAGTACTTTAGCATTATGAAAAAGACACTTAAGTTAATGAGTTTAAAAGATAAAGTGGGCTAGGAATTTTATTGTGTGGCACTACATTTTCCCCATTATGCCCCACGCACGTGCTTTTATTTTGTGTATGGGTTAGACTAGCACTGCAGATGATCAACGTAATTTTTGTAAAGCAGAATTATGATTTTACTAATTAAATTGAATTATGATTTTACTAATTAAATTGCCTTTTATGTTCAACATTTCGTGTGGATGTACACCGGTCAACTTACTTTCGTTTTCACTCATTTTCTTACGGCCACTGTTTACCCTTTTTGTCATCTATTTGTTTCATTGACAACATTGTCTGTGAAATCAATATTTTAAACTGAGTTACACATACAACATACATGGTATGCGAAATCCACATTCATAAAGATTTTAAGAATACATTAATAATGTAAAGCAGTGGTTGTCAAAGTTGTACTCTTGCGACTCACCATGACAACAGTTTTGGTATCAGGACACATCTTAAAATTATTTTTTCGCGACCACCTGCCACAAAAATTCAATAAATGAAGAATGAAAGCGTCATTTATTGTATATATAGATATGGGCGTCGCTAGGAATTTTCCCGGGGGGAGGACAAAAATTTCCCGGGGGGGGGGGGCAAATAACAACTTATTTTTTTTAAGTGTAAGGGGGGGGGGGGCAAATGCCCCCCCCCTCTTATATGACATTTTTTCAAAATGCCCCCCTTGCCCCCCCCCATGAATACGCCCATGTATATAGATATTCCATTTTATTTTGTACATTTAAAAACTTTAATTTTTATAACAATAGACTAATAGAGATGTAACTATGCCAATGTAGATTCTCTTTCCTTTAATTATAAATTTAACTTTTTTCGCGAACCACCTGACATTTTTCAGCATCCAAAACTTTTAAAATCCGTCTAAACACTTCTATATTTTCAAAATATTAAGTACCACACGCTTAAAAAAAAAAATAAATAATGCTCACTTAAGTTACAATAAATAAATATGCATATATAATATTTGTACCCATCGAAACCCTGGCATATAGATAGACCATTGTTCAGCTTTGAGGCCTTTTTAAAATGTTATGAATGGAATTGAACAACTAATTAGTGTTTATTTCTTTCCCGTCATTTTCTTTATCCGTAACCAATGTTCGCTGCAAAAATGTCATTGTTTTTTACGGTTTGGATTTTCACTCATCGCGTATCCCCACACTTTTGGAAACACTGCACTATTGGATCGAGACCCGCAGTTCAGAACTACTCCTATAACTTAATATACTTTGTATGTCAAAAAATGTAAAACAATAAACTTTTATATTTTATTTTACATTTTTATAGAAATGAACTTATTTATCTGGGACTTGATCAATGTGAAGGAGACACGTCATCACTTGACAAAACCTCACACACCTGACACAGGTGTGTGTGTTGTCTTCTCCCCTCAACTGACTCAGTGTGTCACCGCGGACATGACGACAAGTGTGAAACTTTTCAATGATGATATCTGCAGCGTCACAGCAGCCCGGAATGTCCATGAACCACAGAACAGCGACTCGGATAACTTTGAAGGTTTCCATGGCGACGTGGAAGCTGCTGACTCTCACTTGAAGATGGGGCTAGAAATGAACACAGAACGAGATCGTTTCAATCGCTGGCCACCTCTGGAAATACACGATAGGAAAATCAGGCAATACAAGACAGCATTGAAACACCATTCTCCAGAACCTTCCCTTGTTGAAGGGCATTGCCAACTATACTGGACAAGACTGGCGAACGATGACCAGTCAACGGACACGGCTCGGTCAGGTCGAGGTAGGCATTCTGCTTACACTGGGCATGGAGTTCGTGACAAAATCAATAATCTGATTCTCACGGAGGAGAATACTGACATCGAAAATCACACCGACTGCTTTGAGATAACTCTGTCGATCAAAGTTACGTCCCTTTGTTTTGTCGGAGAAGACAATCTATTTCTCGGTACATCATCCGGCCATGTCTTTATGTTAAATTTACCAATACTCCAAACTGTATGCCTGCTTACAAAAACAGGACCAAGATACGTGGACACACTTTCTGATAAGATTATTAAAGATTTCATCTCTCCACACAAACATTGGATTTGTGGTACCAAAACATCTGAAGACACGAGTACACTGATCAGTTTAGACAAAAGAACTGTTTGCGTATGGAATGCAAGGAACAGAAGCCTAATTATGAGTATTGAGCTCAGTAGTCAGGAAAAGGTAAAACTCTATTTTTTAAAAACTGTTATTCTATATTGGTCAAACCAGTGGTGTGAACAGCTTTAGTGGCGCCTCTCAACATTTTCAAAATCTGAACATATTTAAGTCGTATAATTTCGACCCAAAGATTCAACTATTTGAAAATGAAACTATTTTAATACAAATTAAGTTTGTATTCAGAGATATCATTGTATTTAATCACGGCAGACGCCGCTACAAGTAAGTTCGGTAGCAAAATATATAAATAATCGAGTTTTGTAGGGCTCCCTGCATCCATTTTACTTGTCTATAATGAAAGAGAAAAATAAAACTCATACGAAACCGATTTGGAATTCGAAGGGTTAATCTCAGATCCTGGAAGGGTTAATCTCAGATCCTGGAAGGGTTAATCTCAGATCCTGGAAGGGTTAATCTCAGATCCTGGAAGGGTTAATCTCAGATCCTGATGTAGTTAAGCAATGAAGATGGCGCCCCATTCGACCTCCCCTCTATTATGTTAATGGATCATAATAGTCCTTAAAATTTGGTTAAATAGACACAAATGCATGAGAGCATAACAATTTATTTACAGTTTAGGAATTTAAATTACATTTCGATATACATGTTTCATAAAGCAGTGCACATTTCATAAAGCAGTGCACATTTCATAAGGCAGTGCACATTTCATAAAGCACATTTTGTATTTTCTCAAAAGTTTCTCATTTTATTTTTCTTTTAACAGAACATTATTATTATCATCAACAGATTTCTCACGTTGAGGTTTCTAAAGATGCTGCGATCATTGCTTTGGTTGCAGATAAACAAATTCTCCATCTCTACACGCCTCTGGAAAAACGAGAGATAGTCAGCTATAGGACAACTTTTGACATTCTCACTTTGCAGATGACATGTGACTGTCGTAAAATTCTATTAAAAGGTCAGGACCCAGATGGAAAACCCATTCTTGAGATATTTGATGTGAAAAATGTGGATGACATTTTGATGAAGATTGCTGGCAGGAAGATATCTCAACAAAATGAAGTGCGTGAGAATCTGAACAACGAAAGGTTAAGAAAAACAAGCTAGCCCTTCAGAAATGACCAAATGATGTAATGACCTCTATAAATGATGTTATGACCTCTATAAAGATTTCTATAAATGACTTGTGTTCAATTAAGTAATATTTATTCAGACATTAAGACAACAACAGCTTGTAACGTGTCAATACTGATGTTTATTTCCTTTTACCTCGTATCTTGTAACCAGCACTAGTGTCTATGGCATGGAAGTGAGCACTTATAAGTGTAATGTGATGGTCAACACTACAGTAGGTTGTATGGCAGAAAGATCCTGGAAAGCAAAAAGACTGGAAGAGGTGGACAGCTTCAGAGACCTGGGCCCAACGCTCTGCTCTAAAATCACAATAAACATGTCAGCTATGACCAGACTTGATAAAATCTGGAAAAGCAAGTCTATTTGCTTCTGCACTAAGTACACGATTGTGTCCCTACCCTGACTGCTCTGTGGATGAAAACCTTGTAGGATTTCAGGAACCATACTGGCCAGTCAAAAAGCAAAAAAAAAAAGATAGAGGCAGTATTAGAAAGAACTGAACTTTCAACATGAAGGAGTGGACAGGTCAAAGTGTATCCACTCTACTGGTGACCACTAGACAAAAAGAGAAATGCAGTTACATGTCCATAATCCACTGCAATATTGTGTAACGTGTAAAGAGTTTATAGTGATGAATTATGAAGGCCCTGAATTACTTTCCACTAAAATGTACACATTTTGTATTGATTACAGCACAAATATATTAATATATTCTCACTCTATTTGTTCAATATTTTTTTCTCCACAATGAAAATTACCTCTGCCCCCTTTTTTTAAAAAAAATTTAGCTTGTTATATTTTTGTATTCACCTCCACAAGAAAATCAGTATTCACAGTATGGTAACTATGGTGATATGTTTATATATTTATATAAATATAGTGATCATAATAAATAATTCATCAAAAATGTAACTTGATTTTAACTTTTATTCTTGCTTTTAATATGTATTAAGAAATAACAAACTAATGTGATGATTCATTGATGAAATATTTTATTAATTTTATTACAAAAATATTTATCCCAATTGATAAAATTTAAACCAGTCATTTTATAAAACACCTGAAACAAGGGCCATTTCAACTTATTGGCTCAACAAGGCCTGAAGAGGATTAAGACCCCATTTTTATTTTACATTCCACCAAAGTGGACATGGGTAGATGGCACCACAAAATTTCTAACTTGTAATCTTCTATATTATGAAATGGCTCACAGCCTCACTGCTAGCAAATCATCAGAATACAATCCTGTTTTCATTGTCTGTTTACTTTTATAAACATGGACTTAAATAAGATTATATGTATACTTTTGAATCACACTCATACTGACATGGACTCCAGATGTTTCTCATTTCTCTTCTTCTCTCATAACATCTCGCTGACACAAGTGCTCACAAATACAATTTAAGACGGGTATAATGTCATTTAAGCTGGAATCTGATGACAACACGTTTGACATGGCCAGGACTGGAATCTGCCATCTGACTTCAAAGTCCCTCAACTCTCTCTGACTTACTTCACTGTGTGAAAACTGGTCGAACCTACAACCAAAGTTACTGGAAAATCATGAGATTTGTTGCATGTCACTAAAATAATTATATTTGTATATAAATTATATTTTCAAGACAAACTGTCAATGCAAGATTCGTGATATTCAGGGAAGGGCGTTACTAACACACGTGCTGTAAAAACCAAAGAAATCTTTCCTAGTGTCATTTTTTAAAACTTTCCTCAAAATATAATTTCTATTTGACTTTTGGATTATGTAAATTTATATAATATCATGTTTCATCAAGATGTTTTAGTATTTACAATTCTTAAAAAAAAAACAGCTAATATGATGATGTTTTAGTTTCATCATTCTTTAAGATTCTAATACAGGTTATTCCCATCAAAAGTACCTCATAAAAGCCCAATATCCCAACGCATAAAACATTAATCTGCATTTGGTTCATTTATGTAATATTAATAGGGCATATTTTGGTATTTAAAGGATAAATGCATGCTTATTTCTACCTTTTTTTAGGTCACAGAAATCCGACCTATATGTTTCTCTAAATGAGGAGCTCTCAACTTGCGTGAACCCACCACAACCTTTTGAAAAATGAATGCCCACCCTCTTGTGTAGTGTTAAGTTTTACATTTTCCATGAGATGAAATTAAAGTTTTTGTTTTAAAGAACGGTATGATTAAAGTTTACATAAAAGATTTTGTATTAAATGAAATAGCATTATGACTACTGACAAAATCTAACTCCATATTTGTCATTGAAAAAGTAGATGTGCTTGCTGCTCCTTTAATATTTTGAAATACACTGTGAGTTAGAAAAAGTTTGCAAATGGCTGCTATACATGTTATCCAGCATATCTTGGTTACAGTGCCATATGTACAAATAGTGTAATAGTTTTTTTTTTTTTTAAATAATGAAAAGAGACTTAAAAAATAAAAAAAAGGATACTTTGTACCAATGACAATTTTAGCTAGTTTATCCTTGGGATCTGTCAATCTGGACATTAAACTTGGTATTTCATCCCAGCTTCCTTTGTCAACAAATGAAAATACAAACAGAATGCCATCCACTCCATTTTTACAAGCCTAGATCAATAGATTAAAAATAAGCTGAGACTTTTAAAAAAAAAATTACTATGTAACTTTCATATTCAATATAAAAATATAGGTAGGTATACATTAACAACGCAATAAATTAAATTATGTCAACATGTAATATAGTCAGTTAGGATATTGTGGGGGTGGACATTATTGGTTGAGATTTGAAGTCACTTAGCACAAGTCATTGTTCTAGTGACAACATAGTCAATTTAGCTAGAAGAACTTTTAACTTATATTGTGTGGGTTTATGGCCATGTTTGGTTTGACATTAAAACAAAACTGTCATGCTAAGTTGATGTGACGTTATTTGTCTCCTGCCTTAAGAAAAATCAACGATCCTGACTTATTGTAAATTGTTAAATTGTTAATTCATAAACATAATTTAGTTCAGCAGTTCATATTGGCATATTAACATTACGAATATCACTATTGAGATGTTGATTTCATTCAAAATTGTTATAATGATTTAAATTTTGTATCCTTTAAAATTTGAAGGCCTTTGGGGCACCGGTAAACGTTCCACTACATAAAAGATATTTTAGGCCATAACTACTTAGACCATTTGGCAACCATTTTGAGCTATTAGAATAAAAAATAAAAAAATTTTTTTTTCACTCCACCCTAATATATATGCATAAAAGGATTGCTTTTTTAAAATGTAATATTATTTAGTGAAACATTTTTTTTTATTACTCACAGAAAATCTACAAAGAAAATGTATTAATCGCTCATAGTTTATTGTTTTTAAATAAAACTCACAGGTGAAATATGATCAAACTTTTTCACAGCTATTTCTCCGGTGTCCCATAATTCTAAGTTCATCAGCACTGCTTTATTTAAATGAGCAATTTTTACAGGCCAATACATTTTAGTGACCTGAATACCTGTTTGAAAAACAGAAGAAAAAAAAAAGAAATTATTATTATCTATTATCAAATGCTTTTTATAATTGTAAACATGAATCTTAATTTGACATTATTACCCTTATTCAATTTAGAAAAATTATTTTATTTACAAAAGAGAAGTTATCAAATTATATTCAATATTAGATTCATGTTTTTATAATGTAAGTAATTTAACTTTCAAAGCAACTAACAACCAAAAGATGAACAGTAATGTTTTTGAAAAAAACCAATGATAAGTATAATAAATGAAATGATGTCAGATACAGTCAATACAGTATAATGTGTATATGATCTTGTAGGGGCTTCCTTCGTATCACCAGTTGGTATTTGTCATATGCACCCATTACCATGAGGACCAACTTCCCAATTGCCTCTTGAACCCACGCACCAAGTGACACCTAGGTGAACTTGGGGAAAACTCGCACATATGAACTCAGCACTGCACAAATCACAAACCGATATACAACAATATAACTCATAATGTAATTTGTGACAATTTAAGAGTACTATTTCTTTTAACTTTGTAAGACTTCTTAAATTAGTTAAAATATGAAACAATAATTGATTATTCTCCTCCACAGTTATATTTATTCTAATATTCAAGCTCTAGAAACATTCAGAAATTATATTTATTTGAGTAAAGGCTTATAGTATCACTTGTCAAAGATGTCCCATTTGAGACATAAACTGTTGGTTTAAAAAAAAAAGAGAGTCCAAATATTTGCTGACATTTTTTACAGTGATTCATGTAATATTTTTAGTCTCCCTGCTGCCAGCCCACATGCATATATAAAAACTTTATACCTGGGGTATATATATATATATATATTTATGTACTATTCAATACATTATAATTAAATGAACATACAGGCAGATGAGCAGATAGACAAAGAAAAAGCCCAGTTTAAAGATAAGAATTTATTAAGAAACAGCCTGTTACCTGCAGTTTCACTGTGAATACTTGGAATAGGTCGGCCAGAAAGTTTTGCTATAGCACTTGTTTTACCAACACCACTTTTACCAACAACAATGGTTTTGTATGATACATCTTCAATAGATATGTTGGATGGGAAAATTGGTCGTTCTAGTAAACCTATTGATAACAGAGATAATAATATAATAATTGAGAGTAATTTAATATTCTAAAGGCAGGATATTAAAGTACAGAGTTAGAAATAAACTAAGTTAGCTAATCTTACAGAGACCACTAAAACTTACCATATGGTCTTAACTGTTGACCATTTACTGATGATAAATTTCTTAATATTTCTGCTCCTTCATGTAATCTTATCCAATCACTAATTATTAAATTTTGCATTATTTTATAAAACTGCTTAGACTTATACAAAGTCAGCTTAGTGCTTTGATTTTATAAGCTTACAAAATCTCTAATCAACTTAATTTAAGAGTAACATTTTAGAAATCCATTTAAAATGTATTTAATTTTTAAATGGTATTATAAATTTTATATTTCAGATAAATTTCTGGCCATTGTGGACAGTACTCAGTAGGTACTTCAGTGAGAACAATGAAATTCATAATTCATACACATGATTGATACCCTATTATAGGACAGCGTACACTCTAAAACTTAGTTCGTCCGTGATGAATTTGGAATTTTTAAATCTTATACAACGTTTTTAAGCAAACGAGAAGTTGTGATTATGTTTGTGTAGTTTTAATGAATTTCTTATATTTAGTCCCCCTAAAACACTGCTTGAGTATCTAATAACAAAATCTTGAATTTCAATTTAGAGTTACCTCCCGTCGATATTAAGGGGACCGTTCATTAAAAATTTGTTTTCTTATAAACAAAATAAATGACTGAGGCTCCTGTGGGGGTTCCTAGACCGTGCTCACTAAGCACTGATGCAGGGGCGGATTTGGGGGGGGGGGCGGGGGGCCACGACACCGCAAGTTTAGGTAAGACATCATTAAATTATCGAAATATTTTTTTGTTCTAAGACCAATTTTCAACAATGAAAACAGTTTTGCCCCCCCCCCCGTCAAAGTTGTCTAGATCCGCCCCTGCACTGATGTAATGTATGTAAGCACTAAGCAATTTTAGCAAGGCCCGATTAAGGCCTAGGAACCGTAATTAAATTAACTTTTGTCGACGTTTTCGCTTGATTTTTAAATTTGTTGCAAGACACGGACAGTAAAGGGTGTATCCAAATATTTGTTGACATCAAAAGCGAACGTTTGCAGTTTTTTTTTTGCCAATAAAGGTAAAAGTAATGTGTGGAAATATTTCAAACTGACGTTTTTAGATAAAGCAAATGTACCGTTTGGGATGTGTACACGGTGCACCACACTCTTAGCATGGAAGTCTCGTGATGTGTACACGGTGCACTACACTCTTGGCATGGAAGTCTCGTGATGTGTACACGGTGCACCACACTCTTGGCATGGAAGTCTCGTGATGTGTACACGGTGCACCACAGTCTTATCATGGAAGTTTCGTGATGTGTACACGGTGACCACACTCTTAGCATGGAAGTTTCGTGATGTGCCCTCGGTGCACCACACACTAAGCATGGAAGTTTCGTGATATGTACCGGCCCGTGGACCAAGTGGTACCGGGCCACCAAAGAAACATTTATTTTTTTCCATTTTATTTATCAACTGTGGTGTATTTCATTAGGGATTGTGCGACTTTCCATGTACGAGAAGTCAAACGGGAGCTGAGTGGCTGCAAGTGGCAGTGTCGTTGTAACTTTGGTAGTGAGAATCTGTGTGACACACTTCTCTCTGTTCACCGGTACTTTCTCAAGTATAACGAGAGTATTTGTTGTACGTGTATTTTATATATTTTGCCCCCTTTTTAGTCCACATTTACTATCTTAGTTTAGCGATGTTTTATTTCCATGTTGCATCTCGGTCACATGAGCTCTCAAATCTAGCCCACACATTAGCAAAAATGAGTACGGAACAGACGCCATTTAAATTTTCGTTTTGGAAAAAGAAAAGGCCAAGAGAATAGACAGAATGTGAGCCGTCAACATCAGAGAAACATAACTTTTAAAAGACAATACCATGAGCCGTACTTGAAATATGAATTCATCGGGACCAACCCCGCCCTGCTTAGTTTGCGGCGACCGCCTATCAAATGAAGCAATGAAACCTTCAAAACTGCTTCGCCACTTGAACGTCATGCGCCCTAGACAAGACCCTGGAATATTTTGACCCCCCCCTCCCCAGAAACATAAAGGTATTGATCGCAGTCCCCAATAACACAGCTACCCCCCCGTATCATGTTCCCCCTCATCCCCACCCCTTCTAGATCTGTGGTCAGCGCACTTCGGGTGTCCTTCTCTCCTATTTCTCCAGATGGAACCGTTTCGTTGCAGAGAGACAAGCTCAGGGTTCTCATTGATTTAGAGTTTTAGTGAATAAAAATGTTAAATCACTTTATACTCTGTGGAATGTTTAAATATATTTAACATCAATTGTGAAATCAAAAACAATCTAACATATAACTAATCAACGTACGCCCCTCCCCCCCCCAGCGGGCCCTAGTAAATAATTATCAAAGTTTGACCGGTCCTCGGCGAGAAAAAGTTTGGGGACCACTGCCCTAGGCTGTATGTTAAACATAGAAAATTGTCGAATTCTAAGGACACATTGGATGAACCCACCAAGGCCGTAGCCAGGATTTTGTTTGGGGGGGCTGTGTGGCTTGGGGGGTGGGGGGCTGTGCGGAGAGTTTTATATAAGAAAAAATTGTAACACAATGATAAAGAAGTATATTTTATACTAAAATTTGATTTTTAGAATTACGGCCTTGAAACCCACATTTGTATGCAGCATCTAGAATATCTATTAAACATTAAGTGAGAACCTAGGGATTTTGTCAGGTTCTGGTGTAAGTCCCCGTCCACCCTACTTAAAGTTGGGGGAGTTAAGGTGGCTGGGTGTTGTGCTAACCACACAATTCCGTTATATGCCAGGACTACACCTCATCTGCCCCGATGAGCCGAGCCCGCTGGGCTTAAGGGAACATTACTTATCATTCTTTAGGAATGGAGTATATTCTTGTATGGACATTTTAATGCAATATGTTAAACTTTAATAATGAAATAATACATAATTCTTTTGACACATTATAAAAACTTCCTCAAACTGTTCACCTGAAGCCAGGCCCGTAGCCAGGAATATTGGATTGGGGGGGGGGCCGAAGACATTTTCGGGGGGGGGGGGGGCGAAGAAATTTTTTCGGGGGGGGGGGTGCCGAAGAAATAATCGGGGCGGATCTAGACAACTTTGACGGGGGGGGGGGAGGGGCAAAACTGTTTTCACTGTTGAAAATTGGTCTTATAACAAAAAATATTTCGATAATTTAATGACGTATTACCTAAACTTGCGATAACAGGGGGGCATGGGCCCCCCGGCCCCTCCCCGTAAATCCGCCCCTGGTGGGGTAGAAGAAATGTTCGGGGGGGGGGCGAAAGCTTGCGAACGTGGAGGAGGGGTTTGGGGATCTCAGTGAGTCCCCTCCCCAAGAAATTTTTTGCAGTTCCATATCTGGAATGGTACATTTTAGTACCGATTGTTTAGCTATTAATTAGAAATAAATAATTTTTAACTACGTTTCAATAATGCATGGCATGTTGCAGTTTTGTTAAAAATAATTTAAATAGTAAAGAGTTTTAATGATAAAAATTTATTGAGGCTGAGCAATTTCTGATTCCTGTTATAAATATATTGACCAATAGTTCTGCTACACAATTGTTACATAATAGATACCTGATTTATATTATTATACTGTTTGTTTAACGTACATCCCGGGAAGAACGACAAGGATTCATGAATAAAACTTAGCTTATAAAATATTGAAAACAAAGAACAGATATATCATCAACAACAGTCGCAATTATTCAATTTAAAATAAAATTAATTCTGCTAAAAAGTAAATTTGCAAATTAAATAACATCATTCAGAAATCACGGAATTTGTACTTTATTATTTTATTATACATATGTATAAAAATGAAGTCAGAAGCCAATGTTATTTTATTAACTTATTTAAGTTGCTAGTTGTCCTCAGAAGATATCAATATATAAAACAGAAATTTCGGGCCCCTGGGCTGATATTAATATTTTAAAAAGTTGATTGGCCAGCTCAGTCCGAGTCCCTAAAACCCGCCGGGTCCCTGGGCATTGCCCCCCCTGCCACCCCCCCCACTCGTCGGCACTTGTTGCTAACTTATATTATTATACGTTTCAAATTTGCAAACTTCGTGGTTTAGCCAGCCCCGTAGCCAAAGGGGGTACTGGGGGCCGTGCCCCCCCGCTAGGTGTGGAGTGCCCCCCCCACTTAAAAAAGCAGAAAAAGAGGAAAAAATAAAGAAAAAGTAAAGGTGCCCCCTTGCTGAGCATTGGTGCCTCCCTGCTTACTTTGACCTGGCTACGGGCCTGAGTTTAGCACTTAATTTACCTAAAAATGCTTCAGCATTCAGATTGTCTGTTAAATCTTTTTCAAATGCAAGCAGGAAAAGATTGCTTAGACGCTTTTGTAACATTGATCTGCGATATGGGGTGAGCATTCGTGTGAGGGTTGAGAAACTGCTCTCACACACGGCTGTTGAAGCACCAAATGCCAATGCTGCTCAAAGTACCCAGAAGTAAACTTCAATAAGATTCAATCTTTTATTCCCAAAAATTAGATAAGCTATATATGTAAGTATATATAAATAGCCTGAATGATTGCCAAAATATAAACTTTTAAGTTTTTATTATTATTGATTTATTTAACAAAATGATTGATGTTTTATAGCCGTTATTATTAAAATTTTGTCAAAAAACTCATATCATGCACGGGGGGGGGGCTCAGGTCATGCACGGGGGGCTCAGCCCCCCTCTGGCTACGGGCCTGCCTGAAGCAAAATGTAGGTTAGTTTTGGATCTAAGAAAGATGTATACCTTGCCCTTCACAATTAATTTTTAAGAAATACGTTTCTTCTATACAGATTGATACAGACCCCACATTTCTTCTATACAAACTGATACAGACCCCACATTTCTTCTATACAAACTGATACAGACCCCACATTTCTTCTATACAGACTGATACAGACCCCACATTTCTTCTATACAGACTGATACAGACCCCACATTTCTTCTATGCAGACTGATACAGACCCCCACATTTCTTCTATACAAACTGATACAGACCCCACATTTCTTCTATACAAACTGATACAGACCCCACATTTCTTCTATACAGACTGATACAGACCCCACATTTCTTCTATACAGACTGATACAGACCCCACATTTCTTCTATACAGACTGATACAGACCCCCACATTTCTTCTATACAAACTGATACAGACCCCACATTTCTTCTATACAGACTGATACAGACCCCACATTTCTTCTATACAGACTGATACAGACCCCACATTTCTTCTATACAGACTGATACAGACCCCCACATTTCTTCTATACAAACTGATACAGACCCCACATTTCTTCTATACAGACTGATACAGACCCCACATTTCTTCTATACAGACTGATACAGATCCCCACATTTCTTCTATACAGACTGATACAGACCCCACATTTCTTCTATACAGACTGATATAGACCCCACATTTCTTCTATATAGACTGATACAGACCCCACATTTCTTCTATATAGACTGATACAGACCCCACATTTCTTCTATATAGACTGATACAGACCCCACATTTCTTCTATACAGACTGATACAGACCCCACATTTCTTCTATATAGACTGATACAGATCTCACCTTGGCCTATCGTGAAATTCATCAGTTCGATTTACCTGGTAGCAGTAACCTATCTTTTCGTCAGTTTTTTTTTAATTCAACACAGTCCTCAATATTCTCGTATATATTATATCTGGTCGGTGCCCGGCGACTAAATATAGATTGGTCACAAGTTAAAAGCAATTTATTATTCACGGTTCACCACCACTCAGGCCCGTAGCGTGCGGGGGGGGGGGGGCAGGGGGCTTATTTGTACTACTTAGTAAAATGTATTACCTGCCCCCCCCCTCTATTGCCTGGCCCCCTGATGTAGAATTTTCACGCTACTGGGCTGCCACCACTTCTATGTCATCGCTCTCTTTGTGCGAAAGTGTTATACTTTTTATAAGCCGGTTAATTTTACCGGCCTGACATGTTTTTTTCTCTTCTGATATCCATACTTATGTTTATGTGTACACAGCTCAGAATACACGGAAATAGCAATTTCAATAAAAGTCTTTAATAATAAAAAGATAACTTAAGAAAAAAATTCAAATCCACAGTTTAAGAATTGACAGGAGAAAAATTTAATTATTAACAATAATTTGTACACATGTTAACAAAGTATACATAGTTAATACTAAGACAAAATAGTTTAAATTGCACTGACAAAATGTTTGTTATGATATATATATATATATATATATATATATATATATATATATATATATATATATATATTAGGGTGGTTCAAAAAAATTTTTTTAGTAGCTTGTAGTGCTTTTTGATTTTTCTGTTATATGTCTTGAGATAATGAAATAACAACAAAATCTGAGTCATTCTATCATCATTTACTACTGCCTCATGAGGATTAAAAATGGTGATAACTGCCGAATTTCTCGTTTTTGTATCATTAAGCCAGAAAAATGTTGAGATTTCCACATTGAAATAATAAATGTACTGAGAGTTCCAAACAGTCAACAAAATGTTCACAGACTCTGAAAATTAACATTCATTCAGTAATCAGTACTGCCTAATTGGATTTGAAAATTACAATAACGGCCCTTTTTCGTTTACGCAACATAAACTCAGAACAATGTTGAGCTTTCAACAATTAAAATATAAATGCATTGCACACAGTGTTTTGGGCCCATCAGTAAAATGTTCACAGAACCAGTTAAGTAACATAAAACACTACAACACTGTTCATTGTTCATTCATTGATTGAGTGTTGCCTTCTTTGCATCTGGGTACTGTTTACGGTGTGACTCAACAACCTGATACAAGTACTGCTTTTCATCTTCCTTTTTTGTTAATGACTTGTTGAAGTTGGTTGCCAATGCAATGCCTCGCTCTGCTGAGTCATTAACAACTTTTAGTGAATGGGCAACCACCTTTGCGTGTTGGTACGCTTCCAGCTGTGGCCACTGCTCAACAGGCAAGTTCAGAAACGATTTGTCGAGATTCAAGACCTGAAAGAAGTGTGATCTGCTTCCAATAAAATAATCAAGTTTCTTATCACAGAGTTCTTCTTTGCCAGTGTATTTGATTGACCTTTCTGAAGATGTTTCATGTTCGCTGGCAGTTATAAGACAAGATGCCATTCTTGTCTTGACCTCGGCTGAAAAAAGGTCAGAAAACAGAGCAAGTGGCACGAGTTCTTGTCCCAAGTACCATAGATGGCGTCCAAGTGCCGCTATTCCTGTGTCTGCAATGATCTTGGAAGTGGTACGATAGTTGGTGATGCTTTGAATAAGAGACAGATCGTTTATAGGAGCATCACAAGGTGATGAAAAAGATATCCACGCTTTGACATACACCAATGTTGTGAACAGTCCAAATTCTAAGCATGCTGTGCTCTCATGTCGACTGAGCTTAAACTGTTCCTGAATCAAATTCAGCTTCAGAACATACAGCAACTGTGACATCCATCTGGCACGATGAAAAGCCCCAGGTACACGGAATCGAATGCCACGCGGTGGTGTCTGTCCCAGAAAAATCATGGTCAGCTCTAATAATTCCCTGTAGTCTTCTCTTGGAATTGCTCCCCTGTTACCAGTCAAAATGTCCTGACAGAATTTCAATATTTCCTGTTTTAGCACTGCTAGACTTTCAGTCATTAGGCAGGTGTCTGCACATGGTTTGTATGCCACTTGGTCAATATTTGGCCAAAATTCTTGAAATCTGCGAAATAATATCACATTTGGCCCTGATGTTGGACCGCCTTTTTAAAAATGTCGGTCGCTGCATAGGACTTCAAGGATGTGGTGTCGGCAAGCCAACCATAACAGTTCTTTGCCTAGTTTTTGCGCCATTGAGATGGCCGGTGTTTGCTGCAGTTGTATCAAATGACATTCCTGCAATGCTGTTACTCAGCTCCCAATCAGTGATGGTTTCTGCTGCAGCTTTGGCTATTTGCTCACCTGTTCCTTGTACAACTTTTGGAATAGCCAAAAGCTTTTCAGTTGTACGACCTGTTACAATGATTGCTACGCGATCTTCTTTCCCTGGACCGCCAGCTATTGAAAGAAGCAATTTGTCATCGAAATGTATAACCAGTGGGCCATCCCTGTTGAATGTAGACTTCACATCAGAAGCTGCTTGAGTACGATGCTTTGATCTTATTCTTCTGATGCTGCTGACAGACAAGGACATACCTGGTGCATTTTGTCCATACGTCGTAGCTGCTGCATGTAGAATATATGCAGCATCTCGATTGCTGACACTTGTACGATCTAGTGCTGCAGCTAACTGTGGACTTACAGCTTCATTTGCAGATATTTTTGCACGCTTTTGCTGTGTTTGACCTTGTGTGTCTGAACTGTCTGACGATTTGCATTCAGGATAGTAGTCACTGAGTTCTGCACTACTTTATTCATCAAGATCACTAATGTCATTATTCAAACTTGCCGATGCTGGTGCTCTTGCCTGAGCTAAATCATTTAGCCTCCTGTCTTCTTTGGTCCTCAGTTCAGCTTCTCTTTGTATTCTTACTGCTCGTCGACCTTCTACTGCTGTAAGCTGCTGGTCTATTTTACCCATGACATACTTCCTTTCTGTTCTTTGATCAGCCAGAAAAACCCTATCTTCTTCAATTTTTATTCGGTTCATCGCATCATGATGAGCAATATCAAACAGGTCATTCATATCAGCTTCAAAATTTGACTCCCTTGCCACCTGAGCTGTGCCACCACTGGTCTTTTTGCGACAGACAGTTCTGTGTTTATCAACAAGAAGTTTTAGCTTGTGGATAATATATTCTTTCTTCAGCTGATTGTACTCTTGCTCTGGCCTATATCTCGCAAACCTATCTAACAGTAACTGTAACCTATTCAGTTTTAGACAGTTTTTCATTATTGTGATGATGGTAGTAGAATTGTAAAACTTCTCTAGTTGTTGGTAGCATATTTGCATTAAATAACTGTACTGGTTCGCCAATCAGATGAACATATGTCTGAGATCTTGTAACAGCCATTTTAAAAAATTGTCTCTAATAAATCAATAGCCAATACCTTCTAGAAATAAATGAAAATTAAGACAAATATTAAAAACTTGTAGACAGTACAATCAAAATGGAGTTGTTTACTTTTTAAAAAGTTAAATATTCTTTGTACTTGCAAAAAAAAGTAATAGTTGACCAGTCTTTAATTTGATCTTTAAGCTGGAAATAATATCGATTTTTGGGACCAAACTAAAAATTCAGGTGCTTTGAGGCAGTACTAAATTAACTTCAAATGGAGTTATATTTTATATTTAAGGTCTCTGTAGCACAGGTAACACAATTTTTATGAAGCACTAGCAATTTTTCAACTTTTATTTTTTACCTATGCATTGTGAACCACCCTAATATATATATATAAAGAAAATGAAACAAGACTATATTCTGTTACATAGCAGCATGTACAAATTGAAGCTGTCAATGGGTGAGTTGAATGTTGAAATACATTATATTTATATACATGATTAAATACGGGAACATAACACTAATACACATTCATTGACCAATGTCGTGTTTTTGGTAGCGTGTAAGAAAACAATGTAACCTGATAGAACTAAACACCCCAGTGACGCATTATAAAAAAGAAAACATTACAGCTCTCAACTAAATACACAATGATTAATTGAATTATGTCACTGTAATAGATCATACTTTCAGACGTTTTTCTCTTCAGACTATATCAATCCACTTTTAGGACACCTTTGTTCCTTTCCCATTTCTACTCACAACCGAGGCTGAATAAGGCCACTGAGGCCTTAGGGAACGTGTGTCATGGGGCTCACACCAAAAGCTTGCAAGGCGCCGTCCGAATAGTTTCACCACGACAAAGGTCTCAGTAGAGTCGTTAATGATCATATTTAAGCCACCATCTTAAAAAAAATGTGAAACGTATAACGAACTGAGACGTATAACGAACTGACACTTGTAACGAACTGACACTTGTAATGAACGATGCCCTGGAGATAACGTGAGTGCGATAAACTCTGGCCATATTAGGGGCTAGAAATTATTTTTCTAACAGCTAACACTAGACTAGCCTAATGGTGGATCCCCAGCTGTTTCAGCTTAATACATGATTTTAACAGACCGACACGGTATAAGAATAAAATAAGGATAAGTTGGTCAGCCAGCTGAAAAAAGACCACTTGATATTATTAGGGAGAATGTAGCCAGCTTAACATGACCATCAAATGGGAAAAAGCGACGTGACAAGGAACCTTGAGGCAACTGTATCATAAACTGACTTGAATGCATGTAAGTTATCGCTGGCGGATAAAGTGGGGGCATAACAACGTGAGCTATTTTGGCTTACGGCCACAGAAGATATCATTGGTGGTTGGTTTGAGTTCTGAATTTAAACATTTCTAAGCTCCCTAAATGGAGATTATAAACGAACGCTGCAGTATTCCATCACCAAACGTATCAGAGACTGCAATATACAATCACATCACCAAACATATCAGAGGCTGCAGTCTTCAATCACATCTCCAAACATATCAGAGGCTGCAGTCTACAATCAAATCACCAAACATATCGGAGGCTGCAGTCTTCCAAGGGAAGGTACAATAACATCACCAAACATAAAAGAGGCTGCGATGGTCATGCAGTTTTTTTAAGAAGCAATAGAAAACTGGAATCACTAGAATTTGAACAAAATATCTTCATTATGCTAAACAAATTTACTGAACTCGCTGCCACTAATTGCATCAAGAGCTAAAGATGTTTGGCAAACCATTCAGTGTCAGTAAACAGAAAATTCATTAATCTGTATTCAATAATAAATATCATTAAACTCTCAATGAAAAGGAGATCAAAACTACAATCTGATTAAATGCATTTAAGAAAAAATAATAATCATGTGAAAAAATAAAAAAATAATTTGTACAATGTAGGGCACTTCCATGTTGTCTAGCCACTTAACATGTTGTTTACTTGAATTTTTTTTTCTTTACCATGTGTTAATATTTTTATGTATTTTTTTATTTTCACAACCTTAATGT
Organism: Bulinus truncatus; assembly: GCA_021962125.1. Lineage (NCBI taxonomy): Eukaryota > Metazoa > Mollusca > Gastropoda > Planorbidae > Bulinus > Bulinus truncatus. The sequence continues at coordinate 1,511,782 of JAGDYQ010000158.1, forward strand.
CAAAAACAATAAAGGAAAAAAAAGAACTATTCTAAAACTATCTATAAACTATAAGTAGATAGACATGTACATTTTGAGAGATATAATAATCAAATGCCAAAAAAAAAAAACAAAAAGAAATATATGACATGAGATAAAGATAGTGATGAAGTGCAAGGATCTGCTAACTTTTTGTTTCTTTGAGAGCATATTTTAAAATACCTTTTGAAGTATACAATTTTCCTTAAAAATGTTTAGTTAGTTATCAAGCAACGTATGTGTGAGTATTAATTTAAACTTATCAAATAAAAAAATTGTTGAAATGTTATAAAATAATTATTTCTAAAATGGGCTATTAAAAATTTATTTGACTGTATGAAAATGAATTGTACAAATAACATTCTCAAATTAATATCAGTTTTTTTTTTGTCCTTTGATTTGTTGTCAAGTGACAGTGGGGGGGGGGGGAGGGGCACACAAAGTGGTTATTAGGTGTCTTGTTGCAGGATCATACAACCATGGTGTAATATACTATTTACAAATTCTTTTTTAATATTTTTAATATATCTTCCTATATAATTATTTTTGTTTTTAATAAAGGAGTAAAATAAAATACTGTAAGTGTAAGTAAATACATGTAGTAAAAGAGACTTCTCAATGTATCTAGTTGTAAAACAACAGTTGCGTCTATGTATGGGAGATTTTCAATATTTCTGAGATCAGAAGTAAAATGAGTAATAGCTTGTGTAATACCTGAAATAATGATGATCTTTTGTGGTTGCACATAAAGATGTTGCCCATCACAGAACTTTTTTTTCCTTTTTAAAATCTCAATAATAATGTACAGGTCATTAATAAATAAATATCACAAAAATTAATTTCAAAATAAAACAATATTTAAAAAACTGTATTATATGAGCAAACATACTAAAGTAAAATGTATTTAATGATCTATATCTTCACAAAAATACAACATTACTTCAGTTTAAGAATATCATGTTATCCTGGCTCTATTGTCAACTCCATACAACATTACTTCAGTTATAGAATATCATGTTATTCTGGCTCTATTGTCAACTCCATACAACATTACTTCAGTTAAAGAATATCATGTTATCCTGGCTCTATTGTCAACTCCAATATAAGTTTTACCATCATACATACGAACACGACCAGACAAGTTTGGGGAATTTTCACCTGCGCTGTCAGTGCCAGTGTCTTTCCCAACTGCTGACGAGTAGCTAGGTGTGCGGCGTAACACATTGCCTGGTAAATTTCCACCCATGTGTATTCTATTGGCTAAAGCGCTAATACTCCTGGCGCTTCCACATTCACTGTTAAAGTCTTCAAATCCATAACAAGTTTCACCCCCATAGCTGCTGCTGTTGCCACCTGTGACATTACTGATACTACCACTAAGTATGGGAGACTCGCCTGATGAAGGTGGTGGTAACAAGGGGTCTATAAAGTTCTCTGTCATGGGAGAATTGTCTGTTGTATCAAAATGCTCAGCAAACTGATCCAGCTTTTCATCTGTTGGGGTTCTGACTATCGAATCATAATTTTTAATAAATGTAGTATCATGGAGCTCTTGATCGTGTAATGGCGATGCTCCTAAGCTCATACTATAGTTGGCAACAGGTTGGGAACTGATGGCAAAGTGAGAGCCTTGTATTCCATTGGCTCTAATACCCATTACATTTTGAACACTTTCAGACTCAGTTTCAATAGTTGAAGATGGCATTATGTTTAGATATTCCACGCCCAGATCTCTAGAATATAAAAGAATAATTAAGTGAAAAAAAATAAACAATAATATATTTGTTAAATTAGATGTAAAATGGTAAGTTTTAAACACACATTTTCTAATAAATGTCCTTTTTATTGGAGTATGTACAAAAGACTACTTTGAAATTATAACATCAACTTGTAATAATAAGATAGGGATAAGTAAAAGAGCTCAAAGTAATTACTGCATTTAGATAATCAAAGAAAGCTTTGAAATCATCTTTATATTTTATAAAAATAAATACATTCATGAAACTCTTTCTTATTGGAAAGATGTTATATTATTTATAGACTATGAATTATCTTAAAGAGTATAATGATACATTTTACATTAACAGATAACTGCCTAACTTAAACAGTTTTATATCTAATTTCTCAATCTAGTTTTAGTCCATGCCAGATTAAATATCAGTATAGATATCTACCTGTAATGTGACAAAATTTTTTTTGAATATTAGATATATTTAGAAATATATTTAAATTCAAAGTCACAAACATCAGAAAAATAATTGAAATCATTATTAGCACTAACCCTAGCTGATTTTGTAAGTGTTCAATCTTTAACAAAGCCATATCAAGCTGATGTCTTAATTTCCACATCTGTGTTTCACATAATGGATCTTTACAACGAGACTTGACAAATGTACTCATGGCTTCATCAACATAATCTTTAAACTGCAATGATTTGCCCATACTCTGGAAATATAAATGGAGTAAACTTAAATGTCTGTTAACATTTCATTTTACTTTTTATCTTTCATTAAAATAATAATTCTTAATTTAAAGTAGCATTGTTTTCTTAACTGTCAATATTTATGGATTCAAGAAAATGATTACTTACTAAAGATACTAAAGCACAGCATCCACATTTGTCCCATTTTTTCAAACGTTTCCGACAGAACTTAAAATAAAGATGTTCAAAAACTAAAATTAGTAAGCCCAGTAAAACTCCAGTTCCTAAAAGAATGAAAGCTGATGTGAAATTCAAAATTCCCAATGTTCGGTTAGAAACACCTTTTTCTTTTTTTGTATCACAAGCTCCAGCGAGCCAAAACTTTTGCAGTCTATCAAGCTCACCTAAAAATAGTAACAAATTTATGTTTATGTGAAAAGTGCAAAAAAAAAAAATAGAAAACATGAAAAACAAAAACAAATCACAAAACAATTTTTACTACTACTGTTAAAATCATGACACTCTATTAAAAATAAATATATAAAAAGTGAAATGAAATCATTGGTTTTATTTCTATCAACAATTTGAAAGAGATGGAAACTATAAAAGAAAATTAATAAACATTAAATGAAATATGAAAAAAATTACCATTTTCCTGCAGTTTTAAAATTACTTTATTAAATTTGTCAATCCAAGGATTTTTAAATTGTTTATTGTTTGGTGGGAAGCCAACACCATATCCTGTCATAGCATATCTGTTACCGACAGTTACAAGTCCACATTTAGGATCCCTAGAGGCTCTGTACTCCAGGACTGAAGAATCATAAATAAAGGCTTGAATTTTCCTGTAAAAACATTTAATGACATGTATAGTTTTTTTATAACTAGTAGTATCTGTAGAGATACTGTATAGTAATACATAAATGTAATGCATGGTACAAAATCAATAATGATGAACAGGAAAGGGGGGGGGGCATTGGATGGTTGAGGGGTACTTTCAACCTGGGTGTCTCTAATTCAATTGCCAGTAAGTTAATTTTGCAGGTCATGGTGTGAGTTCCCCTATGTCTTCTGTGGTTCCTCCATGACCTTTACACTTTTGGCTGTGGCAAATTTGAAAGTAGGGCAATGCAAAAACAAAATAAAAGGTTCCATCTGTTCCTTTTTTAGGTTGCTTTGGTAGTGAGTCTGATCTGCATGCTTTCGCTGGACCTATATGCTGTGGGTTATGGATTCAACCTTGGCTTGTTCAGTCACCTACCTATATGTCTCAAGCTGTGGTCACTGCACTATAGGAGATGGTGAGAATAAAAGAATGCCACCACAAATAATGTCTATTAGTGGTTTATAGGATCACAGAGATAGACAAGTCATGCTTACAGGGACTTTAAAAATAAAATTATGAAAATTAAACATTTTTTCACCTTATATCTATAATAATGATGTTTAAAAAAAAAAGAAAAAAAAAACTTTGTCTAAAATAACACCTTAATAAAAAAAATTGTTTTTAAATGTAATCTGAAATATTTTTCAATTTGTTCATACAAAAGTGAGAACTAAAAACAAGATAATACTGAATTCCAAGCCAATGTAAAAATACATATTTTTAAAATCTAAAATGGAACTTAATGATAACACTAATTTCGTTTGAGAATAATTTTCATTATCTGCCATGAAATTAAACACAACTCTACTTATTTTCACTCAAATAACGTTTTCATTTATTCTGCAACTTTTAATATACCTACAGTTTAAGACAATTTTTAGCATATGAAGTATATTTATTTGCAATAACATTAGTTTATTATCCCTTACCCTTGTTTTAAAGCTAAAATTCCAGATTCAACATCTGGTAGATTGTAGGCTTTCATGTAGTTGTACATATCTATATGATTTGTACGTATGTTTGCTTCAGTGCTGCCATTAGGAATAGTTGCATATTTGAATGGTGGGTTCATAGTGTATGGATTCTGCAGCTGTTTATAAAATAAAAAAAAACACTTTTATGAAAATCTGTCAGTTTTTATTTTAATTGATAAATAAAAAAATATTGTAATGTAGGGTTCTAATTTAATGAATAGCATGAGGTGGGTATGGCACAAAGAAAAAATGGAAAATAACAGAGTTCTAATCGCAATATATAAGGCAACACCCAATGAGGAAAGATTTAAGGGCAGAACAAGCAGCAGATGGTTAGAGGAGTTGGAGAAAGACCTTAAGGCCGTAGGAGTGAGAAAGTGGAGGAAGAAGACCACGGATCAGGAAAAGTGGAGAAGAATAGAATGGCAGGCCAGGGCCTAAACGAGCTGTAGAGTTAAAGAAATAATTATTATCATAATTTTTTTTAACTGATTTCATTTTTTCATCCCTTTATGTTTGATAGCCCAAATTGATTCTAAAATAAAATGTTTACTTAACTTTTTCTTCAAATCACTCTTTTAACTTTTTAATACCAGTAATACATAAATATAGAAATCTCTATAAAATGAAATATATGGGATATATTACCCTGTAATCCTGAATGCCAGATAAATCATAATATTCTTCTTTCGTAATCATAAATGCAGCTAGATTGGCAGTATATGAAGCTAAAAAAACTAATGCAAAAAGAGCCCAGATATTGGCTAAGAATCTGCTGGCTATTCCTTTTGGACTATCGGTTTGAACTGATGTACTAAACAACATGGCCCATATTAGCCAGAATGATCGAAATAATGAGAACTTGTGATCTGTTAAAAAAAATATATTAAATGAGATGTAACAATTTGTAAGAATAATGATTGTCAAACATAATGCTAATTATCAACACATTATTCATTTAGTTCATTTTTACCTAAGAAAAAATACACCTATATCTAATTTATTATAAATTAATTACATTAGATACACCATGAAACTTTACAAAAAATGAGCAAATGAAAATGAAATTGTAAAGTGGTAGTAGCAGTAACTTATTAAGAAAGAAATAGTTAAAACATGGATATCAAGAATAAAAATAATACTGTATTATTTTATAACAATTATAAACCTTGAAACTGTGCTTATATATTTAATTGCTTATCTAGAAACTTTATAAAATCACGAAGACCATCAAAAACATTCAAAGCAAGAATTAAAACAATGGCAAGAAGAGAGTTGAAAAACAGATCTTAAAGCTAGAAATATTAGTAAGATAAAAAAAGGAAGAAAAAAAAACAACAACAAATGAATGTTCACAAAAAATACTTTAAAGGTAAAAATCTTGCTTAAGAAAATAAGTGAATTTTATAAAAAGAAGAAAAATTTTGCCTTTGAAAATATGTGTAACTTAAATTAAGAAAATACATTCTGAAGACTGACAGGGGATTTTAAAATCTAACTAGTCATTCAATAAAAAAAAAAGTATATTGAAATGACATCACAAAAAAAAATCTAATTATATTTTAATGTTTACAAATAGATTCAGTTGTATTGATAGTATTGTTCCCAGAGTTATGCTATGTAGCACTTAAATTATGAAATTTAATCACATCATAAGCTTACTCCCTGAGTTTTACCTCAGTTACCTCTCAAATGTGTAAGTCCACGGTTAAGTCCATAAGGACTTAACCATTCAAAGATGAGGATGGAAGACCCTGTGGCGTGCACACTGAAGATAAGGATTAGCGACCAGGATGCATAGTCATAGGGTTCTGCAAGGGTATGCAATTTAAAAAAAAAGTAATAAAGAGAAAAGGTAAAGCATGAGTGAAGTCTGTATAGCAATTAAAATGTTTATTTATTAATTAGCTGCTCTGAACAAAAAATGTCAATGAGCCATAAAGCAGTATGTAATTATGTGATTAAAACTGTTGAGTTTGTTGTATAATACAAACAGTTGTTATGTGCAAGTAAAAGATACCATCATTTTTTTAAAATCTAACTTGTTTCAGCATTTTCAACCATGTCGATTTTCTAATTATCAGACTTTTTAGAATGTGGGAAAATAATTTTCTAAAAAAAAATTAATGAAAGGAAAGATATTTAGTTTCCAAAATGGTTTTTGGATGAGATATCTTTAAAATAAAAGCAAGCAAGTAACAACACAGCATGATAATGTCAGTTCAACAACAATGACACATGGAACAAAGGTTCAAAAGAGGCAAACCTAAAGTTCTATTTAGAGATCAATTTCTCTTATTGTTCAGTTATTGTTACTAAAAAAAAATTGTGAGCTTTTAAAATATCCATTACTGTGATACAGAAAGAGTTAAATTCATTACTTTTTTTTTTTTTTTTTTTGCGCATTCATAAAGTATTGTTAATTTGGCATGGTTTGGGAAATTATTTCAGATTTTAGAGTCTTAAGCTACATTGATAATATATATAACATGTTAATGTAATTATAAAATCTTATATACGTACAATAAGCAGTTTTTTTTAAAGATTTATTAGTATCTAAAGTATGAAAAAAGGAAAACCTACAAAATATAAAGTGTATTTTGTAGCTGAGGGAGGCTTCAAGCATAGAATAAGATTGTTAATAACATAAATACAATTGTAGGAAGTCTTATATCATAAGTTATGAGGTAGGTAAGCTGAATAAATGAAAATAAAACAATGCACAGTTTTTTAAAGAATAATTTAGTGCAAAATAAAATTATAAAATGCTCAACAGTGAAGTGGAAAAAAGATTTTGAAGTTAGCCAATGGCTACCTTGATAACGTCTTCTACTCTTGGGCACAGCCCAGTCAAACAGGAAGATAACGGTAGCAGTGACATGAACCAAAAGTAACATTATCAACATCCAGGAGAAAAAGTCGAATGGCTCTGAAACAATGTACTGTTTAACAAGTCGAATACACACAAAAAAGAAAGGTTTCTAATGTGCGGTCGGTATTAATGAGAGTTTGTAGACTTTTAAGATACGAGGACATTCTTGGGTATGCTAACATTATCTTGAATGTAATGAAACTCACAACAGCTTAAAAAATGATAGATGTATAAGGGAAATAATTTACAAGATATCAAATATTGGTGCTAATTTTTTTTATAAAGTCTTCCTTGATAAACAAAACTGCAACGGGAAAAAAGGAGGGGGTGGGTAGGTGTCATCCTGCAAAATATTTGAGGACACACTCATTTGTTCTGTTTTGGTCCGTATCTTAAGTATCAAATACTGTCGTCAAAACTACACTCTATCTGTTCTTGCACCGCTGTGTGTGTGTGTGTTTTTTGTTTGTGTGTGTGAGGTCTTGAGACGAAATCATGAAACGCAAACCGGCTTTAGCCAATGCAAAATTTGTGTCATGAACATATTGTGACACAACAGCGGCGTAGCGTGAGTATCTGCCGCCCAGAACGGAAGACGATTTTGCCGCCCTCTCATTTAGGTATTTCAATTTAATCTATACATTTTTGCCGCCCCCTCCCCTAAAAAGTAATAAAAAGTGCCGCCCGGTATGGAAGGCACCCACCGCCTCCCCCTAGGTACGCCACTGTGACACAAGCATAACAATAATGTCGTAGTAAAGTGAAAACCAAACCAATAAAAAAAATACTTATATTTTTTTGTATGAATGAAGTTTGTATGAGCAGTTACGAATGTGTGCTCCTCCCAAACTATGTAGGCTATACTTCTTGGCAACGGAACTCAATAGAACTAATAACGCTGTGTTATTTTAATGGGGTAGCCATGGATACAATGAGATACGAGAGGAATAACCAGTGACGCTCTTTTGGGGCTGTCCATTATTTATGTCAACAAATTTTTGGCGATTTTTAGCCCCCCCCCCCCCGTCAACAACTTGTCAAACTTCCAGAGATCCCCTGTAAAATTACGTCAACATTTGATTTTTTTTTTTTTTTTTTTTTAAATAATTTATTCTTGATAAAAAACAGTTACAATGACAGATAACATGGTATTAAATACATAGTAGCATTGATAAAAGAATCTTATTGTATTAAGTAATATACATATTTACATACAAGTTATTTTAATATTAATATACATCTCAATTAGAAATTCTTAGAACTGTGAGGTAAAATTCCATATATATACATTTATATTATAATACAGTAAATAGATTGATACCACTTTATACATATTTCTACTACAGGATCTTTTTGTAACCAGTTGAAATTAGAATGTTTACAAAGTAATATATAATTAATAGCATTATTTAGAAATGTTTTGACATAGCATGTTTTGTATACATTTATATTTTAAACGAGTAAGTACATCAATGCCACTTATTAAACAAAATTTTAATGGGAAACTTCCTAACCATCTGAGACTGACTTTGGAATGGTTTGAGGTTCCCTTTTTATTATATATATATACATAAATTAAAATAAAAATTGACAGGCAGCAATTAGTTTTATTTAATTTTAAATAAAAACAGTGGCATTCCTTTCCAGAAACACAACTTTCCTCCCTTTCCACCTCTCGAAACAGAGGCTGCTAATACCCGGGGTCGTCCAACTCTCATCAAGCGACACCTGGGCCCTCGCCGTCCCCATACCTCACAGCGGACAGAAAAGGGGGTATTGGTATATTGTGTTCCATTGAAAACCTCTCACAGTTAAATATTTGTCATGATAGATACAACATTGTAGTGTCAATAATTTTGTATTTTATAGTCCATTATGTATCGAAATTTTTCTTCGACTTGATCTTCTTTTAGGATTGTCTTATTGTGCCAGGATTGAAGTCTGCATGACCAGACGAAGAGTCTGTACTCTGACAGTAGGATAATATTTAAATTATTAACTGTTTCGTTCTTTAGCTTCGGTATCTTGTTGAGAGTTATTGCCATGTCTAGGTTAAAATCTATTTTTAGGTTTGACCTTAGTAGACTTCTTAAGGTCTGCCTTGTGCTCTTGAATGTTGAGCATTTCAAGAATAGATGATCTTCATCCTCCGTCACGTCAGTGCGACACATCTTGCACATTGTGTTGCTTGACGTGGGCATACTTTTAATACACCGGGCTACAGGCGTCATGTTAAAAATTAGTCTGTAGCCCACTTCTCTTGCTCTGGCGGTGATCTTGGTGTGCCGACTGTGTAGACTTTGGAAGGTGTCTGTAAAGTCTGACACATTCCAGATTCGGCCCCACTTAATTCTGTTGGTGAGTGGTGTCTGTAATGTTTGTACTAAAGATGTGTATATATGCTTAGTTGTTTGATGTATGAGGTGTGTGTGGCCTGTCAGACTTTTTGTAAGTGATGTTTGAAAGGGTGTGGTCTGTCTGCCAAAGTAGTGGGGTGTGTTGTTTTTTGTTTGTATGATGTTGGTAAGCCTGAGGCCGTAGAGGTAAATAGCTAGTGGGTATTTGTTGGGTGATTTGGCTATGTCACCAGCGTACTTTAAGCGTAGTGCTTGGAGCTTACAAGATAGATCTTGGAGTCCTATTCCGCCGTCGTTTTTGTTCTGTATGAGTGTTGTGTGTTTTATGTTGCTTATTGTTGATTTGAAAATGAAACTGCGTAGTAATTTGTTCATGTTTTGTATGAAAGTTGGTGGTGGTTGTGTTGCTGTAATGTAATATATTGTTTTAGGTAGAATTAGTGTATTGATGAGGAGGGCACGACCAAAGATTGTAGTTGACATGTGGCTGTAATAGCTATCACGTTTTTGGTCTTTTTTATAATTCCCTCCCACGTGGCCGTGTGGAATAAGTGGGGCTCGTTTGTCCAGACAATCCCGCATATTTTGAGGGACTGTTGGTTTTTCATCTGGTAGGGGAAATTTTCTTTTTTTTTCCATTTCCCGAGGCCCATGATGCCAGACTTGGCTACATTAACTTTGGCACCACTGCAGCTTTGAAAGTCTTGAAAGTGTTCCATAATGTGGTGTATGTCTTTATCACATGTTGGAAAAAAAGTTGTGTCATCTGCGTATGCCAGCAGTTTGCTGTTGTCCATTTCTCCCGGGATTTGGGCTCCTCTGATGGAAATGTCCTTTCTTATTCTCTCCAAGAGGGGCTCCAACGCCAGCACGTACAGCATAGGAGACAGTGGGCACCCTTGACGAACCGACCTCTCAATGTCGAAAGGTGCGGTTAGCGAGTGGTTTAAAAGAATTTTGCTTTGGGCTTTGCTGTAAAGCATTTGGACCCATTTGTGCGTGTAGTCTCCTATGTTGCCTTTCTTTAACACCCGGAAGAGGTATTCGTGGTCGACCGTATCGAAGGCTTTTTCCTGGTCGATAGAGAGTAGGGCCGCCTGTGTGTCTTTGATGTGTGTGTATGTTATAAAATCTCTGATGCGGTGACTCATGTGTTCTATTTTTCTACCACTAACGCTACAATGTTGGTTTTCGTGCACTAATGTGTGCATGTGTGGTTGTAACTTGTTGGCTATAGTTTTTGAGAGTATTTTGTAATCTGTGTTGAGGAGTGAGATTGGTCGGTAACTATTGACTGATGTCCTATCCTGTGTTTCTTTGTCGATAAGTGTGATGTATGCCTCATTAAAACCCTGTGGCAGCTTCCCTTTATTGTGTGTGTCTGTAAATATTTGAGTAGGATGGGACCTAATGATGGAAGAACGGCTTTATAAAACTCGGCACTTAGTCCATCAGGTCCTGGTGTTTTGTTGCTAGCTAAATTATTGATTGTATGTTTGATGTCTTGTAGAGTAAAGGGTGTATCTAACTGTTGTTTTTGTTCTTCTGTTAATGTTTTGCAGTGTTGGATGAATTTTTGTTGAGCTGATGTGACAGTGTTTTGTTTTTTGTATAGTGTGGCGAAATGTTTATGGAAGGCGGCGCCTATTTCTTCTGACCCTAGTAGCATGTTGCCGTTGTCGCCTTGGATTCCTTTAATGCATCGGCTTTTCTGTATATTTTGTTCGATGTTGAGGTACGCTCTGCTCGGCTCCTCCGGGACATTTCTCAATCGGCATCTTATTTGTGCGCCGTTGAAACGATAGTTTTCGATTTCATTAATCTGTAGATTAATTGCTTCAGCTTCTGTAGAGTCAGGTTCTGTGAGCTCTAGTTCAGCTCTCAGGACTTGCTCTTTGTCTTTTATCTTTCTATGTATTAGTGACGAGGTGTTTATCGCTATCTGTTTGATGTTCTTTTTAACGATCAACCAGATTTCTGAGACATCATCGTCTTTTGTTGTTTCACTGAAACTGTCCAGTAGTATCTGCTTTATTGTTTCTGTGAAAAAGGTATTCTGTAGCAGACTATTGTTAAATTTCCAGTGAGGGGATTGTCTTTTTGTCTGCTTTGGGTTTATTGTTCCTACCTGGACTAGCACAGCCTTATGATCTGTGTAGTTTAAAGTATCGCCAATGTGCAAAACCTTATCAACGGGTAAGTGGGATGGGATGTATACACGATCCAGTCGAGAAGTCGATGGATATGAGGAGTGGACGAGCGTAGTCTCTCGCCCCTCGGGGTAAATGGATCTATATGTGTCGACCAGCTGGAAGTGTTGAAAGGTCTTTTCCAGCCAGTCTTGTTCGAGTGTGTGGTTGGTAGAGTTTTGCTTATCTAATTTACTAGTTACGTAATTGAAATCGCCCCCTAGTATTAAGTTGTCATTTCTGTAAAAGTAATGTACTGTTGTTTTCAAAAGGTCAAAGAAAGGGGGTTTATCTGTGTGTTTCGTGGGTGCGTATACGTTGGCTAGTGTGTACTTGTGTGTGCCTGATTCTATCTTTATGATTGCGATGCGTCCGTCTGTGTCAGTGTGCTTGTGTGTAATGTTAAATCTATCTGACGTCTGTATTATGGCAACCCCCCTGGCGTATGTACCTAAACTAAAAGTACTTTCCCTAAACCCCATGTCGCTGATGTATCGTTTGGCAATGTATTCGTTGTTTATATTTGTTTCTTGCAGAAATACAAAGTCAGGCTTGTATTTCCTTACAAGATGTATTAATTGGTTTTGTTTGTTTTTCAGGCTGCGTATGTTTAATGATAGCAGTTTTATGTCAGCCATTTGCACTGAAAAAGCGAGTGTTTTTGCATTTGTTTCTTAGTGTTTTGTTGCTATTTTTGTTTATTTTAAGGAGTGGAATTGGGGGTTGATGGCTCATCTATGATGAGATTTGGGGGTGTTTGTGGTAGCTCATTGTCTTCCACTGGTTGGTTGGTGTGGGGAGTGGTAGGTGAATCCTGGATATTTTCCTGAGTAGTGTTTCTAAAAAAGAGGAAACTATCACTCAGGTCTTCATTGGATGAGAGCGATGGTCTTCTTTCTCTTTTTGTAATATTTTTTTCCGGGGAACTTGGAGCTGATTGGGTCTGCTCCGTGTTTCGGAAGCGTTTCCTTGAGTTGTTGGACTCATTGGTGTCTTTTAATTTGTTTTTTAGCTCTACTATAATTTTGTTCTGGGTTTTTTTTCGTCGGACGAGGGTAAAGCCATCGTCCACACTTCCACTAGGTTGTTGTGGACTTGGGGGCACCGCTGATACCATGTCAGCGTAGGTTTTTGGTTGGCTGTGGGTTTTTGAATTTGTTTTGGGGCCTTTAATTATGGGGCACTGGTTAGACCAGTGGCTATCATCTCCACAAGTCCAGCATTTCTGTCTTCTGCCTGGAATTGTAACGAGGACTTTATATATTTTGGCATCCCCTTCATATCTAATTGAAATGTAGTGGGGAAGTTCCTTATCTTTTTTTGGTTGCAGGAAACCGCTCCATTTGTCCGCGGATCCCGAGACTTTTTCGACCCTTGTCAGTATTTGACTGGGCCCAGGCATACATTGTTGGTGCTGTTGAACATGATTCTTTAACATGGCTTGCAAAGAAACATTAAGGTGACAGATTTTACAGATCCGTTCAAACAATAGCAACTGAATAGATGGGCAAATATATATCAAATGGAAGAATTTTGAATGCTTTTGCCAATCGAGGTAGAATGATTTCAACTTTTACAGACTGATTGAAGAAAATAGATGGAATTCTATGTGAGTTTATATCAGATACATCTAGTTCTTTAAGGCCCTCATTAGTTTGGCAGACTGGAATTGGTGGTGGGATAAATCTATCAGCAATAATATGAAAGTGCGAGCTTCTTATCGTTTGGCAACAAGTTAAATCACAACATTTGACAATTTGTTGAAAGCACTGACTTTTTCTTAGATGTTTTTGGCACCTAAACACTCCGCTGCTGTTGGAAAATTGTCTATGCTTACTTGCTTTCATATTTCTGTCAATGTTTCGCCAGCATATTTAAAATTTAATTTTTCCAACTCTTCATCAATTGTTCGACCTTGTGTGTCAAGGTGGCTTCCAAAATGTTTATGTGGCAAAATTAGTAGGAATATAGTTAGTTTATTTAAAAACTGAATGTTGGGCGAGTGTGTAACACAGGACTACAAACGCTGCTTAATTTTCCTTTATTAAGTAATTATATTAAATTAAAAAAAGTAACATTGTTGACGTCAACTTTTCTTGACCTCCCCCTTGTCAACAATTGTCAAAAATTTTCTGACCCCCCTCCCCCTATTTAGTTGACATAATTAATGGACAGCCCCTTTCTTCCCTCACAGAACCAAACATTTTATCACCGAAAGACAGGCGTTTATAAAGAGTAAAGAACACATTTATTTATATACTAGCGACACCCTGCAAAAACCTTTGCATAGAGTTATATCCCCTTAGGCTTGATCGGTAGGCTAGATTATTTATGGTTTCTGGCAGATCCGATTTTTTCCTGATTGTATTTTAAACTGGAATACTGTTATATTAATTCTTTACTTTCGATCTTACGCAGAGCCCAAATAGCTTTTATATATATTATATTATGCTATACTGTATTTATGAGACTGGAAATATGGAACATATTTGTGTACATTATATACAAACCAGGTCTAAGGTCTTTTGGGCTCCAGGGGGCGATTTGAAAAAAAATTGGCCCTTTTAAATTTATTGAAATATCAAAGAAGGTTTGAAAATGGGTCTAGCATGTTTAAAGCTGGGTTATGTGGGATATCTCACAATTTGGGCCTTCCGGCTCGTCCCCCCCCCTCAATTAGTTACGCCTCTGATTATATACTATATTATCAGCATGTTTTGATTAAGGGGAGGGGTGAAGTAGAATTAACTTATATATTTTAATGTTCACATCCTCCTCCGAACCTATCATTCGATCGATAAGGTCAAAGGTCTTACTGATTTTTAACTTAAATATCATTTCTTTTCGATAAATAGATTGAGAAACCTCATCGAACTCAAGAAATCAGCAAATAAACAATCTCCAAACTTGTTCAGGCCGTCTATTGATCAAAGGAACATGATGCACTGACCTAGAAAGGCTGTTGGTGAAATGGCGCCGTCTCGAAGAGCAACAATGATCTTGATCCCAGTCTCCAAATAAGGAATTGAAAAATTGACTGCGCTGGCTCTGTCGGGGTTAATTTTGAATGACGTCATAACTATGTCCGCTTCTTTAGTTAGCAAAGCTTTGACCAAACCATTCCAAGTCTGAAAAAAAAATTACGACTCATTTTTTAAAACTCTTACAAATGAAATTATAACACATTTATTACGTGTCTAACAGCTAAAAATTTAGCTTTGCTTCAAAGTATCCTGAAAATCCGTCTGTTTTTCAAATATTGTTACAAATAGTGTTGTTTTCGTCGACAAAAACTAAAACTAAAACCTTTGTTAACGAAAATGTTGAATTTTCGTCAACGAGAACTAAAACTAAAACTAAAATTAGCAGCAAGACTAAAACTAGACGAAAACTGAAATTATTACAGAAAAAACGAAATAAAAACTGAAACTAAAATATAGTGTTGCTTTCGTTCACGAAAACTAAAACTAAAACCTTCGTTAACGAAAATGTTGACTTTTCGTCAACGATAACTAAAACTAAAACTAAAATTAGAAGCAAGACTAAAACTAGACGAAAACTAAAATTATTACAGAAAAAACGAAATAAAAACTGAAACTAAAATATGACCTGGGACTAAAACAACACTATATATAGAGCAGTAATAACTGCTTTTAAAGTAGGCCTTCTTAAAGAAATTTAGCGCAGGTTTATTTGCCTTATCGACTATTTGGTCCCTTTCTTTGACTTAAATTATGGATCTTTAGCTCATAGTCTGATAAGTATTTGATAATAAAGTTTATTTCTGTTTATAGGATTTTTTTTTACTTTGAGTTTATTTTGATCTCTAAAAAATCAATACTGCCGATACCCGGAGCTAAACATTTTAATAAAATGTGAATGGAGGATTATTTCGTCATATTTCTTTTCCGTGAGAGGAAGTTACATTTCGGTTATATTTCTAGCCAGATAGGAAGAGAGGACATTTTTTTCTTCAATTTTACACCCAATAGGAAATAAGTACATTTTTGTTACATCTCAGACACGTGACAGCGCCATGGTGCAAGGGGTGCAAAACACAAGGGCGTCCGCCTCTGAAATGCAAAATTTTCCTTTAAAAACACAATTTTTAACTAATGAAAAAAGGAATAACTTCTAAGTTGTCAATTCTCAATTCGTGCAATTGTGTATGTATTTCTAAATTTCTTAAGCATTTAAACTTTCAATATCCAAAAACACAAAAAGATTCATTTTAAAAAATGTGTTTTAAGAATGAGAAGACGAAAAATCACTTGGAATGAGAAGACTTTAATAAGAAATCACTTGGAATGAGAAGATATTAACAAGAAATCACTTGGAATGAGAGGACTTTAATAAGAAATCACTTGGGATGAAGTGACTTTAATAATAAATCACTTGGGATGAAGAGACTTTAATAAGAAATCACTTGGAATGAGGAGACTTTAACAAGAAATCACTTGGAATGAGAGGACTTTAATAAGAAGTCACTTGGAATGAGGAGACTTTAACAAGATTTCACTTGCGAAAAGTTGTTATGTAACAGCGCAAGTAAATGTTTTGAATATTTCATGTAGAACTGAAGGTTTACAACTGTTTTCTAAACAATTAAATCGTCCGACACCATCTGTGGGGTATCACCCTACATACAAAAGTACACTTAGCTGACCTACATACATACGTACACTCAGCTGTCCTACATACATATGTACACTTAGCTGCCCTACATACATACGTACACTTAGCTGCCCTACATACATAAGTACACTTAACTACCCTACATACATACGTACACTTAGCTGCCCTACATACATACGTACACTTAGCTGCCCTACATACATACGTATACTTAGCTGCCCTACATACATACGCACACTCAGCTGCCGTGGGTTAACGATGATGACAACATGAAAGTGTAAAGTACGATATTGAGGCTGTGGTACAAACAGTTCGATGTCTGAGGTATGAGAGTTGTAGTCCTAGTGCAGTAAAGAAATATTTATTTTCCAGCGTCCA
Organism: Bulinus truncatus; assembly: GCA_021962125.1. Classification (NCBI taxonomy): domain Eukaryota; kingdom Metazoa; phylum Mollusca; class Gastropoda; family Planorbidae; genus Bulinus; species Bulinus truncatus. Next base: position 1,528,513 of record JAGDYQ010000158.1, read on the forward strand.
CTCCCGACGTCCACAATAGACTGTTGTGCAGCATCAATAGTTTATACCACGAAGGCTTGACGCTAACACGTTGACCTTAACGAACACTGAATCTAGCCTGGACTCTTGAGTGTAATGTTCTGAAAGACCTCAAAACACGCTGACCTGTAACGATCACTGAATCTAACCTGGACTCTTGAGTGTAATGTTCTGAAAGACCTCAAAACACGCTGACCTGTAACGATCACTGAATCTAACCTGGACTCTTGAGTGTAATGTTCTGAAAGACCTCGATTCACACCCTAGATTCAAACCAAAACGCCCCATATTCTACTTTCATACCACCCTACCTTCCATACTGTTTATTCTTCTCGAAAAATAATGATCTTCCCCCTTCCCATGTCACTTTCTAATTCACATTTTGAATGGAAAACTCCACTAATTATAACCGGGTGGCTGGGTAGAGGTTTGTTAGCGAGTGGATCTTAATACTGTGGGTTATGGGTTCGACTCCCAGTGTGTCCAGTCACCTACCATGACCATTGCACTATCGGCTATGCTGGGGATGAAAGAAAGGCATCATAAAATCGTCCCAAAAGTGGTTAAGTGGATTCAAGAGATAAACACCCCAACCTTACATGAACGTCACTCCCACTAATTACTAAGTTCAATATATTCACGCCAAAATCATTATAAACTTTTCTCTCATAACATATGTCTCACAGTACTGTTTTATGATTCATACTTATACTTAATACTAATGGCTAATTTATTCATATCAAACATGGCTCAATTCACACCCAGTAACATACGAAATAAAGGCTTCATTGTGCCATGATGGCTTAGCCCATGGCATATGTCTATTGTGTAATTTTTGATTGGAGTTTGTATGATCTTTCTCTGACTTAATATTCTAAAAAGTTCCTGTAAAGCGCCTAAGGACTCATTGGGGTAGATGAGTGATTGTGTGGCATCTCAACCCCAGATTCACAAACACCCCAAAAGTCAGGTACCCATAATATTGTACCCCTGGTAAGTAAAAAAATCGGAAGTAAATATTTCACTTTTATTTCTCAATCTAGATAAAAACACGAAAAGTGTCATACATCAAAACTTTAAGCAGCTTTTGGTCGCAACCGAGAAAATATCAAAAAGGTTTCTTATTGAACCACGATTCCCTGGTCAAGCATTTGGCTACGATGAAAAAATTCAATGTCCTAAATTGTATATTTCTCAGCTCCTGACACCACGTTTAGATCAATATGTGAATACATGAATACATATAGAGTGAAGTTATTTATGACCAATCATACTGAAATATAATTTTAAATAAAGTTGTGCAAACAACGTGAAGAAAAACTAAAGGAACGATGGACGGTTCTATTTTTTTTTTGTTGAAGTGAATGTACTTGATGAGCTAGAATTAATAAATTCTCGATTTAGAATTGAATCTTCTTCAGGTTTAGGAATAAATCTTTACCATAATTAAGACGAAATATGCAGACAGTTTTACACATTTTAAACTGTCAACAGGCAGCGAAGAAGGGGGAGGGGACAATGAGACTTGAGGGCTCCTTTGTTTTTCAAAGTGTGCTGTAAGATGACTTGATAGTTATGGAAAGTGTGCTGCAAGATGATTTGATAGTTATGGAAAGTGTGCTGTAAGATGATTTGGTAGCTATGGAAAGTGTGCTGTAAGATGATTTGGTAGTTATGGAAGGTAATCATCCGGTGATCTTCGGGGGTCCGTCAAGGATCAAAGATCTTCTGGTAGCGACCTTGGTGCAAATAATTTACTTGATGGAAAACGTATACTATATGCTTTCATTGATGATAGTATCGGAAAGGAAATTTGTGATCTCAAAGTAGGGCTCGATTTATGAAACCTAGAAAAAAATTATTTTAAATATATTCTGCAGGTCATTATGTATTTCTGAATTACATTTTAATGCACTTTCTTTTTTTTTCTTACTTCTCTTTTGAAAACATAATTTTTATTTCACCATCATATTGAAACGTGCTTTTTAATTAAAATAAAAAGCTGTTCAAACGTTCTGTAAATACTAATATTCCCATATTTACAAAAATGTCCTCTTTAGAAAATTTGCAGACTTTATAGGGTTTGGGCAACTGGTAATATCATTATAAAAAAATAGGTAGGCAGTGATTATTGACTTATTTGGGAAAGGGGTGAAAAAATTAGTTTGCAACAGGGCGGCAAGTTGGCTAGGCGCGGCTCCGTTCACACCAACAAGAAGTTTAGAGTAATTATTTTTTTATTTTATATTCAATAGGAAATTAGATCTTTCTGCGATATTCCTCACTAAAAATAAAAGTAAAAAAAAAACCTTTCTTTTTTATTTCTCACTCACTAGAAAGTTACGAAATGATTAAACATTTTAGTTTAAAAGACCCACACTAAGTCCTAATACTCCATTCTATTAGTAAACAAATTTAAGTCAGAAATTAACTTTATAAACTACTAGCTGTACCCTGCAAAACATTTGCATAGAGTTATATCCCCTTAGGCTTGATCGGCAGGCGAGGTTATTTTTTGGTTTCGGGCAGATCCGATTTTTTTTTCATGATTGTATTTTAAACTGGAATACTGCTGTATTAATTCTTTACTTTCGATTTAACGCAGCGCCCAAATCGCTATTATTATATTATATTTTAAAAAAATCTGACAAAGAAGATTTATAGACCTATAAGTGCAGGATATGTTTTCCTTTCAATATTTGTTTTGTTTATTGAGAACGTTCATAAAAAAAAAGTGTGACGCACCACTATATAGTTGGTATCAGCGGTACTCAGAGCAGAAGCAAAATCGAATTAAGGTCGAATGAGGACACGTGCACACAATAACATTTTGGGCCCCATTTAAAAAGGGGAGAGAAGTTTATACAAGCAAAAAGCTGGTGTACAGCAGGGAATCAGGGTACGCGCCTGGTGAGCCCGCTTTTAGAATCTAGGCTATATATAGCTCTATACAGATGAAGGCGTATATACTAAAACACTGAAGAGAGCTGGTGACTTAAACTGACCAGTGACTTACCTTATTTACAAGAAGTCCCCACTGACCATCATAGACTTCCTTTATTTCAAAGTCAAAGTTTAGCTGGTCACTGAAAATCTTGAGTAAATCCATACTCAGTCCGGTACAGCACTTTAGAATTGTTTCGTTGCTGATTCTGTATTGATTTTTGAAAAAAAAATGATGAATTTTGACAAACCGGCACACAAGTTCTTCCAGTTACAATTTAAACGCTCTGTTTAAATCCCGAAAAACAACAACTTTCTTACCAAGAGATCCAAGACTCTACATGTTACTGTGTTATTGTAAAAATGTGTTTTTACCAAGAGATCCAAGAAAATGTGTTTTTACCAAGAGATTCAAGACTCTATATGTTACTGAGTTATTTTGAAAATGTGTTTTTACCAAGAGATCCAAGAAAATGTGTTTTTACCAAGAGATCCAAGACTCTATATGTTACTGTGTTATTGTGAAAATGTGTTTTCTCTGTATTCTTTACTGAATTCTACAATCTTTCAACAAGCGGAACGTAAATAGTTTACTCACAATTCTTTCTTTTCGTTTCTCTGGTAAATCATACAAGGTAGTGATTTTTCATCGCACCGACCTTCCTCGGTCTGTCTGTAAATGACATACGGTTCTTCGTACAACGTGGCAATGCGTAGAAACGCTCGTTTTGGTTTACCTGTCGGGGGAGTTGTAGCACCACCTGGCCATGTTATCTCTGTCATCTTCAACCCATTCATTGTCCAGCGACCAACCTATATTCAACATAGGTAAACAGCAAACACGTTCATAAAAATAAAACAAAGACATTCATTATAAAATACTGATTAAAAAAAAACTGGCAAAAAGTGAAACATTGTTTGGGAGTCGCTCTGTGAATTCCCGGTAAGGATGGAATGTTTATTTCTTAGATCCTATAAACAATAATGGGACGGCTTTTGCAGTGCCCTTCTTTTTTCCTCACCATAGCTGATACTGCAATGACCAGGGGGGGGGCAAAAATTTTCCAGGGGGGGGGGCAAATAACAACTTTATGACATTTTTTTTAAATGTAAGGGGGGGGGAGCAAATGCCCCCCTCTTATATGACATTTTTTCCATAAATACGCCCATGACCATGGGGGAACCTCGGGAAAGAATGAGGGAACTTTAACCATTACCGGAAACATTCCCTTGGGTTTCACCGAAGATTGAAACCGGAACCCGCAGGCCCGTAGCTTGCGGGGGGGGGGGCTGGTGGGTCGAGCCCCCCCCCCTGCGTTTTGTTTGGCTCCCTCTGCTGGTTTGCTCTACTTAGTAGCATTTATTTCCTGCCCCTCCCCCGCTATTGGCCTGACATCTGCTGTAGAATTTTCATGCTACGGGGCTGCTACGAAGATCGAACTCATAGTTGACAGTCGAACAGCAATACACTATACAATCTTACTTCCACGTAAGGTTTGGGTAAGTATAGCTTAATGAATGTGTAGTGCATGCAGTCAATGTACTAACAAATCGACAGATAAGTTCATAGGAGGTAAATGTAGTCCCTGCGTAGTATTTATATCTAGCCTTTAAGCATATATATTTTGGGGTCTGGAGGGGGGGGAGTTACTGGGGCGTTACGATTGGTCACCCAGATCGCCCGGCTGTCACAGGTCACGTGTGATACAAACCTCTCTCCACTCCGTTAAGTTTTTCCCGCCAGGCGCCCATTGCAAATTCAAAATGTCCAGATCCGTTTGTTTCAACGTTCCGTTTTCATTGAACTTGAGATGAGTCTCTCCAGGAATTGTGACATTCAACATGTGCCTGATGGGGAGAAATAATGTCACACACTGCATTCAAAATGTCACAAAACTAGACACATATTGCAAATTAACACAAACATTTAGGCCTATATGATCATTTGCAAAACAAACTATGTCACATTAAAATTTATTTTCTTTACATTACTCACTCATTTAAGGTCACCATTTTATATTAAAAATAAATTAAAAAAAACAACTGACGGAACAATACTTGTTAATTTATTTATTCACATTTTTAAATAAATTACCCGCGAGAGTTATAAAAAATAATTCAGTTACTCAAATCTAAATTATTTTGACTTTACAAAGATATTGGACGATAAAGTTATGCGCTATTAGTGCAATACGTTTAAGTTTATCAGAATCAAACACAGTAACACAAACCACATAATGTGTCTCACACAGTTGACACCATAGATTAGATATTATAATTTATAATCTGTGGTTGACACTGGGTTGATGTTCAATAACTGCACTTACCTATAGATGACTTCACCGTCTTTCCAAAACGGAAGTTGCTCAGAAAGACAGGAAAATTTTGGAGGTATGGTGATGTTGGACAGCAGTTCCGGTTTCTCAACAAAGTCTTTGAGCGTGAAAAGAAATATCTTGATGCCCCATCGCACAGCCTGTTTGATTGCTGTCTCGTTGAAGCTATAACTGATACCTAGAGGATATTACAAAAAGAGTCACTCGTTGAAAAGATGACTTATACACAATGAGTCCAACTAAAAACACATACCGGGTAGATTAAGGTTACTACGTTTCTTAGACATTTAACCAAAACGCCTCTAATTTAGTGAACAAAAGTAATACAACTTATCATATGTGAAATCTATTGAGTTTATTTTTCCAAATTTCACATAAAATGCGTGTTTCCAGAAGTTGCTAAAAGTTATTCAGATTACTTGCATTAAATTAGCAGTGAAATATCACGGATCACTCTTATAATCAGATGAAAGAAATGCTTCAGGGCTTATGGCCAGAGTCACATTAGCCTGATGGTGTATCGGGCCCTGGCTGAGTTCGCGCTACCAATGCCTGGCCAGCAGTGTCATGAAGATCATAAATATCTGAAACCTGTATCAATTGATTTTTAGTCATAATCATAAGGAGTATTAACACCCCTACGTATGTAACTATGGTGACCTTGTGTAAAGAATCTGTTTGTATTCACAAACAATCAAACATACACACAGACACGCACAGGTGCTCAAAACACTGGTGTTCACCAATGAATGTCGGTTATACACAATAAGTCTTCCATTTTAATCAGTGCTGAGCTGCTTTGCTGTTGTATGGTACCAACAACTCTCCCTTTTTTCCTTAACTACAACTAGTATGACTTCTTTATGACTTCTTTATGACTTCTTTATGACTTCTTTATCAGCACTAACTTTGGTAATTTTTTAAAAATATATTTATTTCAATATTTTGTACAATAAACCTACCAAACCAAAGTTAGCCGGGGGGCTGTTCTTACATTTCAAACGTCTGGGAAGTTACTCATACAATTAATTTTTAAGAGATTTGATCTATAAATGAGAATGATGGAAAAACAGCAACAAACACAGCAACATTGGATGCTCTATTCATGTTGAGTATTTTATGGAGTGCAATTATATACATTTGGGGGGGGGGGAAGGCGCATTATTTTTGATATCCTCCTGAAAATCCTTTTTGTTTACAAACTTTTATGACTATCTGGTAGACCCATAAATGGCTTTGAATATTTTTTTATAGATCTAACATAACGGACATGTTAGATGAATGTTACTCTAGATTATCAAAATATCTCTCAGTGGTTATTACTTATATAATGGGAAAAGTATGGACAAGCTAGACTACGAGTGGAAGATATGGACACTTACGGAGGCAAAACTTATTACGGACAATAGGTAGAAAATACAGACTATATGCACCTTATTTGTATTTATGGTAGCCCTACTCTATACATCAGCGATGGGGGATGGATTCAGAAATAATATTTAAAAGTTTATAAATGCTTGACAAAGCAAGTAAATAAAAGCATTGCATGTACAAAGGTTTTTTTTTCAATATGAAACACTCAATTATCGTAAATGATAATTTCTAAGAGTTTTGCCAATGGGTGCCTGGTGACTCTATAGGACGGTCCAGTTCCTTACGCATTCCATATATCTTTCTTGGTGCCTACAGAGCAAATGCACACACGGTAATGGTGGGGTATGCAAAAAGGTCAACACACAAACCACCCCACCGTCCCACTCGTGGTTTGTTGGATATGACAGTAAACCAACACATCCAACAAAATTCTTTTTGTCAGACTACAATAGTAGTTTTATCAATAGTAACACATGTAAACATGTAGTTAGACAACAGGGCTGATTGGGCAGACTAAAGATGAAGAGTAAATTGTGTACAAACCCATCAGTCCAATCGGAAGTTTAGAATTCTGTCGTGCTTTAGGAATGGCTGTTCTACTCAGGATCCACATGTAGTCTTTTGTTGTTAGGCTCAAATTTTGAGCGATCTCGAAGACATCGAATGTCAAGGCGCTAGAAAACCCAGATGTCAAATGCCAAAAGGGTGAGACAAAAAAGTGATCTATATTGTCAATATAATGGGAAAAAAATAAACATTCAATAAATAAAAGTGATAAAATTTAAGGATATTGCAAAAAAAAAAAAAAAAGTGAATGTTAGATGTATTTGCAAGGTATGTTTTTTAAAAAAAAACATAGGCAATGAAATGACCAACTATTTTAAGAATGTATGCAATAAAAGTACCAAAAATTTGAAGCATGTGGGAAATGAAATGACGCACTATTCTAGGAATGTAGACAATGAGATGATAAGCTATTTGTAGAAATGAAATGACCAACTCTTTGAAGAATGTAGACAATGAGATGACAAGCTATTTGAATAATGGAAATGACCAACTCTTTGAAGAATGTAGACAATTAGATGACAAGTTTTTTGAAGAATGAAAATGACCCACTCTTTGAAGAATGTAGACAATGAGATGACAAGCTATTTGAATAATGGAAATGACCAACTCTTTGAAGAATGTAGACAATGAGATGACAAGCTATTTGAATAATGGAAATGACCAACTCTTTGAACAATGTAGACAATGAGATGACAAGTTTTTTGAAGAATGAAAATGACCAACTCTTTGAAGAATGTAGACAATGAGATGACAAGCTATTTGAATAATGGAAATGACCAACTCTTTGAAGAATGTAGACAATGAGATGACAAGCTAATTGAATAATGGAAATGACCAACTCTTTGAAGAATGTATGCAATGAAATGACTAACCTAGTGCAATGCATGAGAAAAACTCTGGTGTCTGTTGTTTTAATTTTTCGTAACTGTACTTTCATATCGGCCACATCCGTTAGATGAATACGTGAGATGATTTCAAGGCTGAAACAATTATAATAAATATCATCGTCATTATTTACTAACAAATTGAAGAGCTGCAAAACAGGCAAACACAACGACTACATAGATCAAAAAACGAAACGCTATGAAGAACGTAAATAGAGACATTGCAAACCAATAAAAATATAATCTTCGAACAAGACACAAAACAAATCACAACCAAAATATCTTTATTATAAAAATAAATGTATATGTGTTTTGTTGTGCACCTTAGTTGAACAGAAAACAACCAAACTTGGCATATCAATAAGTTATACACCTGTAATACTTTCGAGAAAAAGATGTAATAAAATATTAGCGATTTGGGTTCTGTGTTAAATCGAAAGTGAATAATTAATAAAACAGTATTCCAGTTCAAAATATAAACATGAAAAAATCGGATTGGCCCGAAACTAAAAATGGACTAGCCTACCGATCAAGCCTAAGGGGTTATAACTCTATGCAAAGGTTTTGCAGGGTACAGCTGGTATTTAATAGTTTTAATTCTCAATATTTACATTATGTCTATTCATGTCAGCAACATATTTTCTTTTCGATTTATCGAGAACGAGAAAATCATAGTAGTTAAAAGACGGCACTTCCGTGTCTCTGTGCACATTTTTTTCATCAAATAACTCTTTCTTAATTACAATTAGATATACGTAAATGAAGTAACAGATATTTGAGCTTTGTTGATATTTAAATGACTTAAAACGTATGCATTAGATTTCAAACAAAATGAACATTTTACAAAATTAATATATAAGACATTGTTACTAAAAAATGTTTAATAAGACGCAACATAATATGGAGAGATAACAAAACTTACATTTACATAATTTGTAATTAAAATATATTATCTTGACCCAGCAGCTAGTGTTAGATTGGGACGGTGCCCTTCATTCATCTCCCCACAGTAGCCGATAGCTCAATGGCCATGGGTGCACCGCGGGGGGAAACATGGACAAGTGATTGGAAAAAAAGTAATTGGAAGTAAATTATGTAAGGGAGTATTTAAGGGAAAGGTGACATTCGATAACACTGTCTGCGTGTACTTAAATTAAAAAGATCACTTTCGTTTAATAGGTGTGCAGTGTATTTTTTGTCATTCCAGGCCGAGGAGAAGGAGGAGGGGGGATTGGGAAGGGGGGGCTGGGGAAGGTGGGGGACTAGTGAGACGTAAGGGTGACCGGAACGTGGAACGTCAAATGGTGTGTGTGTGTGTGTAGGAGGTAGAAAGGACTGAGTGTTGGTGGGACAGAGGGTTTGACTATAACCCGCGGAGCTTAACCCCAGCGAAAACCGGGGCACAGATTTTTCTAGTTATTTATAAGGAAAACCAATTTCTATTATTATATATCTAATACATAATTGTCTAACGTAGTAGACCGGTAGACCAACAGTGTGTATCCCTTCCGCTTGCTCAGCTAAAAATAATCTGGGGAATTCCAAAATTTTCGTTTCCCTCAGGCTAATGCGGGGGAGGGGGGCAGCTACGTAACTACAAGTAGGGGGAAGGGATAAGAGGTGGAGTGTTTTATTTATGTGGGAAAGGGGAGGTATTAGTTAACTCGCTTGGGGAATTCCAAAACTGGAAATCTAAACACAACAAGGATTTCTTATTATATCGCAGGTAGCAGCCAGCTTCAGCAGGCTTTTCAACTAGTTCACAACAACTACCTCACCTCAATGTGACACCGATGTGACGCTAATAAAACTTTCACATGCCCTTTAATTAATTCACTAAATTATCAAAGTAAATAAGAGTTGTCGTCGTTTGTTTTTAAAAGTAAAGTGTTTACAACACAAGACTTTATAAAACAAAGAAAAAATCATATTTATTAAATCTTCATACGTAGTTGCCAGTGGGGTGTATCCACTGAGGGTGGGGGGGGGGCGTGAGATAGCCCATGTTCCTGCGCATGAGGAAGAGCCCCGCATTTGGAGATTCTATTTTGTTCCGACTTGTCGTAAATCCAAATGTTTGTTTCATGCCCTCCTATTAGCCTCTCACCAAGTCCCGCCAATGACACTCGCCCTAGGCCTCAAGTACTGCTGTGGCTGCCTCTTTGTTTTCTGTATCTACATGGGCGATGCAGAATGGACTGGTGAATTTGAAATGACCACAGCCCCGTAGCGTGAAAATTCTACAGCAGGGGCCAGGCCAATAGCAGGGGGCACGTAATACATTTTACTAAGTATAGCAAATAAGCAGAGGGGGGCCAGACAAAATGCGTGGGGACCCGGCCTCCCGCACGCTACAGGCCTGAATGACCATCAAGTGAAGTGACAGGTGCTGCGGTAGTCGTTAGGTTGATTAGTCGTAGAATTTTGTTATTTTTATTTTGCGGCCAATGGAGCAGTGGTTGATTAAACCCGAGTTTTGAAGTTGAACAGTTTGATGTAGAATAAACAGCCTAACTGGTCAAGCAGCCTAACTGGTCAATCAGCCTAACGGGTCTAACGACCTATAGGCCTGACGGATTTAAACAGCATAACTGCGGTATATTGCTTGCGAGCAGTTCTTTCCATGTGTCTCATTACCTCGACAATACTTTGACAATACAACATTCTCATTACCTTGACAATACATAATTGTCATTACATGGACAATACATAATTGTCATTACATGGACAATACTTTGACGATACAACATTCTCATTACCTTGACAGCACCACATTCTCGTAACTTTGAAATACTTTGACAATACAAAATTTTCATTACATTAACAATACTTAAACAATACGGAATTCCTATTACCTTGACAATACATTGACTATACAACATTATCAACACCTTCATAATACAACATTCTCATAATTATCTTGACAATGCAACATTTTCATTATCTTTATAATAAGATGTCAGGGATGGCGCCTGGTCTTACATACCACATTCTCATTATTTGACAATACAACATTCTCATTATCTAGAAAATACGACATTCCCATTATCATCACAATACAACATTTTCATTACATCAACAATACAGCATTCTCATTAACTTGACAATACAACATTTTCATTAACTTGACAATGCAACATTCTCATTACCTTTCCTTCCTGGCATAGGCAGGCGCTTTCAACGCCCTTTTTTGACTTTCTTCCACCATCGTCTCAAGGGCTGTCACAAACTGGCTACCTCCTATGACTGGACATGTGATGATAGTAAATGATGTCCAGTTGTAACGTTCCAGCAGACTGACCATGGCCAGAGCTTGATGTTCAATGGTGGGTGCCAACTGAATAGTACGATGTAAGTGAGCTGCCTGGACAACGAAACATAAAAGCTCAAAATTATAGCAAAATAGGAGCAACGGGATATACTTTTTGTTACATGATAGAATCTATTTAACTAACATCAGAATTGTAGCAAAATAGGAGCAATGAAATATACTTTTTTGTTACATGATAGAATCTATTTAACTAACATCAGAATTGTAGCAAAATAGGAGCAATGGAATATACTTTTTGTTACATAATAGAATTTATTTAACATCAGAATTGTAGCAAAATAGGAGCAATGGGATATATTTTTGTTACATGATATAATCTATTGAACATCAGAATTGTAGCAAAATAGGAGCAATGGAATATACTTTTTGTTACATAATAGAATTTATTTAACATCAGAATTGTAGCAAAATAGGAGCAATGGGACATATTTTTGTTACATGATATAATCTATTGAACATCAGAATTGTAGCAAAATAGGAGCAATGGAATATACTTTTTGTTACATAATAGAATTTATTTAACATCAGAATTGTAGCAAAATAGGAGCAATGGGATATATTTTTGTTACATGATATAATCTATTGAACATCAGAATTGTAGCAAAATAGGAGCAGTGGAATGTAAGTTTTATTACATAACAGAATCTATTGAACATCAGTTTATGTTACGAGAAAGAATTATAAAATAAATTATGTAGACAGGGACGTCATCTGCGGGGGCTAAAGGGGGGAAGGGGGGGCTAAAGGGGGTGGGTGGGAAATGGCTTCAATGATCCATGGCCATGATTTTTTTTTTGAAAACTAACTAAATAAATAAATAAATAATGTTGAATAATTATCAAAACCACGAAAATGTGCTTTCTGTTTTATATATTTTCTAAAATATAGATTAAAAAAAACATATTTTAAATTAATATTTTGTTTTTTGTTAATGCATTTATAAGCGCTATTTTACAGAACAATATGTTAGCGCTATTCTTTCCTTGTTTAAATCGATCAATCAACCTCACAAACTCAGTAGCAAAGTTGGAAGATTATCTCGTGATGTATGTCACGGAATAATTTCATCATTTCTGAGTAAAAAGAGAGAATCTAATACCACAATGCAAAAAAAAAATTGTTTGTGAAAATAAAAGAAAATATTGTAGCACTAGCTACACATGTCAAATATTAAAGCATTAGATACTTTATCTAAAATCGTGTAGTACTAACTACATATCTAAAATATTGCAGCAGTCTAAATAAAAGATTTATTATTTATTTATGGATTCTTTTTATTGCAACTATCATCAGGTATACATAGTCAGCGAATTGCAATTGTTTTTTCCTTCGTTGTGGATCAGCTCTCAAAGAGTAACACCAAGAGTACCACCATTTTAGATGACGGTGTAGTTTGAAATATGTACACACCTTACCACCATTTTAGATGACGGTGTAGTTTGAAATATGTACACACCAAGTGTAAACATGTCAGTAAACATCTACTTGAAGTGTCTTGAAGTCTACGAAACTAAAGTTTACCTGTAAACTGCCAATAAACATATACTTGAAATCTACGAAACTAAAGTTTACCTGTGAACTGCCGGTAAACATGTATTTGAAATCTGCGAAACTAAAGTTTACCTGTGAACTGCCGGTATACTCTGTGTCCCACGAAATGATGGGGATCCCCAGGTACCTCGTGAGCTGCATGATGTAGTGGTTCGGACTTGTGCGTCGTATCAGGCCCATCGGGTTGTTGATGTTGAATATGGTGATCACGTGATGAGGGAACGTCTCATTACAAAACATATGCAGGATCTCCTTCGGGTTGTCATGCTGGATAGCCTTATGTAGGACTTCCACACTGAAATGTGCTCGCAGAGACGGGTAGCTCCGCCACACTGACAAGTGGTTGCTCAGAAGCTCGTTCTTCATGTACCTCGTCAACATCAGGTCAGGGAAGATGACGTTGATGGCTATCTTGACCTCTTTGCCGCTCGTACTTGTCGGGGTCAATGTCAGGATGACCAGGACTAATGCGCAGATGAGGGTGAACGATTGGGTGGTACGCCCGAGAGTGGGGCTATTTCTGCTCCATGAAGACGCTATGGTGGTGGAAGTCGTCGCCTTAGGCGAAGCTGCCCCAAGAGACCGGGATGACAAGGCTGATGCAGTGCGGCAAGTAGCAGCCGCACCTAGATTGTGTACACACCTACATTGGCGAGGTGGTCTGACTGAGGCGCTCCTGCTGGGTGGACAGCTGATGAGGTTACACCTGTGAATACCGACATGGGAGTATCGACCGTTACTTTCATTAAGTGCAGTCGACGAGGGACGAACAATGCTATGTAGGTTCGTTGTTGTTGAACAGTTCTGTAAGGCAGGGCTGGTCTGGTCTTGTTGACCGCAGCTTGACCAGTGGTCCAAGTTAGATATGAGGTCATTTACATGATATCCGTGACCTGAAAATTGTTTTGATAACGACTCTAAATTTACGACGCTCAAAAGATGTTCATTGAAGCGCTCGCCAGAGTTCTGCCCCCTATAACCTGTTAATGTTACAGATAACTGCTCTGAAAGAAGGGAATATTTTAGCTGATCAAATAACTTGGCACGGTTACTGGAGCTAATGGCATTAAACTTATCCTCTCTATTTTTTAAAAACTGAATACATAAATCATTTACATCAAAACTTAAGATATTGAAACTCTCTACTCCAAGAACAATTTTCATAAAGAAACTGCCATAAATAGTCGCGTCTAGATGATCAGTAAAATTGACATCACCAAAGCTAGAACAGCACTCAGTGCTTCTAGACGACTGTGTAATGAGACCATGTAAGCCAGACACATCTGTAATGAGACCATTTAAGCCAGACACATCTGTAACGAGGCCATGTAAATCAGACACATCTGTAATAAGGCCATGTAAGCCTGCCATATCTGTAACGAGGTCATGTAAGCGATACAGAAGGCAGATGTTCATCGTGTCGTCACGAGACACAAGTGTTAATGTTGTTTGTTGACTACTCTCAGTGTTCCTGTGATCCATCTGGAGGCAGGTCTGAATGTGTTGTCCAACACTGTCGCTACACATTATCCTGGGAAAATGTTTCTCACAATCTCGACAGAGTTTTGTGCTCATTTTAATTCCACCATCTGATAACAACTACACTGTTATGTCGTTTGTAAGATATTTTTTTATCCACAAGTATGTTAAGTTTATATCAATATCCATGTTCGTTACTTCTGAAACTTGAAGAATGAAAGAGAAAAAACAATTTTATCCAATGTCAGAGGATAATCCAAGTGCAGAATTAATAAACCAAGAGAAGAACACGATAAAAAAATTACATTTGGTCTCGATCGGCTATCATGATGGTAAACAACAACAACAATAAGTCACCAGTTGATAAGAACAATAATTTAGACGTCATTTAGTGAATGCTTTGTACTGACGTTATTACCTATCTCGGTATTTGAAGTCAGTAAACATTTGAGCCGCTTATAAGCAATATTAGGCTGCTGATGAAAGTATTGTTGACTTATAAACAATATGTGTTCATTCAAGCTGTGTATCATAAATGAAAACATATTTACACATGTTGTCTGGCTAAACACTCATTTTGTGACGTGAGAGCATTTGTCCGAACTCATCATGGGCTGTTGTTAATACCGTATTTGACGGAACTGATGGTAAACAGCAGTAGTTTATATCGTCATTGATTATACTGATGGTAAACAACTGTAGTTTATATCGTCATTGTTTATACTGATGGTAAACAGCTGTAGTTTATATCGTCATTGGCTGTACTGATGGTAAACAGCTGTAGTTTATATCGTCATTAGCTGTACTGATGGTAAACAGTTGTTAGATTTTAGACAATGCTGTTAGGTTGTAGCACTACACATAGTTCGAGACATTCTGTGAAGTAACAAAATAAATGAAGTATTAAATGATAACCTTCTTTGATATACTTATTGTTTCCTCACACAACACACACATAATCAAAACATAAACATACAAGACAACACATACACCAACAACACTTACACAACATACACATGATACACACCCACATGAAATACATGCACAACAAAGACATACAACAAATACAACTCGTACACAATACATACATTTACAACACACATACACACGCACACACAGCACATACACTATACACCCACACACTTCACAACCCACTTAATACAACACACCCACACACAGCACATACACTATACACCCACATACTTCACAAGTACACACCTCCATATATATCATATGCCATACGTCAATGCAAGTTACAACATCCGGTTATATTACTAAACGAGCAGTTAAAGATGTAATTTATAAGTCTACAATAATATACGTCACACTCCAACGAGATTTCTGGCCAAACTCCAGAAGAATACTGTACCACGAGACAAGCTTCTTGTCGTCCCGTGAGTCTTCTGTAACACGGTCGCAGGTTGGATCTAAAGTTGTCTTTTTTTCTACCCTGGAGGTTCCACTAATACTCACGTTATCCAGTCCGCATGTTAGGATGATACCAACTGGTCTCAGAGGTTTTAGTATTAACCAACACAGTCCTAATACATGTCTGGGATGGTTTGTGTTCAACACGTTTGATTGGTTACATTAGCTCAGCGGTGGTCGACATTGGCCAATGGTCGAGAAAAAATACAAAGACCGAACAGAGCGGATTACTGTATTAGTTAACTGTGTTAGTCAACTGTATTAGTTAACTGTGTTAGTCAACTGTATTAGTTAACTGTGTTAGTCAACTGTATTAGTTAACTGTGTTAGTCAACTGTATTAGTTAACTGTGTTAGTCAACTGTATTAGTCAACTGTGTTAGTCAACTGTATTAGTTAACTGTGTTAGTCAACTGTATTAGTTAACTGTGTTAGTCACCTGATTAGTCAACTGTATTAGTTAACTGTGTTAGTCAACTGTATTAGTTAACTGTGTTAGTCAACTGTATTAGTCAACTGTGTTAGTCAACTGTATTAGTTAACTGTGTTAGTCAACTGTATTAGTTAACTGTGTTAGTCACCTGATTAGTCAACTGTATTAGTTAACTGTGTTAGTCAACTGTATTAGTCAACTGTATTAGTCAACTGTATTCGTTAGTCAACTGTATTAGTTAACTGTGTTAGTCAACTGTATTAGTCAACTGTATTAGTCAACTGTATTAGTTAATTGTGTTAGTCAACTGTATTAGTCAACTGTATTAGTTAACTGTGTTAGTCAACTGTATTAGTCAACTGTATTAGTCAACTGTATTCGTTAGTCAAGTGTATTAGTTAACTGTGTTAGTCAACTGTATTAGTTAACTGTGTTAGTCAACTGTATTAGTTAACTGTGTTAGTCAACTGCATTAGTCAACTGTATTAGTCAACTGTATTCGTTAGTCAACTGTATTAGTTAACTGTGTTAGTTAACTGTGTTAGTCAACTGCATTAGTCAACTGTATTAGTCAACTGTATTAGTCAACTGTATTCGTTAGTCAACTGTATTAGTTAACTGTGTTAGTCAACTGTATTAGTTAACTGTGTTAGTTAACTGTATTAGTTAACTGTGTTAGTCACCTGATTAGTCAACTGTATTAGTTAACTGTGTTAGTCAACTGCATTAGTCAACTGTATTAGTCAACTGTATTCGTTAGTCAACTGTATTAGTTAACTGTGTTAGTCAACTGTATTAGTCAACTGTATTAGTCAACTGTATTAGTTAATTGTGTTAGTCAACTGTATTAGTCAACTGTATTAGTTAACTGTGTTAGTCAACTGTATTAGTCAACTGTATTAGTCAACTGTATTCGTTAGTCAACTGTATTAGTTAACTGTGTTAGTCAACTGTATTAGTTAACTGTGTTAGTCAACTGTATTAGTTAACTGTGTTAGTCAACTGCATTAGTCAACTGTATTAGTCAACTGTATTAGTCAACTGTATTCGTTAGTCAACTGTATTAGTTAACTGTGTTAGTCAACTGCATTAGTCAACTGTATTAGTCATCTGTATTAGTCAACTGTATTCGTTAGTCAACTGTATTAGTTAACTGTGTTAGTTAACTGTGTTAGTCAACTGCATTAGTCAACTGTATTAGTCAACTGTATTCGTTAGTCAACTGTATTAGTCAACTGTGTTAGTTAACTGTGTTAGTCAACTCCATTAGTCAACTGTATTAGTTAACTGTGTTAGTTAACTGTGTTAGTCAACTGCATTAGTCAACTGTATTAGTCAACTGTATTAGTCAACTGTATTCGTTAGTCAACTGTATTAGTTAACTGTGTTAGTCAACTGCATTAGTCAACTGTATTAGTCATCTGTATTAGTCAACTGTATTCGTTAGTCAACTGTATTAGTTAACTGTGTTAGTTAACTGTGTTAGTCAACTGCATTAGTCAACTGTATTAGTCAACTGTATTCGTTAGTCAACTGTATTAGTCAACTGTGTTAGTTAACTGTGTTAGTCAAGTCCATTAGTCAACTGTATTAGTCAACTGTATTCATTAGTCAACTGTATTAGTCAACTGTGTTAGTTAACTGTGTTAGTCAACTGCATTAGTCAACTGTATTAGTCAACTGTATTCGTTAGTCAAATGTATTAGTCAACTGTGTTAGTTAACTGTGTTAGTCAACTGCATTAGTCAACTGTATTAGTCAACTGTATTCGTTAGTCAACTGCATTAGTCAACTGTATTAGTCAACTGTATTCGTTAGTCAACTGTATTAGTTAACTGTGTTAGTCAACTGCATTAGTCAACTGTATTAGTCAACTGTATTCGTTAGTCAACTGTATTAGTTAACTGTGTTAGTTAACTGTGTTAGTCAACTGCATTAGTCAACTGTATTAGTCAACTGTATTCGTTAGTCAACTGTATTAGTCAACTGTGTTAGTTAACTGTGTTAGTCAACTGTGTTAGTTAACTGTGTTAGTCAACTGCATTAGTCAACTGTATTAGTCAACTGTATTAGTCAAATGTATTAGTCAACTGTATTCGTTAGTCAACTGTATTAGTTAACTGTGTTAGTCAACTGCATTAGTCAACTGTATTAGTCATCTGTATTAGTCAACTGTATTCGTTAGTCAACTGTATTAGTTAACTGTGTTAGTTAACTGTGTTAGTCAACTGCATTAGTCAACTGTATTAGTCAACTGTATTCGTTAGTCAACTGTATTAGTCAACTGTGTTAGTTAACTGTGTTTGTCAACTGCATTAGTCAACTGTATTCGTTAGTCATCTGTATTAGTCAACTTAAGTCTTCGGTCAAGTATTGAAAGATAATTACATCAATTGAAACATTATAATTCGTTATTGGTGTTAAATCAGCATTTATGATATCTAAAAGATTGAAATTTAATGTTGTTAATACATATTCAGTCGGTGGTACCAAATAGCATGTAGGCTAAGTTTTAATACATTATTTAAAATATCCGTAAAGAGAATAATTGAACAAGTTGAATCAGTATCCATGAAATGTTAATAAACAACGTCTGCAGTCTATTTGATAGCCAGAATAAGGGAATAAAACAGAAATTAATGGAATTAAATAAAATGCATTTTCAATATGACCTGTATGTGTTGAGAAACAAGTCACATTTTATTATGGCAGCTGACTACTAATAGTTGGCAGGAATTGAGAAAAGAAATGCTTGTAAGTTGGTATTTAATTTTCACGCATCACGGACAGATATATACACAAAATGAGATTTACTTCATGGTCAAATCAATGTTTATCTGGAAACAGAAGTTTGAGAAACTCTGAAGTGAAAACAATGACCTCGGCGTACCCTGTATGCTGCATTATAAGCTTTTGTGTCTGGATGGCTGGGGTTGTCCTCATAATCTTGTAACTCACTTTTGGATCCTTTAACAATTTCGAGTCCATGATTTAAAATATTGTAAAATTGCAATGCTAATTTCTTTGTATGAATTTTATATTGACGAAAATTCGCCTTGAGATTATCATGTAAACAAAAAAGAAAGTAGCATAGCACTGATTTTTTTAGTCTTATATAGACTTGCCAAATGAATTGAATCATATTAAAGTGTGCAAAAACAATAGATATTTTAATTCCTTCCAAAATAAGGTGAGGCTTTAATCCACATGAATTCAGTACAGGTGAGGCTGTGATCCACACCTAATCGGTGCAGGTGAGGCTTTGATCCACATCATATCGGTTCGAGTGAGGCTATAATCCACATCAATTCGGTTCCGATAAGGCTGTGATCCACATCACCGTGGTGCTGGCTATTCTACGAGTTTCTTATACTTCTACACGGACATTGCAGCCTCGGCCACAATGTGAATACAGAAATAAAGCTATCCCAGAAATTTACATTATTTTATATAAAGATATCACGTAATGTTTAGATGAAGATTAAATGAGCGACTTACTGGTCAATGTATCTATCAACAAACAATGACCAAGTGACCACAACAATCCTTATTCTATTTGGACTGTAACAACCTGGCGAGTTTCTCCCATCTGTTTTCTTCATGTTCTATGCCTGAGGTTGTGTTGCCACTTAAGTTGCTCAGAGGCCGAAATAGGAAGTAAATATAATTAGCAGAAAAAATAAATAAACTGCGAAATCTAATATTTCACACGCCGTTAAGCAAACACGAATTAGTGTAAAAGTATGGAAGTAATCAAACGTCCGTAATAAATGGATTTAACTTGTATGATTACCCATCAAGCCCAGTACATGTATTTAACTTGTGTGATTTTCGATCAAGCCCAATACATGTATTTAACTTTTGTGATTTCCCATCAAACCCAATACATGTATTTAACTTTTGTGATTTCCCATCAAGCCCAATACATGTATTTAAGTTGTGTGATTCCCCATCAAGCCCAATACATGTATTTAACTTGTATGATTACCTATCATCCCAATACATGTATTTAAGTTGTGTGATTTTCCATCAATCCCAATACATGTATTTAACTAGTGTGATTTTCCATCAATCCCAATACATGTATTTAACTAGTGTGATTTTCCATCAATCCCAATACATGTATTTAACTGTGTGATTTTCCATCAATCCCAATACATGTATCTAACTGTGTGATTTTCCATCAATCCCAATACATGTATTTAACTAGTGTGATTTTCCATCAATCCCAATACATGTATTTAACTGTGTGATTTTCCATCAATCCCAATACATGCATTTAACTGTGTGATTTTCAATCAATCCCAATACATGCATTTAACTGTGTGATTTTCCATCAATCCCAATACATGTATTTAACTAGTGTGATTTTCCATCAATCCCAATACATGTATTTAACTGTATGATTTCCCATCAAGCCCCTATAGCCCTCAGCAAAGAATGATCTAATGATGGTCTAACAATACACACTAATGATGGTCTAACAATACACACTAATGATGGTGCTAACAATACACACTAATGATGGTGCTAACAATACACACTAATGATGGTGCTAACAATACACACTAATGATGGTGCTAACAATACACACTAATGAGCCCAAGGGGGAAACAAAAACGTTCAATGCTCTGTGTCCTATTTTTTGTCTACAAGAGAAACTTTGGATGTCTGTGTGGATATCAAACTAAAATATCAAAATGTCTTTACATATTTGATGTTGTATTGATATCAAAATAAAATATCAAAATGTCTTTACACATTTGATGTTGTATTGATATCAAACTAAAATATCAAAATGTCTCTACACATTTGATGTTGTATTGATATCAAACTAAAATATCAAAACGTCTCTACACATTTGATGTTGTATTGATATCAAACTAAAATATCAAAATGTCTCTACACATTTGATGTTGTATTGATATCAAACTAAAATATCAAAATGTTGCCGCTCATTCAACGTTATGTCAAAAAAAAAACCGAAATAATTTTATTAGATATTGGGTTCAAATATTGTTCTTTGTAACATGTTGGTTATAAGTACAGTAAATATTTTTTTTTAAAAGCTGATAAGAAAAAATAACAACGTTACCTTAATAACCATTGTCAGGAGCATGGGCGTATTCATGGGGGGCAAGAGGGGCATTTGCCCCCCCTACATTTTGAAAAAATGTCATAAAGTTATTTGCCCCCCCCCTGGAAAATTTTTGCCCCCTCCCCTGGAAAAATTCCTAGCGACGCCCATGGTCAGGAGAATAAAAATGAATGTACTTTATAGGATATTTTGGTAAGCTTTTTAGCACTCACATGCACACACACACCTGTTACGTCAAGCAAGTTAAGGTGCGAGAAATAAACATGACCCGTTAGGGTTAGTTGACTTACAGATGTTAAAACCAGTCGACATGGTATAATGTGGATTTTTTTTTCATTTACATATACAATCCAGATGACATTGATCTACATATGTTTAACCCACATGACGCTGATTTACAGAGGTTTAACGCAGCTGACATTGGTTTACAGATGTTGAAACCTATTGACCTTAATTTACAGATGTTAAACCCCATTGACATTGATTTACAGAGGTTTGAATCCAGATGACATAGATTTACAGAGGTTTAAATCCAGATGACATTGATTTACAGAGGTTTAAATCCAGATGACACAGATTTACAGAGGTTTGAATCCAGATGACATTGATTTACAGATGTTTAAATCCAGATGACATTTATTTACAGAAGTTTAAATCCAGAAAACACTGATTTACAGAGGTTTAAATCCATATGGCATTGAATTACAGATGATTAAATCCAGATGGCAAGATATGTTTCATAAATACACATCTGGCCATGTAAACATTAAGACTTTTTCGACCATTTAAACAAAAACAAATATTGTCTTATCGTAATGTGCGATGATATATCGTTAATAGAATGTTACAGTTTCATACTGGGACAGTGCGATGATCTATCCTTAATAGAATGTTACAGTTTCATACTGGGTCAATACTATGATATATCGTTAATAGAATGTTACAGTTTCATACTGGGACAATGCTATGATATATTGTTGATAGAATGTTACAGTTTCATACTGGGACAATGCTATGATATATCGTTAATAGAATGTTACAGTTTCATACTGGGACAATGCGATGATATATCGTTAATAGAATGTTACAGTTTCATACTGGGACAAGCTGATACTATCAATTAAACTTAACTTTTAAAAATATAGCTATAAGATTATAATTAATAAAATATAATTTCAAATAATACATTTTTCCAGGACCACAACTTGATAAGAGAATTGGAGAAACAAATTCCTATTTAGAATCGAGTAGTATTGTGATAGAATTACAGTTTGACGAGTTTATCTTTTGTTTACGATTGTAATTTCCAGGTGAGTTTAGTCAATACACAACAAATAAACCTCCCTTTCGACCATATTGTACAGGTGAGTTTGGTCATCAAACAACAGATAAACCATCGTCCTGACCAATAAACCCAAAAAAAAAGAAACCTCTCACCGAGTCTGAGGGAACTCACGAGGTATTGATTACATCGTCTGTTGGAATCTTTGAGTAAACTTTTTGATGTGGGCAGCTGGGTACTCGATTACTTGTCTAGAAACAGAAATTTACTCAGCGATTACGAGTAATTCACATTTCACAAAAGTCGAAATTCCAGAACTAAATTTGGAAAACATTTTGTTTGTATTCATCACTGTTCAGGTCAAACTTGTCACAAGTTTTGTTTGTTTTTAAAGATAGCCTTCTGATGAATGGACTTTATTTGTATGACTAGTTTTGCTTTATGTGGAGAGTAACTGTGACGCACTAGAACTTTAGGCCATAATAGTGCTTCGCCATAATTGTATCTTGTTCACTTGCATATCAAATTTTACATAACAATTAACTTCATTTTAATATAGCAGGATTTTAAGAAGACATAAATAAGCTATTTGATGATAAAAAATTAATTTAACTTTTTGCTTTCATCGACTGTTTGATGCCATGCATGTTTTCCTCATTAAGATTATGTCCGATATATTTTTTTTATTTAGGAATATTCATAAATAAGAAAATGTTGAATCTTTAATTCCATGTTCATGTGCAGCCATTTTGGTTTGTTGGCGTTTTGGCGTAAAGTTATGGTAGGCCCACAACGGACCGAATTTAGATATCTAGGAACCTCGCGAATTTCGTACCTACCACAAAGTCTTACTTTTTAAAAGTTTTTTTACAATGTTTGTCAAAATGACACAGCATGAAGGAGCATAACGCAGGATCTGATTATCACATTACTGGCAGTTAAATACGTGGCTTAATAGAGAGTAAAGACAGTGGTCAGTTAAATACGTGGCTTAATAGAGAGTAAAGACATTGGTCAGTTAAATACGTGGCTTAATAGAGACTAAAGACAGTGGTCAGTTAAATTTAATGAGTGATTGATGTAGTCTACTTATCTTCAAAACAATGTACTTAAAGTATCAGTAAATAGTGAATCTAGATCAAAATTCCACTTTTAATAGAAAAAATAAAACGTAAAAAAACATCAATTTTTTTATAAAAACTCAAAAAGAAAATTGAACAAAAATAATTGTTTATTTCTTGATATATTTTAGGTCAAACAAAGCTCTCCACAGTGTCTCCACAAACAGTGCACTCCACAGTGTCTCCACAAACAGTGCACTCCACAGTGTCTCCACAAACAGTGCACTCCAAAGTGTCTCCACAAACAGTGCACTCCACAGTGTCTCCACAAACAGTGCGCTCCACAGTGTCTCCACAAACAGTGCGCTCCACAGTGTCTCCACAAATAGTGCACTCCACAGTGTCTCCACAAACAGTGCACTCCACAGTGTCTCCACAAACAGTGCGCTCCACAGTGTCTCCACAAACAGTGCACTCCACAGTGTCTCCAAAAACAGTGCACTCCACAGTGTCTTTACAAACAGTGCACTCCACAGTGTCTCCACAAACAGTCCACTCCACAGTGTTACCACAAACAGTGCACTCCACAGTGTCTCTACAAACAGTGCACTCCACAGTGTCTCCACAAACAGTGCACTCCACAGTGTCTCCACAAACAGTGCACTCCACAGTGTCTCCACAAACAGTGCACTCCACAGTGTCTCCACAAACAGTACACTCCATAAAATATGATGGGATGGGGAGGATAGGAGGGCATTCTTGAAGCAAATGTTTGTCCAGGCTTCAGCAAATGATTGTCCTGGCTTCAGCGAATGATTGTCCTGGCTTCATCGAATGATTGTCCTGGCTTCAGCGAATGATTGTCCTGGCTTCAATCCCCGATGCGAGACTCGAGATCATTTCAGGTCCTGATGAAAGTTCCCAAAGTCCATCAAACTAAAATTTTACACCTGTTTAAGTTGGTGGAGCGTCTGCATTGTACTAGTAATCTACCTACGTGTTACGAGGTGCCTTCACAGCCATTGCGCATATAGTGTGTCTGGTCAGCAGAGGCTGCCTCGTTCGTACGCGGGGCCGTGGCAAATATCATCTGCGGCGGCCGAGAGCCGTAAGTATTGTTCACCGTGCCACAGCTCTCCCAACAGCGCGGACGCCCTAACGAACGTGGTCTTGGGCACCCACTACTGTCGCCTACGGGCGCCTCTGTTTTAATCCAAGACGGACATTTGACTCCAGTCCGCCCCCTAGAAACAAAAGTAGGGCGTGGCAAGTCGTTCCGATGGAACTTAAACTTGAAACATAGAATAAAAATTGCACTCTGCACTCCATTCGGAATTTTTAGATGAAGATATATAGACGTTTATATTGATACACACACACACACACACACACATATATATATATATAGGCCTTTATGTGTATCTTCAATGATATACATTTTTAACTAATTGTTTTTTTAAGTAACTAAATTCCAAATGAACTTTTGTCTTTTTGTGTGGAATACAATAACTTATGACTTTGTTCTGTACATATCGATTCAGCTACCCTCGATACCGGTATGAGGAGTCTAGGCATTTCCTATAACTCTTGTTTAATTCATCGCCACGCACTCTCCCATGGGAAGAGATTACAAAGTACTACGTCACCTGACCAATCAGAACTATTTTTAGCTAAATTGTCTCTAGAAGTGAATTATTACAGTGTGTGTTTACTGACAGGATTCACAGCAGACACAATTTTCAGCTGCTCCGCTTCAACTAGGCTCCGGGCTTCGCTCCACTCAGATTCGTGAGCCACTTGAAGAAACTTTTCAAAGTGAACACATACTTTAAGAAACAAAAAGGACAATTGATATTAGAAATAACACAATGTTCGAAAAATATTTCTTACTGAACATCGATTGAACAAAGTCGGAACGACTACCTCTCCTGACACTCTGGGGTCGACTTCCTCTCCTGACACTCTATGGTCGACTTTCCTGACATTCTGGGGGGTTTCAAGTGAAACTCATAGTGGAACACACAGCTTATAAACTATATTACAATAAGCTACCTGTTTCCCCACTATGAACTATTTATTTAACTATGAACTAATTGTTCATGTTCCACTATGAACTATTTATTTAACTATGAACTTTCTGTTCCACTATGAACTATTTCTTTCACGTAGAGCTTTTTTCATTTATGAACATTTAATTTCGATTTGAACTATTTGTTCCACTATGAACTATTTATTTCACTATGAACTAATTGTGTATGTTCCATTTTGAACTATTTGTTCCACTTTGCACTCTTTATTTCACTATGAACTAATTGTTTATGTTCCATTTTGAACTATTTGTTCCACTTTGCACTCTTTATTTCACTATGAACTAATTGTTTATGTTCCATTTTGAACTACTAGATCCACTTTGAACTATTTTTTCGCTGTTCACCTTAATGCCATTATTCTCAACCTTTTTTTTTTAAATCGTTGAACACTTTTGCGGGACACGTACGAAACAGGGTTGGCAGATGATACTTTAAACAGGGTTGGCAGATGACTTAAAACAGGGTTGGCAGATGACTTTAAACAGCGTTGGCAGATGATACATTACAAACTGGGTTGGCTAGTGATACTTTAAACAGGGTTGGCAGATGACTTTAAACAGGGTTGGCAGATGACTTTAAACAGGGTTAGCAGATGACTTTAAACAGGGTTGGCAGATGACTTTAAACAGGGTTGGCAGATGATACATTACAAACTGGGTTGGCTAGTGATACTTTAAACAGGGTTGGCAGATGACTTTAAACAGGGTTGGCAGATGACTTTAAACAGGGTTAGCAGATGACTTTAAACAGGGTTGGCAGATGACTTTAAACAGGGTTAGCAGATGACTTTAAACAGGGTTGGCAGATGACTTTAAACAGGGTTGGCAGATGACTTTAAACAGGGTTAGCAGATGATACTTTAAAACTGGGTTGGCTAGTGATACTTTAAACAGGGTTGGCAGATGACTTTAAAACAGGGTTGGCTAGTGATACTTTAAAACAGGGTTGGCTAGTGATACTTTAAAACAGGGTTGGCTAGTGATACTTTAAAACAGGCTTGGCAGATGATACTTTAAAACAGGGTTGTCAAATCTTTTTGAAATCAGGAGTACTGTAAAAACATGGACTTTTCTCGCAAAATATTCTTCAATATTGAAGTAAAAGAAAATACCTTAGCCCTTTGAAACAATTATTCTACTTGTTGTCTTTTATAGAATATCTCCTTAGTTGATGGCGCCTTCTCTTGGAGATTTTCTTGTGGTTCCAAGACAAGGTTATTTCCAGGCCCTGTATATTACACTCGCTCTAAGCCCCGCATACCGATAAGGCCGGCCCTGCTTCATGCGCCTATATGGATGGACCACGCGCGGACCACGGGATGAATAACATGGCCTTAGTTTTAAAGTGTAGCCGGTTTTCTTGTATATTCTTCTATTTTCATAAAACAAAGAAGTTAATTAGCGGCTGTTCCGTTCCCCATAAAGAAAGAACAATGTTTGATTGATTGATTTTACCACTTGGCCACAGCTGAGAGCAACAGATCCAAGATTACAACAGACCAATTCATTTGTTAGGTTAGAAAACAAAAATTTCTAACGTGAAAATATTATTTCAATGTGGATGAAGCGAAATTCTCCAAAATAATATACAGGCCTGTCTGAAATTGGAAGATACAGTCAAATATGGCCAATAATGTTATTAGCAAAGAAAAATATAAAAGTAATCTTTGACCAATAGGAAACTATAAAAGTAATAATTAACCAATAGGAAACTATAAAAGTAATATTTAACCAATAGGAAACTATAAAAATAATATTTAACCAATAGGAAAATATAAAAGTAATATTTAACCAACAGGAAACTATAAGAGTAATATTTAACCAATAGGAAACTATAAAAGTAATATTGAACCAATAGGAAACTAAAATGCAATTAATGTACACACAAAGCTTTTTTTAGTTTTCTCAAGGAAAAAAACAACAGTTCAAGAGATATAAAAATCAACGTCTCGTTTATAAATTACATGTGATGTTTGTACAACGCCTGGTATGGACCACAGATTATTGCAAGTGATGTTTGTATAACGCCTGGTATGGACCACAGATTATTGCAAGTGATGTTTGTACAATGCCTGGTATGGACCACAGATTATTGCAAGTGATGTTTGTACGATGCCTGGAATGGATCACAGATTATTGCAAGTGATGTTTGTACAATGCCTGGTATGGACCACAGAATATTGCAAGTGATGTTTGTACAATGCCTGGTATGGACCACAGATTATTGCAAGTGATGTTTGTACAATGCCTGGTATGTTCTAACTACTTACTGGCCTAATGTTCTCATCTGTTCTATCTACTTGCTGGGCTAATGTCCGCATATGTTCTATCTACTTACTGGCCTAATGTTCTCATCTGTTCTATCTACTCACTGGGCTAATGTCCGCATATGTTCTATCTACTTACTGGCCTAATGTTCTCATTTGTTCTATCTACTCACTGGTCTAATGTTCTCATCTGTTCTATCTACTCACTGGCCTAATGTTCTCATTTGTTCTATCTACTCACTGGTCTAATGTTCTCATCTGTTCTATCTACTCACTGGGCTAATGTCCGCATATGTTTTATCTACTCACTGGTCTAATGTTCTCATCTGTTCTATCTACTCACTGGTCTAATGTTCTCATCTGTTCTATCTACTCACTGGTCTAATGTTCTCATATGTTCTATCTACTCACTGGGCTAATGTACGCATATGTTCTGTCTACTTACTGGCCTAATGTTCTTATCTGTTCTATCTACTCACTGGGCAAATGTACGCATATGTTCTATCTATCTATTGGGCTAATGTCCGCATGTGTTTTACCTACTCACTTGCCTGCTGATATTCACGTCACGCAATAATCGTAACAGGACAGAGTCTCACACAGATTTAATCTCCATTCAATAAAATTGTTGCGTCATTTGTGAATCAATCTGTGTCTGGAAGTTTTGAAATTCAAATCACTTTGGGGATAGCACGAACGCTAAAAAAATAATTCAGTGATTTCATTTGTCCAAGTCAAAAGGCACATATCTTTAGAAACCATACAAACATACAAAGACACACAGACTTAATATAGGAAAGACTCACAAACTTAGTATAAGAAATTCACACAAACTAAGAATAAGAAGTAGAAACATAACTTATAAGTATAATAACACACATCCTATGATTTAGAAAAATACACAAACGAAGAATACAAATTTGTTAAGTATCTGACAAATATATCTCGTGCAATAAATAAACTACATATTGTCATCTTGATATTTATAAAACTGATTTATTCTATACTCAGAACTGTTCTAGCTGTCTCAAAACTAGAGACATGAAACTATTCTATACTCAGAACTGCACTAGCAGTCTTCAACACTAAATATATAGGATATTATTTATTTTAAACATTAACTGCAATATGTATTCAACAACTGTTGTATAAATAATTCAATGTTAATGCAATATTTAAATAACGTTTACAGCCAGAGAACGCCTAGATCAAGCGTCATATTACGGGACATAGAGCCATTGTCTACAACACTCTACAGTCACTACAGTCACTACTGTCTACAACACTCTACAGTCACTACTGTCTACAACACTCTACAGTCACTACTGTCTACAACACTCTACAGTCACTACTATCTACAACACTCTAGTCACTACAGTCACTACTGGCTACAACACTCTACAGTCACTACTGTCACTACTGTCTACAACACTCTACAGTCACTACTGGCTACAACACTCTACAATTACTACTGTCTACAACACTCTACAGTCACTACAGTCACTACTGTCTACAACACTCTACAGTCATACAGTCACTACTGTCTACAACACTCTACAGTCACTACAGTCACTACTGTCTACAACACTCTACAGTCACTACTGTCTACAACACTCTACAGTCACTGCAGTCACTACTGTCTACAACACTCTACAGTCGCTACACAGTCACTACTGTCTACAACACTCTACAGTCACTACTGTCTACAACACTCTACAGTCACTACTGTCTACAACACTCTACAGTCACTACTGTCTACAACACTCTACAGTCACTACTGTCTACAACACTCTACAGTCGCTACAGTCACTACTACAACCTCTACAGTCACTACTGTCTACAACACTCTACAGTCACTACAGTCTACAACACTCTATAGTCACTACTGTCTACAACACTCTACAGTCACTACAGTCACTACTGTCTACAACACTCTACAGTCGCTATAGTCACTACTGTCTACAACACTCTACAGTCACTACTGTCTACAACACTCTACAGTCACTACTGTCTACAACACTCTACAGTCACTACTGTCTACAACACTCTACAGTCACTACAGTCACTACTGTCTACAACACTCTACAGTCGCTACAGTCACTACTGTCTACAACACTTTACAGTCACTACAGTCACTACTGTTTACAACACTCTACAGTCGCTAAAGTCACTACTGTCTACAACACTCTACAGTCACTACTGTCTACAACACTCTACAGTCACTACTGTCTACAACACTCTACAGTCACCACTGTCTACAACACTCTACAGTCACTACTGTCTACAACACTCAACAGTCACTACTGTCTACAACACTCTATAGTCACTACTGTCTACAACACTCTACAGTCACTACTGTCTACAACACTCTATAGTCACTACTGTCTACAACACTCTACAGTCACTACAGTCACTACGGTCTACAACACTCTACAGTCGCTACAGTCACTACTGTCTACAACACAATACAGTCACTACTGTCTATAACACTCTACAGTCACTCCTGTCTACAACACTCTACAGTCACTACTGTCTACAACACTCTACAGTCGCTACAGTCACTACTGTCTACAACACTCTACAGTCACTACTGTCTACAACACTCTACAGTCACTACTGTCTACAACACTCTACAGTCACTACAGTCACTACTGTCTACAACACTCTACAGTCACTACAGTCACTACTGTCTACAACACTCTACAGTCACTTCTGTTTACAACACTCTACAGTCACTACTGTCTACAACACTCTACAGTCACTACTGTCTACAACACTCTACAGTCACTATTGTCTACAACCCTCTACAGTCACTACTGTCACTACTACTGTCTACAACACTCTACAGTCACTACCGTCTACAACACTCTACAGTCACTATTGTCTACAACACTCTACAGTCACTACTGTCACTACTGTCTACAACACTCTACAGTCACTACTTTCTACAACATTCTACAGTCAATACTGTCTACAACACTCTACAGTCACTACTGTCTACGACACTCTTCAGTCCTACTGTCTACAACACTCACCTACAGTCCGCTACAGTCACTACTGTCTACAACAATCTACAGTCTCTACTGTCTACAACACTCTACAGTCGCTATTGTCTATAACACTCTACAGTCACTACTGTCACTACTGTCTACAACACTCTACAGTCACTACTGTCTACAACACTCTACAGTCACTATTGTCTACAACACACTACAGTCACTACTGTCTACAACACTCTACAGTCACTACTGTCTACAACACTCCACAGTCACTACTGTCTACAACACTCTACAGTCACTACAGTCACTACTGTCTACAACACTCTACAGTCACTACAGTCACTACTGTCTACAACACACTACAGTCACTACTGTCTACAACACTCTACAGTCACTACAGTCACTACTGTCTACAACACTCTACAGTCACTACAGTCACTACTGTCTACAACACTCTACAGTCACTACAGTCACTACTGTCTATGCAACACTTTACAGTCACTACAATCACTACTGTCACAACACTCTACAGTCACTACAGTCACTACTGTCTACAACACTCTACAGTCGCTACAGTCACTACTGTCTACAACACTCTAAGTCACTACAGTCACTACTGTCTACAACACTCTACAGTCACTACAGTCACTACTGTCCACAACACTCTACAGTCACTACTGTCTACAACACTCTACAGTCGCTAGAGTCACTATTGTCTACAACACTCTACAGTCGCTACAGTCACTACTGTCTACAACACTCTACAGTCACTACTGTCTACAACACTCTACAGTCGCTACAGTCACTATTGTCTACAACACTCTACAGTCGCTACAGTCACTACTGTCTACAACACTCTACAGTCACTACTGTCTACAACACTCTACAGTCGCTACAGTCACTACTGTCTACAACACTCTACAGTCACTACAGTCTACAACACTATACAGTCACTATTGTCTACGACACTCTACAGCCACTACTGTCTACAAAACTCTACAGTCACTACTGTCTACAACACTCTACAGTCGCTACTGTCTACAACACTCTACAGTCGCTACAGTCACTACTGTCTACAACACTTTACAGTCACTACTGTCTACAACACTCCACAGCCACTACTGTCTACAACACGCTAGAGTCGCTATAGTCACTACTGTCTACAACCCTATCTTGTCTGAAAGATGTGCAACCTTATCTCCCAGCCTCGTCAACGTACCGGGTGAAGTATATCATATGGTACATTATGTGACACATTGGAGAAATACGACAACTCCTCACGTTACTTACATTCTATTTGTCTAGGGAACACAACTCTATTTCATTTCACTAATAAAACAAATAAAACAACACTCTACAGTCACTACAGTCACTACTGTCTACAACACTCTACAGTCACTACAGTCACTACAGTCACTACTGTCTACAACACTCTACAGTCACTACAGTCACTACTGTCTACAACACTCTACAGTCACTACAGTCACTACTTTCTACAACACTCTACAGTCACTACAGTCACTACTGTCTACAACACTCTACAGTCACTACAGTCACTACAGTCACTACTGTCTACAACACTCTACAGTCACTACAGTCACTACTGTCTACAACACTCTACAGTCGCTACAGTCACTACTGTCTACAACCCTATCTTGTCTGAAAGATGTGCAACCTTACCTCCCAGCCTCGTCAACGTACCGGGTGAAGTATATCATATGGTACATTATGTGACACATTGGAGAAATACGACAACTCCTCACGTTACTTACATTCTATTTGTCTAGGGAACACAACTCTATTTCATTTCACTAATAAAACAAATAAAACAACACTCTACAGTCACTACAGTCACTACTGTCTACAACACTCTACAGTCACTACAGTCACTACAGTCACTACTGTCTACAACACTCTACAGTCACTACAGTCACTACTGTCTACAACACTCTACAGTCACTACAGTCACTACTGTCTACAACACTCTACAGTCACTACAGTCACTACTGTCTACAACACTCTACACTCACTACAGTCACTACAGTCACTACTGTCTACAACACTCTACAGCCACTACTGTCTACAACACTCTACAGTCACTACAGTCACTACTGTCTACAACACTCTACAGTCACTACAGTCACTACTGTCTACAACACTCTACAGTCACTACAGTCACTACTGTCTACAACACTCTACAGTCACTACAGTCACTACTGTCTACAACACTCTACAGTCACTACAGTCACTACTGTCTAAAACACTCTACAGTCACTACAGTCACTACTGTCTACAACACTCTACAGTCACTACAGTCAAAACGGTCTACAACACTCTACAGTCACTACTGTCTACAACACTCTACAGTCACTACTTTCTACAACACTCTACAGTCACTACAGTCACTACAGTCACTACTGTCTACAACACTCTACAGTCACTACAGTCAAACCGGTCTACAACACTCTACAGTCACTACAGTCACTACTGTCTACAACACTCTACAGTCACTACAGTCACTACTTTCTACAACACTCTACAGTCGCTACAGTCACTTCTGTCTACAACACTCTACAGTCACTACTTTCTACAACACTCTACAGTCACTACTGTCTACAACACTCTACAGTCACTACAGTCACTACTGTCTACAACACTCTACAGTCACTACAGTCACTACTGTCTACAACACTCTACAGTCACTACTGTCTACAACAACACTCTAAAGTCACTACTGTCTACAACACTCTACAGTCACTACTGTCTACAACACTCTACAGTCACCCTTGTCTACAACACTCTACAGTCACTACTGTCTACAACACTCTACAGTCATTACAATCACTACTGTCTACAACACTCTACAGTCACTACAGTCACTACTGTCTACAACACTCTACAGTCACTACAGTCACTACTGTCTACAACACTCTACAGTCACTACAGTCACTACAGTCACTACTGTCTACAACACTCTACAGTCACTACAGTCACTACTGTCTACAACACTCTAGAGTCACTACAGTCACTACTGTCTACAACACTCTACAGTCACTACAGTCACTACTGTCTACAACACTCTACAGTCACTACTGTCTACAACAACACTCTACAGTCACCTGTCTACAACACTCTACAGTCACTACTGTCTACAACACTCTACAGTCACCCTTGTCTACAACACTCTACAGTCACTACTGTCTACAACACTCTACAGTCATTACAGTCACTACTGTCTACAACACTCTACAGTCACTACAGTCACTACTGTCTACAACACTCTACAGTCACTACAGTCACTACTGTCTACAACACTCTACAGTCACTACAGTCACTACAGTCACTACCTGTCTACAACACTCTACAGTCACTACAGTCACTACTGTCTACAACACTCTAGAGTCACTACAGTCACTACTGTCTACAACACTCTACAGTCACTACAGTCACTACAGTCACTACTGTCTACAACACTCTACAGTCACTACAGTCACTACTGTCTACAACACTCTACAGTCACTACTGTCTACAACAACACTCTACAGTCACCCTTGTCTACAACACTCTACAGTCACTACTGTCTACAACACTCTACAGTCATTACAGTCACTACTGTCTACAACACTCTACAGTCACTACAGTCACTACTGTCTACAACACTCTACAGTCACTACAGTCACTACTGTCTACAACACTCTACAGTCACTACAGTCACTACAGTCACTACTGTCTACAACACTCTACAGTCACTACAGTCACTACTGTCTACAACACTCTACAGTCACTACAGTCACTACTGTCTACAACACTCTACAGTCACTACAGTCACTACAGTCACTACTGTCTACAACACTCTACAGTCACTACAGTCACTACTGTCTACAACACTCTACAGTCACTACAGTCTCTACTGTCTACAACACCTCTACAGCCACTACTGTCTACAACACTCTACAGTCAATACAGTCACTACTGTCTACAACACTCTACAGTCACTACAGTCACTACAGTCACTACTGTCTACAACACTCTACAGTCACTACAGTCACTACTGTCTACAACACTCTACAGTCACTACAGCCACTACTGTCTACAACACTCTACAGTCACTACAGTCACTACTGTCTACAACACTCTACAGTCACTACAGTCACTACTGTCTACAACACTCTACAGTCACTACAGTCACTACTGTCTACAACACTCTACAGTCACTACAGTCACTACTGTCTAAAACACTCTACAGTCACTACAGTCACTACTGTCTACAACACTCTACAGTCACTACAGTCAAAACGGTCTACAACACTCTACAGTCTTTGTACAATGCCTGGTATGTTCTAACTACTTACTGGCCTAATGTTCTCATCTGTTCTATCTACTTGCTGGGCTAATGTCCGCATATGTTCTATCTACTTACTGGCCTAATGTTCTCATCTGTTCTATCTACTCACTGGGCTAATGTCCGCATATGTTCTATCTACTTACTGGCCTAATGTTCTCATTTGTTCTATCTACTCACTGGTCTAATGTTCTCATCTGTTCTATCTACTCACTGGCCTAATGTTCTCATTTGTTCTATCTACTCACTGGTCTAATGTTCTCATCTGTTCTATCTACTCACTGGGCTAATGTCCGCATATGTTTTATCTACTCACTGGTCTAATGTTCTCATCTGTTCTATCTACTCACTGGTCTAATGTTCTCATCTGTTCTATCTACTCACTGGTCTAATGTTCTCATATGTTCTATCTACTCACTGGGCTAATGTACGCATATGTTCTGTCTACTTACTGGCCTAATGTTCTTATCTGTTCTATCTACTCACTGGGCAAATGTACGCATATGTTCTATCTATCTATTGGGCTAATGTCCGCATGTGTTTTACCTACTCACTTGCCTGCTGATATTCACGTCACGCAATAATCGTAACAGGACAGAGTCTCACACAGATTTAATCTCCATTCAATAAAATTGTTGCGTCATTTGTGAATCAATCTGTGTCTGGAAGTTTTGAAATTCAAATCACTTTGGGGATAGCACGAACGCTAAAAAAATAATTCAGTGATTTCATTTGTCCAAGTCAAAAGGCACATATCTTTAGAAACCATACAAACATACAAAGACACACAGACTTAATATAGGAAAGACTCACAAACTTAGTATAAGAAATTCACACAAACTAAGAATAAGAAGTAGAAACATAACTTATAAGTATAATAACACACATCCTATGATTTAGAAAAATACACAAACGAAGAATACAAATTTGTTAAGTATCTGACAAATATATCTCGTGCAATAAATAAACTACATATTGTCATCTTGATATTTATAAAACTGATTTATTCTATACTCAGAACTGTTCTAGCTGTCTCAAAACTAGAGACATGAAACTATTCTATACTCAGAACTGCACTAGCAGTCTTCAACACTAAATATATAGGATATTATTTATTTTAAACATTAACTGCAATATGTATTCAACAACTGTTGTATAAATAATTCAATGTTAATGCAATATTTAAATAACGTTTACAGCCAGAGAACGCCTAGATCAAGCGTCATATTACGGGACATAGAGCCATTGTCTACAACACTCTACAGTCACTACAGTCACTACTGTCTACAACACTCTACAGTCACTACTGTCTACAACACTCTACAGTCACTACTGTCTACAACACTCTACAGTCACTACTATCTACAACACTCTAGTCACTACAGTCACTACTGGCTACAACACTCTACAGTCACTACTGTCACTACTGTCTACAACACTCTACAGTCACTACTGGCTACAACACTCTACAATTACTACTGTCTACAACACTCTACAGTCACTACAGTCACTACTGTCTACAACACTCTACAGTCGCTACAGTCACTACTGTCTACAACACTCTACAGTCACTACAGTCACTACTGTCTACAACACTCTACAGTCACTACTGTCTACAACACTCTACAGTCACTGCAGTCACTACTGTCTACAACACTCTACAGTCGCTACAGTCACTACTGTCTACAACACTCTACAGTCACTACTGTCTACAACACTCTACAGTCACTACTGTCTACAACACTCTACAGTCACTACTGTCTACAACACTCTACAGTCACTACTGTCTACAACACTCTACAGTCGCTACAGTCACTACTGTATACAACCCTCTACAGTCACTACTGTCTACAACACTCTACAGTCACTACAGTCTACAACACTCTATAGTCACTACTGTCTACAACACTCTACAGTCACTACAGTCACTACTGTCTACAACACTCTACAGTCGCTATAGTCACTACTGTCTACAACACTCTACAGTCACTACTGTCTACAACACTCTACAGTCACTACTGTCTACAACACTCTACAGTCACTACTGTCTACAACACTCTACAGTCACTACAGTCACTACTGTCTACAACACTCTACAGTCGCTACAGTCACTACTGTCTACAACACTTTACAGTCACTACAGTCACTACTGTTTACAACACTCTACAGTCGCTAAAGTCACTACTGTCTACAACACTCTACAGTCACTACTGTCTACAACACTCTACAGTCACTACTGTCTACAACACTCTACAGTCACTACTGTCTACAACACTCTACAGTCACTACTGTCTACAACACTCAACAGTCACTACTGTCTACAACACTCTATAGTCACTACTGTCTACAACACTCTACAGTCACTACTGTCTACAACACTCTATAGTCACTACTGTCTACAACACTCTACAGTCACTACAGTCACTACGGTCTACAACACTCTACAGTCGCTACAGTCACTACTGTCTACAACACAATACAGTCACTACTGTCTATAACACTCTACAGTCACTCCTGTCTACAACACTCTACAGTCACTACTGTCTACAACACTCTACAGTCGCTACAGTCACTACTGTCTACAACACTCTACAGTCACTACTGTCTACAACACTCTACAGTCACTACTGTCTACAACACTCTACAGTCACTACAGTCACTACTGTCTACAACACTCTACAGTCACTACAGTCACTACTGTCTACAACACTCTACAGTCACTTCTGTTTACAACACTCTACAGTCACTACTGTCTACAACACTCTACAGTCACTACTGTCTACAACACTCTACAGTCACTATTGTCTACAACCCTCTACAGTCACTACTGTCACTACTGTCTACAACACTCTACAGTCACTACCGTCTACAACACTCTACAGTCACTATTGTCTACAACACTCTACAGTCACTACTGTCACTACTGTCTACAACACTCTACAGTCACTACTTTCTACAACATTCTACAGTCAATACTGTCTACAACACTCTACAGTCACTACTGTCTACGACACTCTTCAGTCGCTACTGTCTACAACACTCTACAGTCGCTACAGTCACTACTGTCTACAACAATCTACAGTCTCTACTGTCTACAACACTCTACAGTCGCTATTGTCTATAACACTCTACAGTCACTACTGTCACTACTGTCTACAACACTCTACAGTCACTACTGTCTACAACACTCTACAGTCACTATTGTCTACAACACACTACAGTCACTACTGTCTACAACACTCTACAGTCACTACTGTCTACAACACTCAACAGTCACTACTGTCTACAACACTCTACAGTCACTACAGTCACTACTGTCTACAACACTCTACAGTCACTACAGTCACTACTGTCTACAACACACTACAGTCACTACTGTCTACAACACTCTACAGTCACTACAGTCACTACTGTCTACAACACTCTACAGTCACTACAGTCACTACTGTCTACAACACTCTACAGTCACTACAGTCACTACTGTCTACAACACTTTACAGTCACTACAATCACTACTGTCTACAACACTCTACAGTCACTACAGTCACTACTGTCTACAACACTCTACAGTCGCTACAGTCACTACTGTCTACAACACTCTAAGTCACTACAGTCACTACTGTCTACAACACTCTACAGTCACTACAGTCACTACTGTCCACAACACTCTACAGTCACTACTGTCTACAACACTCTACAGTCGCTAGAGTCACTATTGTCTACAACACTCTACAGTCGCTACAGTCACTACTGTCTACAACACTCTACAGTCACTACTGTCTACAACACTCTACAGTCGCTACAGTCACTATTGTCTACAACACTCTACAGTCGCTACAGTCACTACTGTCTACAACACTCTACAGTCACTACTGTCTACAACACTCTACAGTCGCTACAGTCACTACTGTCTACAACACTCTACAGTCACTACAGTCTACAACACTATACAGTCACTATTGTCTACGACACTCTACAGCCACTACTGTCTACAAAACTCTACAGTCACTACTGTCTACAACACTCTACAGTCGCTACTGTCTACAACACTCTACAGTCGCTACAGTCACTACTGTCTACAACACTTTACAGTCACTACTGTCTACAACACTCCACAGCCACTACTGTCTACAACACGCTAGAGTCGCTATAGTCACTACTGTCTACAACCCTATCTTGTCTGAAAGATGTGCAACCTTATCTCCCAGCCTCGTCAACGTACCGGGTGAAGTATATCATATGGTACATTATGTGACACATTGGAAAATACGACAATCCTCACGTTACTTACATTCTATTTGTCTAGGGAACACAACTCTATTTCATTTCACTAATAAAACAAATAAAAACAACACTCTACAGTCACTACAGTCACTACTGTCTACAACACTCTACAGTCACTACAGTCACTACAGTCACTACTGTCTACAACACTCTACAGTCACTACAGTCACTACTGTCTACAACACTCTACAGTCACTACAGTCACTACTTTCTACAACACTCTACAGTCACTACAGTCACTACTGTCTACAACACTCTACAGTCACTACAGTCACTACAGTCACTACTGTCTACAACACTCTACAGTCACTACAGTCACTACTGTCTACAACACTCTACAGTCGCTACAGTCACTACTGTCTACAACCCTATCTTGTCTGAAAGATGTGCAACCTTACCTCCCAGCCTCGTCAACGTACCGGTTGAAGTATATCATATGGTACATTATGTGACACATTGGAGAAATACGACAACTCCTCACGTTACTTACATTCTATTTGTCTAGGGAACACAACTCTATTTCATTTCACTAATAAAACAAATAAAACAACACTCTACAGTCACTACAGTCACTACTGTCTACAACACTCTACAGTCACTACAGTCACTACAGTCACTACTGTCTACAACACTCTACAGTCACTACAGTCACTACTGTCTACAACACTCTACAGTCACTACAGTCACTACTGTCTACAACACTCTACAGTCACTACAGTCACTACTGTCTACAACACTCTACATATTATAAATTAGAAATCACTACAGTCACTACTGTCTACAACACTCTACAGTCACTACAGTCACTACTGTCTACAACACTCTACAGTCACTACAGTCACTACTGTCTACAACACTCTACAGTCACTACAGTCACTACTGTCTACAACACTCTACAGTCACTACAGTCACTACTGTCTACAACACTCTACAGTCACTACAGTCACTACTGTCTACAACACTCTACAGTCACTACAGTCACTACTGTCTACAACACTCTACAGTCACTACAGTCACTACTGTCTACAACACTCTACAGTCACTACAGTCACTACTGTCTACAACACTCTACAGTCACTACTGTCTACAACACTCTACAGTCACTACTTTCTACAACACTCTACAGTCACTACAGTCACTACAGTCACTACTGTCTACAACACTCTACAGTCACTACAGTCAAACCGGTCTACAACACTCTACAGTCACTACAGTCACTACTGTCTACAACACTCTACAGTCACTACAGTCACTACTTTCTACAACACTCTACAGTCGCTACAGTCACTACTGTCTACAACACTCTACAGTCACTACTTTCTACAACACTCTACAGTCACTACTGTCTACAACACTCTACAGTCACTACAGTCACTACTGTCTACAACACTCTACAGTCACTACAGTCACTACTGTCTACAACACTCTACAGTCACTACTGTCTACAACAACACTCTACAGTCACTACTGTCTACAACACTCTACAGTCACTACTGTCTACAACACTCTACAGTCACCCTTGTCTACAACACTCTACAGTCACTACTGTCTACAACACTCTACAGTCATTACAGTCACTACTGTCTACAACACTCTACAGTCACTACAGTCACTACTGTCTACAACACTCTACAGTCACTACAGTCACTACTGTCTACAACACTCTACAGTCACTACAGTCACTACAGTCACTACTGTCTACAACACTCTACAGTCACTACAGTCACTACTGTCTACAACACTCTACAGTCACTACAGTCACTACTGTCTACAACACTCTACAGTCACCACAGTCACTACAGTCTACACCCTACAGCACTACTGTCCCTGTCCAACACCACAGTCATACTGTCTACAACCCTCTACAGCACTACTGTCTACAACACTCTACATCACCATTGTCTACAGCACTCTACAGTCACATTGTCTACAACACTCTAAAGTCATACGGCACTACTGTTACAACACTCTACAGTCATTACAGTCACTACGCTACAACACTCTACGTCACTACAGTCCTACTGTCTACAACACTCTACGTCACTACAGTCACTACCACTATGTCTAAAACACTCTACGTCAATAAAGCACTACCCACAACACTCTACAGTCACTACAGTCACTACTGTCTACAACACTCTACAGCACTACAGTCACTACAGTCACTACTGTCTACAACACTCTACATCACTACAGCACACAGTCTCAACCCCCCCCGCCCACCACAACCCACGCCCTGCCAACACCCACTCCTACTGCTGCACCCTACAGCACTACAGCCCCTGCCACACACCCCAGCACACAGCACACTGCTACAACACTCTACAGCACACAGCACTACTGCACAACCCACACACACAGTCACTACAGTCATACTGTCTACAACACTCTACAGTCACTACAGTCACTACTGTCTACAACACTCTACAGTCACTACAGTCACTACTGTCTACAACACTCTACAGTCACTA
Organism: Bulinus truncatus; assembly: GCA_021962125.1. Taxonomy (NCBI): domain Eukaryota; kingdom Metazoa; phylum Mollusca; class Gastropoda; family Planorbidae; genus Bulinus; species Bulinus truncatus. The sequence continues at coordinate 1,570,749 of JAGDYQ010000158.1, forward strand.
CAGTCACTACAGTCACTACTGTCTACAACACTCTACAGTCACTACAGTCACTACTGTCTACAACACTCTACAGTCACTACAGTCACTACTGTCTACAACACTCTACAGCCACTACTGTCTACAACACTCTACAGTCAATACAGTCACTACTGTCTACAACACTCTACAGTCACTACAGTCACTACAGTCACTACTGTCTACAACACTCTACAGTCACTACAGTCACTACTGTCTACAACACTCTACAGTCACTACAGCCACTACTATCTGCAGCACTCTACAGTCACTACAGTCACTACTGTCTACAACACTCTACAGTCACTACAGTCACTACTGTATACAACACTCCTACAGTCCACTACAGTCACTACTGTCTGCAACACTCTACAGTCACTACAGTCACTACTGTCTAAAACACTCTACAGTCACTACAGTCACTACTGTCTACAACACTCTACAGTCACTACAGTCAAAACAGTCCCTACAACACTCTGCAGTCACACTGTCCTACAACCAACTCTACAGTCACTACTTTCTACAACACTCTGCAGTCACTACAGTCACTACAGTCACTACTGTCTACAACACTCTACAGTCACTACAGTCAGCTACGGTCTACAACACTCTACAGTCACTACAGTCTGCTACTGTCTACAACACTCTACAGTCACTACAGTGCACTACTTTCTACAACACTCTACACGTCGCTACAGTCACTACTGTCTACCAACACCTCTACAGCACTACTTTCTACAGCACCACAGCACTACTGCTACAACACCTCAGCACCTACAGCACTACTGCTACAACCCACAGCACTACAGCCACTGCACAACACCACAGCACAGCTACAACAACACCACAGCACACTGCCCACAACCTCTACAGTCACTACTCGCAACCCCCTACAGCACCCTTGCTACAACACCTACAGTCACTACTGTCTACAACACTCTACAGTCACTACCTACTGTCTACAACACTCTACAGTCACTACGGTCACTACTGTCTACAGCACTCTACAGTCACTACAGTCACTACTGTCACAACACTCTACAGTCCTACGTCACTACAGTCACTACTGTCTACAACACTCTACAGTCACTACAGTCACTACTGTCTACAACACTCTAGAGTCACTACAGTCACTACTGTCTACAACACTCTCATACAGTCACTACAGTCACTACTGTCTACAACACTCTACAGTCACTACGTCCAATAACGTTTTTTGTCACTACTGTCTACAACACCTACGCCTCCCACTGCTACACACCCTCCCCCGTCTACAACACTCTACGTCACTACTGTCTACAACATCTACGTCATTCAGTCACTACTATCTACAACACTCTCGTCACTACGTCACTACTTCTACAACACTCTACAGCACCATGTCACCACTGTCTACAACCTCTACAGTCACTACAGTCACTACGTCACTACTGTCTACACCTCTACAGTCACTACAGTCACTACTGTCTACAACACTCTACAGTCACTACAGTCATACTGTCTACTACCTCTACAGTCACTACAGTCACTACTCATATGTCTACAACACTCTACAGTCACTACAGTCATACTGTCTACAACACTCTACGTCACTACTGTCATTTGTCTACAACACTCTACAGTCACTACTGTCTACAAACTCTACAGTCATACAGTCACTACTGTCTACAACACTCTACGTCACTACAGTCACTACTGTCTACACTCTACGTCAATACTCACTACTGTCTACAACACTCTACAGTCACTACAGTCACTACTGTCTACACTCTACGTCCTACAGTCACTACAGTCACTACGTCTACAACACTCTACAGTCACTACTCACTACTGTCTACAACACTCTACAGTCACTACTACTCTGTCTACAATACTCTGCAGTCACTACAGCACTACAGTCACTACTGTCTACAACACTCTACAGTCACACAGTCACTATGTCTACAACACTCTACAGTCACTACAGTCACTACTGTCTACAGCACTCTACAGCCACTACTGTCTACAACACTCTACAGTCACTACAGTCACTACTGTCTACAACACTCTACAGTCACTACAGTCACTACTTCACTATGTCTACAACACTCTACAGTCACTAGTCACTACTGTCTACAATACTCTACAGTCACTACAGTCACAACGTCTACAACATTGTCACTAGAGTCACTACTGTCTACAACACTCTACAGTCGTAGTCACTACTGTCTACAACACTCTACAGTCACTACGTCTACAACACTCTACAGTCACTAGTCACTAGTCTACAACACTTTACGTCACTACAGTCTACGTCTACATCTACAGTCACTACAGTCACTAGTCTACACACTCTACATCACTACTTTCACTATCTACACCTCTACAGTCTACGTCACTACTGTCTACACACTCCAGTCACTACGTCATTACGGTCTACAACACTCTACAGTCACTACAGTCACTCACTACGTCACTACTGTCTACATTCTCTACAGTCACTCTACAACACTCTACAGTCACTACAGTCACTACTGTCTACAACACTCTACAGTCACTACTTTAGTCACTACTTTGTACAACACTCTACTATACAGCCACTACTTGTCTACAACACTCTACAGTCACTACTGTCTACAACACTCTACGTCACAGTCAGTCACTACAGTCACTACTGTCTACAACACTCTACAGTCACTACAGTCACTACTGTCTACAACACTCTACAGTCACTACTGTCTACAACAACACTCTACAGTCACTGAGTCTACAACACTACACAGTCACTACTCTGCAACACTCTACAGTCACTTCACTGAGGGTACAACACTCTACAGATCACTACTGTCTACAACACTCTACAGTCATTACAGTCACTACTGTCTACAACACTCTACAGTCACTACAGTCACTACTGTCTACAACACTCTACAGTCACTACAGTCACTACTGTCTACAACACTCTACAGTCACTACAGTCACTACAGTCACTACTGTCTACAACACTCTACAGTCACTACAGTCACTACTGTCTACAACACTCTAGAGTCACTACAGTCACTACTGTCTACAACACTCTACAGTCACTACAGTCACTACTGTCTACAACACTCTACAGTCACTACTGTCACTATGTCTACAACACTCTACAGTCACTACTGTCTACAACACTCTACAGTCACTACTGTCTACAACACTCTACAGTCACCCTTGTCTACAACACTCTACAGTCACTACTGTCTACAACACTCTACAGTCATTACAGTCACTACTGTCTACAACACTCTACAGTCACTACAGTCACTACTGTCTACAACACTCTACAGTCACTACAGTCACTACTGTCTACAACACTCTACAGTCACTACAGTCACTACAGTCACTACTGTCTACAACACTCTACAGTCACTACAGTCACTACTGTCTACAACACTCTACAGTCACTACAGTCACTACTGTCTACAACACTCTACAGTCACTACAGTCACTACAGTCACTACTGTCTACAACACTCTACAGTCACTACAGTCACTACTGTCTACAACACTCTACAGTCACTACTGTCTACAACAACACTCTACAGTCACTACTGTCTACAACACTCTACAGTCACTACTGTCTACAACACTCTACAGTCATTACAGTCACTACTGTCTACAACACTCTACAGTCACTACAGTCACTACTGTCTACAACACTCTACAGTCACTACAGTCACTACTGTCTACAACACTCTGCAGTCACTACAGTCACTACAGTCACTACTGTCTACAACACTCTACAGTCACTACAGTCACTACTGTCTACAACACTCTACAGTCACTACAGTCACTACTGTCTACAACACTCTACAGTCACTACAGTCATATATTTGTCTACAGTCATACCTCTATTAGTCACTACTGTCTACAACAACACTCTACAGTCACACTGTCTACAACACTCACAGTCACTACAGTCAAAACGGTCTACAACACTCTACAGTCACTACAGTCACTACTGTCTACAACACTCTACAGTCACTACAGTCACTACTTTCTACAACACTCTACAGTCGCTACAGTCACTACTGTCTACAACAGCTACAGTCACTACTTTCACTTTTTTATATATTTTGCTGGTCACTATATATTCTTGCAACACTCTACAGTCACTATTTACAGTCACTACAGTCACTACTGTCTACAACACTCTACAGTCACTACAGTCACTACTGTCTACAACACTCTACAGTCACTACAGTCACTACTGTCTACAACACTCTACAGTCACTACAGTCACTACAGTCACTACTGTCTACAACACTCTACAGTCACTACAGTCACTCACTATCTACAACACTCTACAGTCACTACTGTCTCACTACTGTCTACAACACTCTACAGTCACTGTCACTACAGTCTACAACACTCTACAGTCACTACTGTCTACAACCTTCCCACATGTCATTACCCTTAAGTCACTACTGTCTACAACACTCTACAGTCATTTTACATTACAGTCACTACTGTCTACAACACTCTACAGTCACTACAGTCACTACTGTCTACAACACTCTACAGTCACTACAGTCACTACTTAACACTCTACAGTCACTACTGTCTACAACACTCTACAGTCACTACAGTCACTACTTTGTCACTACTGTCTACAACACTCTACAGTCACTACAGTCACTACTGTCTACAACACTCTAAAGTCACTACAGTCACTACAGTCACTACTGTCTACAACACTCTACAGTCACTACAGTCACTACTGTCTACAACACTCTACAGTCACTACAGTCACTACTGTCTACATTTTTTACCTCTACAGTCACTACAGTACTACTGTCACTACTGTCTACAACACTCTACAGTCACTACAGTCACTACTGTCTACAACCTCTACAGTCACTACAGTCACTACAGTGTCTACAACACTCTACAGTCACTACAGTCACTACTGTCTACAACACTCTACAGTCACTACAGTCACTACTGTCTACAACACTCTACAGTCACTACTGTCTACAACACTCTACTACTAAGTCACTACTGTCTACAACACTCTACAGTCACTACAGTCACTACAGTCACTACTGTCTACAACACTCTACAGTCACTACAGTCACTACTTGTCTACAGTCACACTCTACAGTCACTCTACAGTCACTACTGTCTACAACACTCTACAGTCACTACTGTCTACAACACTCTACAGTCACTACAGTCACTACTGTCTACAACACTCTACAGTCACTACAGTCAACTACGGTCACTACTGTCTACAACACTCTACAGTCACTACAGTCACTACTTTCTACAACACTCTACAGTCACTACAGTCATACTACTGTCTACAACACTCTACAGTCACTACAGTCACTACTGTCTACAACACTCTACAGTCACTACTAGTCACTACTGTCTACAACACTCTACAGTCACTACAGTCACTACAGTCACTACTGTCTACAACACTCTACAGTCACTACAGTCACTACTGTCTACAACACTCTACAGTCACTACAGTCACTACTGTCTACAACACTCTACAGCCACTACTGTCTACAACACTCTATAGTCACTACAGTCACTACTGTCTACAACACTCTACAGTCACTACAGTCACTACTGTCACTACTGTTTACAGCACTCTACAGTCACTACAGTCACTACTGTCTACAACACTCTACAGTCACTACAGTCAAATTACGGTCTACAACACTCTACAGTCACTACAGTCACTACTGTCTACAACACTCTACAAAGTCACTACAGTCACTACTTTCTTACAACACTCTACAGTCGCTACAGTCACTACTGTCTACAACACTCTACAGTCACTACAGTACTACTGTCTACAACACTTTACTCTACAGTCACTACTGTCTACAACACTCTACAGTCACTATACAGTCTACGTACTGTCTACAACACTCTACAGTCACTACAGTCACTACTGTCTACAACACTAACCTACAGTCACTACTGTCTACAACAACACTCTACAGTCACTACTGTCTACAACACTCTACAGTCACTACTGTCTACAACACTCTACAGTCACCCTTACATCACCTTTTTAACCTCTAAGTCACTACTGTCTACAACACTCTACAGTCACTACTGTCTACAACACTCTACAGTCACTACTTAGTCTACTACTGTCTACAACTACTGTCTACAGTCACTCTACAGTCACTACAGTCACTACTGTCTACAACACTCTACAGTCACTACAGTCACTACTGTCTACAACACTCTACAGTCACTACAGTCAAACCGGTCTACAAATCTACTCTACAGTCACTACAGTCACTACTGTCTACAACACTCTACAGTCACTACAGTCACTAACTTTCTCACAACACTCTACAGTCGCTACAAGTCACTACTGTCTACAACACTCTCACTAGTCACTATGTTAAAACTCTAACATACACTACTACAGTCACTACTGTCTACAAGCACTCTACAGTCACTACAGTCACTACTGTCTACAACACTCTACAGTCACTACAGTCACTACTGTCTACAACACTCTACAGTCACTACAGTCACTACTGTCAACAACACTCTACAGTCACTACTGTCTCTACAACACTCTACAGTCACTACTGTCACTACTGTCTACAACACTCTACAGTCACTACTTGTCTACAACTACTCTACAGTCACTACATCACAACACTCTACAGTCACTACAGTCACTACTGTCTACAACACTCTACAGTCACTACAGTCACTACTGTCTACAACACTCTACAGTCACTTACAGTCACTACTGTCTACAACACTCTACAGTCACTACAGTCACTACAGTCACTACTGTCTAAATTAACATATCTACAGTCACTACAGTCACTACTGTCTACAACACTCTACAGTCACTACAGTCACTACTGTCTACAACACTCTACAGTCACTACAGTCACTACAGTCACTACTGTCTACAACACTCTACAGTCACTACAGTCACTACTGTCTACAACACTCTACAGTCACTACATATGTAAAATTACATGCAACACTCTACAGTCACTACAACACTCTACAGTCACAGTCACTACTCACTACAGTCACTACTGTCACTACTGTCTACATGATCACTACTCTACAGTCACTACAGTCACTACTGTCTACAACACTCTACAGTCACTACAGTCACTACTGTCTACAACACTCTACAGTCACTACACACTACTGTCTACAACACTCTACAGTCAATACAGTCACTACAGTCACTACTGTCTACAACACTCTACAGTCACTACAGTCAAAACGGTCTACAACACTCTACAGTCACTACAGTCACTACTGTCTACAACACTCTACAGTCACTACAGTCACTACTTTCTACAACACTCTACAGTCGCTACAGTCACTACTGTCTACAACACTCTACAGTCACTACTGTCTACAACACTCTACAGTCACTACTGCCTACAACACTCTACAGTCACTACAGTCACTACTTTCTACAACACTCTACAGTCGCTACAGTCACTACTGTCTACAACACTCTACAGTCACTACTGTCTACAACACTCTACAGTCACTACTGTCTACAACACTCTACAGTCACTACAGTCACTACTGTCTACAACACTCTACAGTCACTACAGTCACTACTGTCTACAACACTCTACAGTCACTACTGTCTACAACACTCTACAGTCACTACTGTCTACAACACTCTACAGTCACTACAGTCACTACTGTCTACAACACTCTACAGTCACTACAGTCACTACTGTCTACAACACTCTACAGCCACTACTGTCTACAACACTCTATAGTCACTACAGTCACTACTGTCTACAACACTCTACAGTCACTACAGTCACTACAGTCACTACTGTCTACAACACTCTACAGTCACTACAGTCACTACTGTCTACAACACTCTACAGTCACTACAGTCAAAACGGTCTACAACACTCTACAGTCACTACAGTCACTACTTTCTACAACACTCTACAGTCGCTAGTCACTACTGTCTACAACACTCTACAGTCACTACTGTCTACAACACTCTACAGTCACTACAGTCACTACTGTCTACAACACTTTACAGTCACTACAGTCACTACTGTCTACAACACTCTACAGTCACTACTGTCTACAACAGCACTCTACAGTCACTACTGTCTACAACACTCTACAGTCACTACTGTCTACAACACTCTACAGTCACCCTTGTCTACAACACTCTACAGTCACTACTGTCTACAACACTCTACAGTCATTACAGTCACTACTGTCTACAACTCTCTACAGTCACTACAGTCACTACTGTCTACAACACTCTACAGTCACTACAGTCACTACAGTCACTAATGTCTACAACACTCTACAGTCACTACAGTCACTACTGTCTACAACACTCTACAGTCACTACAGTCACTACAGTCACTAATGTCTACAACACTCTACAGTCACTACAGTCACTACTGTCTACAACACTCTACAGTCACTACAGTCACTACTGTCTACAACACTCTACAGTCACTACAGTCACTACTGTCTATAACACTCTACAGTCACTACTGTCTACAACACTCTACAGTCGGTAGAGTCACTATTGTCTACAACACTCTACAGTCGCTATAGTCACTACTGTCTACAACACTCTACAGTCACTACTGTCTACAACACTCTACAGTCACTACTGTCTACAACACTCTACAGTCACTACTGTCTACAACACTCTACAGTCGCTACCGTCACTATTGTCTACAACACTCTACAGTCGCTACAGTCACTACTGTCTACAATACTCTACAGTCACTACTGTCTACAACACTCTACAGTCACTACTGTCTACAACACTGTACAGTCACTACTGTCTACAACACTCCACAGCCACTACTGTCTACAACACGCTACAGTCGCTACAGTCACTACTGTCTACAACCCTATCTTGTCTTAAAGATGTGCAACCTTATCTCCCAGCCTCGTCAACGTACCGGGTGAAGTATATCATATGGTTTATAATGTGACACATTGGAGAAATACGACACCTCCTCACGTGACTTACATTCTAGTTGTCTAGGGAACACAACTCTATTTCATTTCACTAATAAAACAAATATCAGCACGGACATCTCACACCTACATAGCTAGTATCTCTAACGAACGGCCGCTGGTCATAGAAATTAGTAACTGTTATTGATATTAGCAACAGGAAGAACTGTAATACTGATCACATAAAAAGTGAGTGTTGATTAGTTCGCTTCACTAGCAATTTGATCTATGAATGGTAATGTCTCACAAATCACTGCTGTATACGGTGATTGGTTAGTTCACTTCACTAACAATGTAATCTTTGTCAACTACACCAGTGGTTCTCAAACTTTTAATTTTCACAATCAACTATAATCAACTATAAACAACTATAATCAACTATAATCAACTATAAACAACTATAAACAACTATAAACAACTATAATCAACTATAATCAACTATAAACAACTATAATCAACTATAAACAACTATAATCAACTATAAACAACTATAATCAACTATAATCAACTATAATCAACTATAATCAACTATAAACAACTATAATCAGCTATAATCAACTATAATCAACTATAAACAACTATAATCAACTATAAACAACTTTAATCAACTATAAAAAACTGTAAACAACTATAATCAACTATAACCAACTATAAACAACTTTAATCAACTATAATCAACTATAAACAACTATAATCAATAATCAACTATAATCAACAATTTTGTTTTCTCGACCCACTTGTAAAAAAAAAAAGAACAACCTACAAACTACAATGAACGAACATCTTTAACGTGACCACTGAAACTACATGGATACATGACCTGTGTCAGATTTCATGGAAACAGATATACCGGAAACTCCAGACCTCTAAGCCAATGACGTCTTACAAATCAATAGTTTCCGTTGTATAGTTTGTCCAAAAAAAAATATCGCAATTAAAACAAAGTTTAATTCAATTTATACAAAGCAAAGATCCCACATTAGCTAAGGCCCCTACCCCGGTAAGCAAAACTGTAAACCTTTTAAAGTTGTTTCGCATTTAATGGACCTAGTATTTCATTCTTCTTGTCTCACATTTAAGGGACCTAGTATTTCATTCTTCATGTCTCACATTTAAGTGACCTAGTATTTCATTCTTCATGTCTCACATTTAAGGGACCTAGTATTTTATTCTTCAAGTCTCACATTTAATGGACCTTGTATTTCATTCTTCTTGTCTCAGATTTAATGGACCTAGTATTTCATTCTTCATGTCTCACATTTAAGGGACCTAGTATTTCATTCTTCTTGTCTCACATTTAAGGGACCTAGTATTTCATTCTTCTTGTCTCACATTTAAGGGACCTAGTATTTCATTCTTCATGTCTCACATTTAATGGACCTAGTATATCATTCTTCTTGTCTCACATTTAAGGGACCTAGTATTTCATTCTTCGCCCCCCCCCCCATTCGACAGTGGTCTGCCTATGCCAAAAAGAAAATAATTGTAAATTATCTTAGGCTAAAACAATACACTATTGCTATTGTACAATACCTCGCTGGAACATATTGGTCAGTCACTTACAAATGACCCCATCCTCCTAAATATCTGAAAGTTTGGTTTCATCTTTTCATCTGTAACACATATAATACAGCCAACAGTTTAAGAAAATTGGTTTCTATATTTAGAAAGTATTATGAGTGATAGGGCAGCTAGAAAGGGGGTGGGGGGATGTGGTAGAGTCCAGCTCCTTTCTCCTATTAAGGGAATAAGGCTGACCGGTGTCTCTAGAGACTGGTCATCAAAGTTCCGTTAAATAAGTGGTCAGTGAGTAATAAGATGTTAGAATGAGCAAAGTAATGTTAAGAATGGAAGATCAGAGTCATATCCGTTTATGTAGTTCGTGAACTTACCAATATATCTAGTCATTTAGTTCGTGAACTTATCATTATATCTAGTCATTTAGTTTGTGAACTTACCATTATATATAGTCATTTAGTTCGTGAACTTACCATTATATCTAGTCATTTTGCTCGTTAACTTACCAATATATCTAGACATTTAGTTCGTGAACTTACCAATATATCTATTCATTTAGTTCGTGAACTTACCAATATATCTAGTCATTTAGTTCGTGAACTTACCAATATATATAAGGATTTAGTTCGTGAACTTACCACTAAATCTAATCATTTTGAATATAAATTTACGATTATATGAAGTCACATAGTACGCCATGTTAAAATATTATGTAGCTAGCCGTTTAGTTGGTGAAGTTGCCAATATATCGAGTAGTTTGGGACTTTGACTAAGCACTATAGCCAGTCATTTAGTACAATGAATTTTAATTATATATAGTCATTTAGAATGTGAACTGAAAATTATATCCAGTCATTTAGAATGACAAGTCATTTAGTACATGAACTCATCCTTATATCTCATGTAGCACACGAGATGAACATTATTATATCAAGTCATTTAGTACATGATATATCTCATGTAGCACACGAGATGAACATTATTATATCAAGTCATTTAGTACATGATATTTCTCATGTAGCACACGAGATGAACATTAATATATCAAGTCATTTAGTACATGATATATCTCATATAGCACACGAAATGAACATTATTATATCAAGTCATTTAGGATAGCGGCGGCTCGCACTGTAGAGCTGCAGCACCCTATTTCCACTTGATATCACACGATACAATTCAATAACCATTCAACTTTTCTTTTTTATGAATCGTCTCCAGAAAACGTTTTTTTTTGTCAGTTTTTTTTACCGTATTTTTTATTATTATTTTGAAGATTCTAAGTTGAAAATTGGTAGTTATAGAACTAACGCCCGTCAATAAAATTTATTTATTTTTTACTTTTATTTTAATGTCTAGTGGATTTAGTTTCATTGATATAGTTTTATTTTTTATGAATTTTATAGTGAGCACAATTACACACACACAATTCAATAAAACACTATTTGTGATTGGACAATTACACACACACACACACACAATTCAATAAAAACACTATTTGTGATTGGAAAATTACACACACACAATTCAATAAACACACTATTTGTGATTGGACAATTATACACACACACACAATTCATTAAAAACACTATTTGTGATTGGACAATTACACACACACACAATTCAATAAAAACACTATTTGTGATTGGACAATTAATTACACACACACACAGAATTCAATAAAAACACTATTTGTGATTGGACAATTAATTACACACACACAGAATTCAATAAAAACACTATTTGTGATTGGACAATTACACACACACACACACTTTTCAATAAAAACATTATTTGTGATTGGACAATTACACACACAATTCATTGAAAACACTATTTGTGATTAGACAATTACACACACACACAATTCATTGAAAACACTATTTGTGATTGGACATTTACACACACACACACAATTCAATAAAAACAGTATTTGTGATTGGACAATGAATTACACACACACAATTCAATAAAAACACTATTTGTGATTGGACAATTACACACACACACAATTTAATAAAAACACTATTTGTGATTGGACAATTACACACACACAATTCATTAAAAACACTATTTGTGATTGGACAATTACACACACACAATTCATTAAAAACACTATTTGTGATTAGACAAGTACACACACACACAATTCAATAAAAACTCTATTTGTGATTGGACAATTACACACACACACACAATTCAATAAAAACACTATTTGTGATTGGACAATTACACACACACACAATTCAATAAAAACACTATTTGTGATTGGACAATTACACACACACAATTCAATAAAAACACTATTTGTGATTGGACAATTACACACACACACACAATTCATTAAAAACACTATTTGTGATTGGACAATTAATTACACACACACAATTCAATAAAAACACTATTTGTGATTGGACAATTAATTACACACACACAGAATTCAATAAAAACACTATTTGTGATTGGACAATTACACACACACAATTCAGTAAAAACACTATTTGTGATTGTTAAAAAAAATAAATAAATAAAGCTTATTACCGCCAGAGGGGGGTCTAATGGATGGGTGACCTAAATAACTATATTGGGCCCCCAATGGATGGGTGACCTAAATAGCTTTATTGGGCCCCCAATGGATGGGTGACCTAAATAGCTTTATTGGGCCCCCAATGGATGGGTGACCTAAATAACTATATTGGGCCCCCAATGGATGGGTGACCTAAATGGCTATATTGGGCCCCCAATGGATGGGTGACCTAAATGGCTATATTGGGCCCCCAATGGATGGGTGACCTAAATGGCTATATTGGGCCCCCAATTCCGATAAATCTCAGCCTGGGGCTTTTTTTTCTATTCTTCCAGTATTTTAAAACTGTATTAAAGTTATATTCGGTTTGTAATTTTTAAAGTATACATTTCAGTAATAGGAAGTGTGTGATTCTGAAGGAATATGTCACTGGATATCAACTATTTCTGTTAGTAACAATTTGAATGGCTAAAAAACCTGACCTAAATATAGATCGACCCAATTAGATTTTTTTTTTGTATACCATTTCGTTGACAGTTACAACGATTGTTGTTACACATATTTTCTGGTGTTCATTTTACCGTTTCGTTGACAGTTACAACAATTGTTGTTACACATATTTTCTGGTGTTCATTTTACCATTTCGTTGACAGTTACAACAATTGTTGTTACACATATTTGCTGGTGTTCATTTTACCGTTTCGTTGACAGTTACAACAATTGTTTCACATATTTTCTGGTGTTCATTTATTTTATTTTACTTTCAATGAGACTATTGTTGTTAAAACGATAACTCATATCGTGTGTCACTTTATGTGGTGTACTGGGTTTGTCCTGGTGTACGGAAGGGAAAGGTAATCCTTTAGTAAAGGCGCTATCTGTGGTGTACGGAGGGGGGGGGGGTAATCGTTTAGTATAGGCACTTTCTGACTAATACTTTGCGGAGAGAATAATATGTAACGATTTTTTATATTTTGAATTATTTAATGGCGATTCAAATGGACGTTTGACATAGTATGGTTGTTCTCTTGAATGACATCAAATGGGCATTTGATATAGTATGGTTGTTCTCTTGAATGACATCAAATGGACATTTGACATAGTATGGTTGTTCTATTGAATGACATCAAATGGGCATTTGATATAGTAAGATCGTTCTATTGAATGCCGATTGAAAAGGACATTTGACATAGTAAGGTTGTTCTAATAAATGATTTATACGTGAAAGTAAAATAATATAACTCTACAAACAAATGCGAATTACACATAGTTTTAAAAGGCACCTTAAACACATAATTATGAGCACTTAAACACATTAGTATTAGCACTTAAACACATTAGTATTAGCACTTAAACACATTAGTATTAGCAGACCTTTGAATAATAGGCTACTTTGTGAGTCTTAACACAACCAAACATTGCCGGCGCTATATTTTCATATATAGCTCAAATACATTAGCCCAAGAGGAAAATTTTAATACCAGAATGAATTTGTTTTGAATCCACGAAACATTACAATCAGTGACAATCTTTGCTTAACTAAGAAACAATCTATCAGTCTGACGTCACTAGACGTAAGCAGAAAGCTACAAACAATGTATGAGCTAGTTCTCTAATTAAAGTTATGTTGAATATAGTAAAAAGAAATGCTAAAAAGCCAATGGTAAACAATGCCATCGAACATTGACGATTATCAGTGTCATCGTGTAATGATGATACAGATGGTGCTGTACATTTACTTTCTCTTCCAGAAATTCTGAGAAACATTGAGTTTAAAGAAATGGAACATACGAGGAAATAACAGGTTGTGCTCGAGCCAAGTGTTTCATTTGATTGAAAATAATTTCATGACATAAGAAGCATGTCAAAAGGTACTGATATCATTCCAAACTAGAGAATCTAATATAATTAATAAAAGCGGTCTGGGTTCTACGATCAATCGAAAGCGGAAAACAAGAATTCAAAATGGCGTCTTGCCCGTGTCTCGATTCGATAAATGCTTTTTAAAAATCTACAGTTTTGTATAGTTCCTGCGGTTTTCCAACATGAAACCCAAAAGCCAAAATGTGAAATTATTCCAATTAAATATATATTTTAGGGCTGTGCCGGATTGTAATTTTTAGTCCTGCAGGATCGGAACCGGAATCGGATTTAATATTTGAATCCTGCCGAAATCGGTACAGGAACCGGATTTTACCGAATTAAATAGTAATTTTTCCGAACGAAGTAGTCATTTCTCGCCTAACATAAAAAAGATATAAGAATGAAAAATAGAATAAAAATTTAGTTTTTAAGCTCTAGATGGCAAAAAAAAAAAAACCCAGTATTAACCATTATTTTAGAACTTGAAGATTGACTAAAACTCCTTCCCCAATCTTGAGTTAAGAGTATTTATATTTATTATTTATAAATTCGAAGTGACTATTTGGACCCCGTCCCAATAAAGTCTGATTGTTATAAAATTTACCTACTCTATTTCAGCTATTCTGTTTATAATAAAATTGTTAAATACAGAAAGCGATCATTTTGTTTTTAGTCTATTGCAAATTCGCGGTCAAATAATATACAAAATGACGCGTTCTATTTGTCGTCGTAGTAAAAAAATTTTTTAAAGGATTGATACAATTATTCTATGAAATAAAACTGTTTTAACTTTATATATAACAAAATAACATGCCATTACAAAAAATTTCGGAGGGTAAACAAGATTTAAAACGAACACAAAACGATTCCCCATTAAAGATTTCTTTTGTGGTGAAGTGCGTGCACGCTATCATTTAAATGCTGTTACTGTTGTGGCGTTCGTAAAACATGACAACATTTCAAATTGTAGGAGGCAAACAATTAAACGAATTTGGAATTTTAAAGGTAAAAAAAAAATTCTGCTTTAAAAAAAACATTTGAGAGCCGCGGAGCCACCAGATTTTTTCGGCTCCGGCTTCAGCAAAAAGTGCAGCTCCTCGGCTCGGCTCAGCAAGCCTGGTTGTCTGCTCTTTAAAGAAGTTATCCTTTTATAGCTAAATATAGTTTATAGAAAACACGGAATCAAAAGCAGCGGAAGGTAAGGTGTCGTATCACTAGACTAAATACGATTTAAATCTTCCTTTTTAATATATTTTAATTTACATATATAACTAAAAGCGATCGACATTATTGTATTTTTGAAAATGCAGGAAAGAAAGAAAGGAAGTTATTGTTTTAATTTAATTGTATACTTGTATAGCGCTAAATATTTAAAAATTATGTTGCGCCAAAAAAATTTCTTACACAAAAATTTCAAACAGCAAAGAAATCCGGCTTAAATCCGACACATTTCAATCGGAACCGGAATCGGAACCGGATTTATTAAAACTGCCGGAATCCGGCTTAACAGGAACCGGAATCGGATTCCGGCACAGCCCTAATATATTTTTGTGTATTTCTACAATATATTATATCTTTAACTAGTAATAAAAATCATGAAAAAAATCGGAACTGTCCGAAACCAAAAATAACCTAACCTACTGATCAAACCTAAGGGAAATAACTCTATACAAATGTTTTGCAGGGTAAAGCTAGTGTAATAATGTTAGTGCACCAAAATGTTAACAGTTTACTCGACATATTTGACCAATACGCTAACAGATACCACCGTGTATACAAAAATAACGTCAGGGATCGAATCCGGAATCTAGTATTAGGTTTAAAAACCTTTGGCCCGACTCCGATACCATAAAAAAGTGTCAATTTTTTTTCGATTCTCGATTTCGACACATCTTCCCATCTCTACATTCAGTGCCTACTGTAACAAATTAGGTTATAGTAAGTAAAGAAATATTTAATTCTGTTCTTTAAGGATTATTCAAGGTCCTGGAAAAAAAATGGTCTTTGTATACATGTTTGTTTCCTTTTACACACATTTTAAACAAAGGCTAAATAGTTTATTACACATCATCCACATTAGTTTTAACTTCGATCCGCCACTGTTTAGGGCAAATGCTGAACAATGTACCAAGTAAATAATAACAAGAAGGGAAATTAGAGCCAGCAGTTTTACACAAACAGATATTTGTAATATTATGTCATAATCTTCTATAGGCCAGATATTTGTTACAATTAATTAATACCAAAGTCATGTATAGATATTGTATCAGTTATTCGCATTAAAATGGCAAAGTCATGTAACAAGTATAATCAGTAATTTGTAGTCATGTATACATGTTAAACCAGATATTTGTATTCATGTACACATGTTAAACCAGATATTTGTATACATGTATAAATGTTAAGCCAGATGTTTGTAGTCATGTATAAATGTTAAGCCAGATATTTACAGTCATGTACACATGTTGAACCAGATATTTGTGTTCATGTATACATGTTAAAACAAATATTTGTATTCATGTATACATGTTAAACCAGATATTCGTGGTCATCTTAAACCATACATTTGTAACATATCGTCATAATCATGTATACATGTTAAACCAGATATGTGTAACATAACGTCATAATCATGTATGCATGTTAAACCAGACATTTGTAACATAACGACATAATCATGTATGCATGTTAATCCAGACATTTGTAACATAACGACATAATCATTTACACATGTTAAACCAGACATTTGTAACATAACGACATAATCATGTAAACATGTTAATCCAGACATTTGTAACATAACGACATAATCATTTACACATATTAAACCAGACATTTGTAACATACGACATAATCATTTACACATGTTAAACCAGACATTCGTAACGTACGACATAATCATGTCTAGTACTGGTGTTCAATACAAGTAGGTCCATAGATTAAACACTAAAACAGTGCGAGGCAGGAGGGAAGTCCAGATGTTGAATAGGTGAGAACCACACCCTGATAAGTGTCAACAGACGATCCAATAGTGGAGTGTCCCTGCGATTTCGTTAAGTCTGCACAAGATGTGCTCCCGCTGAATGCTTCATCCCCCAGAAGATGTAATGCTAGAACACTTAGACAATATTGATGGATAGAGATGGATTTCAACTTCTTTTATATTTTTTTTTTAGAAATGGATCCACGCACACAAAACAATCTCATGTATAGAATGAAGTCTGTGTAAGAAATGAGGGAGAACGTAGAATCGATATCTAGGAACATTCCCCGGGACGCATGATCTATATAAATGTGTAAGCTGGAAATATGATTTTAAAATATTGGAATGTGTCTTTCTGAAACTCTAAATGTATTGTAGAGATTTGACATCTAATGCGGAGATTTGAAATAATAGCGTAAAGTAACGTCTTTTGAAACGTCACATTAGAAAATATATGTTAACAAAGTAAAGTAACGTCTTTCACATTAGAAAATATATCACATGTCTATAAAGTATATATCACAATGAAATGTGTTTTCGAAGCCGTTACATTTGAAAATAGGTTAGTAGCATGAGAGAGACAAATCATGTTTCTGTAGCCATTACATTAGAGAATATATCACATGCATTGCTCCATTTAAGGGACGAGTTGGCAGTGTGGTAAAGCGCTCGACTGCTAAACCGAATGGTCCCGAGTTCAAGCCCGGTAAATGTCGGGACTTTTCTCAGGTCAGATCGATGTTCCTGTGTCCATACAGTTTACAAATGTGTACCCGACATTAGTTGGGGAAAGTAAAGGCGGCTGGCCATTGTAATAGCCAGACAATCACATACAATATCCTTGGACTCTTCGTCATCTGACCCCGATGTCATGTACATGCTTAATAATATGCTCCATCAAAACATGAACAACATATAGAAATGGTCACCGACACTTATAACCCTATACTCTACTAGATGCTAACAATAAAATGTACATAGTAAGAAAGTGTAAAAGTTACAAGAGACATATTATTATTGTTCTTCTATTCTTTTTTTTTAATTAAACATATCTTACAAAAAAAAATTTTGAAATAATCTTAAATACATATCATGTGTTTTTTTCATTTCATCGCCTAGTAAAATCATGATGGCCTGTTATTTCTCTATCTTGAATTGATTGGCTCAGAATGTAGGTAACTCGATCTTAAAACGTTTCATGAATAGACAGACACACGGACAGACTCTTAAAAAGACACATGTTTCATACATTGAATCCACTGCCGATGTATTCCGTGTTAATTATATAGCCCCAGGACTTTCGTCGATATGTTCAATTTAATATTGTTTTATACATTACTCTATATGTTATAATTTGGTCTTTGTCAATTGAAATTGATTTAAAAAAAACAATTAATCAAGAGTGGAATTCAGAAGATTTTTTGTAAATACCCTTAACCAATATGTTCAATTGGGGCTGTTTTGATAGTCGCTAGCTATCCTGTCCGAACATATCAACATACGTATACGTGATCGACTTCGTTATCCAGCCGTCAAAAATAAAAAAGAAGCTACAAGAGTTCTATTCTTAACTACAGAAGTCTAGTCTAGCTACCGGTGTTCAATACAAACAGTACAGCAGTCTAGTCTAGTGCCGGTGTTCAATACGAACACTACTGCAGTCTAGTCTAGTACCGGTGTTCAATACAAACAGTACAGCAGTCTAGTCTAGTACCGGTGTTCAATACGAACACTACTGCAGTCTAGTCTAGTACCGGTGTTCAATACAAACACTACAGCAGTCTAGTCTAGTACCGGTGTTCAATACAAACACTACTGCTGTCTAGTACCGGTGTTCAATACAAACACTACAGCAGTCTAGTCTAGTACTGGTGTTCAATACAAACACTACTGCTGTCTAGTACCGGTGTTCAATACAAACACTACAGCAGTCTAGTCTAGTACCGGTGTTCAATACAAACACTACAGCAGTCTAGTCTAGTACCGGTGTTCAATACAAACACTACTGCTGTCTAGTACCGGTGTTCAATACAAACACTACAGCAGTCTAGTCTAGTACCGGTGTTTAATACAAACACTACTGCAGTCTAGTCTAGTACCGGTGTTCACTACTAGCACTACTGCAGTCAGGTCTAGCTACTGGTGTTCAATACAAACACTACTGCAGTCAGGTCTAGCTACTGGTGTTCAATACAAACATTACTGCAGTCAGGTCTAGCTACTGGTGTTCAATACAAACACTACTGCAGTCAGGTCTAGCTACTGGTGTTCAATACAAACACTACTGCAGTCAGGTCTAGCTACTGGTGTTCAATACAAACACTACTGCTGTCAGGTCTAGCTACTGGTCTTCAATACAAACACTACTGCAGTCAGGTCTAGCTACTGGTGTTCAATACAAACACTACTGTTGTCAGGTCTAGCTACTGGTGTTCACTATCGACAACGTTCATCCACTCACTCCATCGCATGTACCATACAGAGCCATATTGTTACAAAGCTCAGATATGATTCAATTATACTTCGATGTCTGCCACGGAAGGGAAGGAAGGGGGTGACCATAAATTTCTGCACACGAGTTATCTGAGCCTGCAGCTAGGACATGGAGCCAGATAGCGGCCAACATCGAAACAAATTCACCAGAAGAATTCACTCTGAATAAAGAAGATCATTAAAAAAAAAACTGTCGGAATACGGTGAATATTGAACTGAATGCATGAAATATTTGAACAAACCGTTTAGCATTTTGGCCCATGTTTATTTATAACTCTGAGAAACGTCAAAGTTCATATATTATTTCATTGTTTCTATCCCCCCCCCATCCTTTTTTTTAATGTGTTCCAACTTGCATGTTTTTTTTAACTAGACATGAATCGGGTTTTTGAGCTATAGAAATCTGCTATGGGTGCTTTTAGCATTGACCAGTAATTACCATTGTTTCATCTTTTATACCCCATCCCTTCCATGCACAAACCTGTCCCATTTTTTTGTGTTACAGAAAAAGACATTGTTTCATTACTTTCCTTCCAGCTAATTGTGTTATGTAGGTCACCGGGATACCCTATTCCCTACCCACCTCACCCCACCTTACATCTCTCTAAGTGACAGCCCAATATCCCAAAACATTTTCCTAAAACATAACTTCCAATCAGCTTTTGTGGGAAGATTGTAATTCGATAATAAAGCAAAACAGCAAGGGGAAATTACTCTGTAATTGCCACCAACTTAATAACTTCATGCATCGATCTTTCCAAAGTGAATTACCAAATATAGAAATAGAAAAGATTTGATTGGTGGTGTGGATCGTTCAATTAGCTAATGTCTGTAGGAACAATTTGATTGGTGGATTGTTAATGTAGATATTGTTTTTTACTTTGTTGTAAATGAATTCAAATGATTCGATCTGAGTCATTTAATGATCCAACTGATTTGATCTGAGTCATTTATTGCATTTTATTTCATTCTCAAAATTATATTATCAAGATCAATTGTTTATTACTCATGTAAAAACATTTCTATATGTAGAAGAAAACGATCAACAAGAACAACAAACAAATAAACAGTGGTCAACAAATAAACAGTGGTCAATAAATAAACAGTAATAAATTAACAGTGGTCAATAAATAAACAGTGACATGAAATGATCGAACACAGACTAAGTTTGATACCTTCTAAGACCACCTACCAGAATGTACTACTGTAACAACTCTATTTCACTAATTCCAAATGTTGAAACTTTTTTCTAAGCGAAAATTCTAAATTTAATGGAATTCTTTTGAGGGGGAGGGGGTGTATATGTGTGTGTGTGTGGGGGGGCATATGCTTTGCAGTTTGTCACACCAGCCCTGCAGAGATTATAAATGCAGTAGGTTGTACCATCAGGCCAGTCATTCAGAGATTATAAATACAGTAGGTTGTACCATCAGACCAGTCCTTCAGAGATTATAAATTCAGTAGGTTGTACCATCAGGCCAATCCTTCGGAGATTATAAATTCAGAAGTTGTACCATCAGGCCAGTCCGTCAGAGATTATAAATTCAGTAGGTTGTACCATCAGACAAGTCCTTCAGATATTATATATTCAGTAGGTTCTACCATCAGACCAGTCCTTCGGAGATTATAAATTAAGTAGGTTGAACCATCAGAATTCAGTAGTTGTACCATTCGACCAGTCCTTCAGAGATTATAAATTCAGTATGTTGTACCATCAGACCAGTCCTTCAGAGATTATAAATTCAGTATGTTGTACCATCAGACCAACAGCTAAAAATAACTTTATAAATGACAAACTGATAAAAAGGGGGAACATTTAATTGAACATTTTGCAAAACAAAACGAACAAGTAACACAACATTTTTTTTTAAGGTTAACACATTTTTTAAAATCATTGAGCGGCCATGTTTTCTAAAATTGCTTCCAGCTGATGTTTGAAAAGTTCGGGCAGTAAAATATCTCAGCTGCGTTTGAGATGTTTACATTTCACATAGACAGAAACAATATATAAGTTTAAAGAATATTAAATGACGCTGTGTTTCAGTTTTGTATTTTAGTTTGATTGAAGTTTGATTCACGGGTTGTATGATTCGGTCATGCTATAAACACTTTTTATTACTTAAATGTTTATCAACTTTTTGTGTCTGACGGTCTTCAGCCTGTTCACATGAACAAAACTATGGATATCAAGCTGGTGAAATCTATTTATAAACATCACAGCACTTCCGTCAAAGAGAGTGTAGACAGTGAACACTGTAATGAGTGTAGACAGTGAACAATGTAATGAGTGTAGACATTGAACACTAGAATGAGTTTAGACAGTGAACAATGTAATGAGTGTAGACATTGAACACTAGAATGAGTTTAGACAGTGAACACTGAAATGAGTGTAGACAGTGAACACTGGAATGAGTGTAGACAGTGAACACTAGAATGAGTGTAGACAGTGAACACTTTAATGAGTGTAGACAGTGAACACTGGAATGAGTGTAGACAGTGAACACTGGAATGAGTGTAGACAGTGAACACTGGAATGAGTGTAGACAGTGAACACTGGAATGAGTGTAGACAGTGAACACTGGAATGAGTGTAGACAGTGAACACTGGAATGAGTGTAAACAGTGAACACTGGAATGAGTGTAGACAGTGAACACTTTAATGAGTGTAGACAGTGAACACTGGAATGAGTGTAGACAGTGAACACTGGAATGAGTGTAGACAGTGAACACTGGAATGAGTGTAGACAGTGAACACTGGAATGAGTGTAGACAGTGAACACTGGAATGAGTGTAGACAGTGAACACTGGAATGAGTGTAGACAGTGAACACTGGAATGAGTGTAAACAGTGAACACTGGAATGAGTGTAGACAGTGAACACTTTAATGAGTGTAGACAGTGAACACTGGAATGAGTGTAGACAGTGAACACTGGAATGAGTGTAGACAGTGAACACTGGAATGAGTGTAGACAGTGAACACTGGAATGAGTGTAGACAGTGAACACTGGAATGAGTGTAGACAGTGAACACTGGAATGATTGTAGACAGTGAACACTGGAATGAGTGTAGACAGTGAACACTGGAATGAGTGTAGACAGTGAACACTAGAATGCTTGCTAGTTGTGACTAGTATGTAAACAACTCATCTGCCAGATAGAATATATTGAAAAATGGTGATTAAAAAACACAGAAAAGAGATGTAACATTTAGATGGATTCCATATAGAAGAGTTGGTTTTCTAAGAACTCACGAGTAAAGCAGGAATGCACACCCTTCGGCCTTACGCCCGCTTGGGGCCTAGGAGTTGTTAATGACGACCTTGAAAAAAAACAGAGTATATATTTCTTCATAAATAAATTGATACAATTCAGTTTGGTGGTCATTGTAACCAGAATAGAATGTTCAGTGATGCTGTCAGGGTTGAGATTGTTTTGCATACTAGGGTATAAGAGCCAATAATCATAAATACATTCCATGGACCGGATGAGACAATTAAGACAATAAATAGATTTAATATAGTTGCTGTTGTGTGTTTACACGTAACACATATGTATGGTTAGTACAATATTGCGAAGGCTGTGAGTGTGTGTGTGTGGGGGGGTATTTTTCAAAAAATAAAAATACTTGTATTAAAATGAACAAATAGTAAAAAGTTATTCCCTATACTAGGAGCTAACGAACATTTATAGACATTATATTGACTAAATAGAAATGTGAACACCAGACTGTATCTCTTGTTGATAAATTTCAACATTGAATTTTTATAAATTTAGTAAGTCTTTCAAACTGTGTACATTGCAAATATTTGTTGATAGATATTGGGCGCTTATCTATCTATCTATCTATCTATCTATCTATCTATCTATCTATCTATCTATCTATCTATCTATCTATCTATCTATCTATCTATCTATCTATCTATCTATCTATCTATCTATCTATCTATCTATCTATCTATCTATCTATCTATCTATCTATCTATCTATCTATCTATCTATCTATCTATCTATCTATCTATCTATCTATCTATCTATCTATCTATCTATCTATCTATCTATCTATCTATCTATCTATCTATCTGTCTGTCTGTCATTCTATCTGTCTCTCTAATCGTATTTTATCTAGCTAACTAGTTATATTCATGTAAGTTTTTTTGTTAAATTTCTATGAAGTAAATACGATACCTAGCTTGTTATTACAAAAATCAATATTTCTATACAATATCTCGGAGTAGACTAACACCCAGCATATTAACGAGTGTATTCAGCGTTAAAACAAACCTGTATATGTGTGTGAACCAACTATCATCGGTAAACATAACCTGCGTTTGAGTTACACAACATCAAATAACTCTAACTCACTGATTCAGTGATAAAACACAGCATATATATATATATATATATATATATATATATATATATATATATATATATATGTGTGTGTGTGTGTGTGTGTGTTTGTGTAGCAAATTCGTCAATTGTTGGTGGGGGGAGCGTGGTGGGGGTGGGGGGGGGTAAGGGTTAGCTTTGAATAATCCTACAGGTCCTTAGAGTTTCGTTCCGCGGCTAATCGAATAACAGAAAGCCCAGTGGCTTGAAATGATGTCTGTTGTACGGGTGGAGCCAATAGCAAGAGTGAGAGAAAATATGATAATCAAGCAGAATAGGAACGTCTTGACATTAATTTTTGTTTGTCTGACGAGTTCTGGTCAGTTATAGTCTAGATGATTGTACAGTAACTTGTTCTGGTCAGTTACTGTCTAGTACTGTAGATTATGGTACAGTAACTTTTTCTGGTCTGTTAAAGTCTAGAACTGTATGTATATGACGGTATAGTAGTTTCACTTGTCTTGTCGGTTACTGTCTAGTTGATGGTACAACATCTTTACTTGTTTTGGTCTGCAACTGTCTAGATCTTTAGGAAATGGTACAGTAACATTGATTTCTTCTGGCCTTTTACTGTTTCATTATATTGCATAAAACTTTTCTTTTTCTGGTCTGTAACTTTTTATATAACTGTACCGTACATTTCCTTGTTTCTGTCGATAACTGTCTATATAACTGTACCGTACATGTCCTTGTTTCTGTCTGTAGCTGTCTAGAGCTATAGATGATGGTACAATGAATTTATCTGGTCTGTACTATCTAAATGATGGCACAGTTGTTTTGTTAGTTCTGGTCTGTACTATCTAAATGATGGCACAGTTGGTTTGTTAGTTCTGGTCTGTACTATCTAAATGATGGCACAGTTGTTTTGTTAGTTCTGGTCTGTACTATCTAAATGATGGCACAGTTGTTTTGTTAGTTCTGGTCTGTGCTATCTAAATGATGGCACAGTTGTTTTGTTAGTTCTGGTCTGTACTATCTAAATGATGGCACAGTTGTTTTGTTAGTTCTGGTCTGTACTATGTAGATGATGGTACAGTTGTTTTGTTAGTTCTCGTCTGTACTATCTAGATGACGATACAGTTGTTTTGTTAGTTCTGGTCTGTACTATCTAGATGACGATACAGTTATTTTGTTAGTTCTGGTCTGTACTAACTAGATGACGATACAGTTGTTTTGTTAGTTCTGGTCTGTACTATCTAGATGATGGTATAGTTGTTTTGTTAGTTCTCGTCTGTACTATCTAGATGACGATACAGTTGTTTTGTTAGTTCTGGTCTGTACTATCTAGATGACGATACAGTTATTTTGTTAGTTCTGGTCTGTACTATCTAGATGACGATACAGTTGTTTTGTTAGTTCTGGTCTGTTACTATTTAGATTAGGGGTGGCCAAATTGTGGGCCGCTAAAGCTTCTTAAACTTGACCGGTTCGGGGGCGGACCATGAGCCCACGGGTGAAGAGATGGAGGGACGGATGGTCTAGATTGTGGAGTGATGGAAGGGACGGATGGTCTAGATTGTGGAGTGATGGAAGGGACGGGTGGTCTAGCGTGTGGAGTGATAGAAGGGACGGATGGTCTAGCGTGTGGAGTGATAGAAGGGACGGATGGTCTAGATTGTGGAGTGATAGAAGGGACGGATGGTCTAGCGTGTGGAGTGATGGAAGGGACGGATGGTCTAGCGTGTGGAGTGATGGAAGGGACGGATGGTCTAGCGTGTGGAGAGATGGAAGGGACGGATGGTCTAGTGTGTGGAGTGATGGAAGGGACGGGTGGTCTAGCGTGTGGAGTGATGGAAGGGACGGGTGGTCTAGCGTATGGAGTGACTGAAGGGACGGATGGTCTAGCGTGTGGAGTGACTGAAGGGACGGGTGGTCTAGCGTGTGGAGTGATGGAAGGGACGGATGGTCTAGCGTGTGGATTGATGGAAGGGACGGGTGGTCTAGCGTGTGGAGTGATGGAAGGGACGGGTGGTCTAGCGTGTGGAGTGATGGAAGGGACGGGTGGTCTAGCGTGTGGAGTGATGGAAGGGACGGGTGGTCTAGCGTGTGGAGTGACGGAAGGGACGGGTGGTCTAGCGTGTGGAATGATGGAAGGGACGGGTGGTCTAGCGTGTGGAGTGATGGAAGGGACGGGTAGTCTAGCGTGTGAAGAGATGGAAGGGACGGGTGGTCTAGCGGTAAAGTGCTTGAGAATCCTAGGTTCAAGGCCCAGTGAGAACCTGTGGAAGTTTTCAGACCATGGTCCTTGCAACATCGGTTTTGGTGGGGACGTAAATGGCACACCACAAAAAAAAAAACAGTCCCATAGTGGTTTACAGTATGTACTAGACAAACATCGCATTCTTACAGATGACGTGAGATGATATACATTATATGTAAACATCATTGATGTGAACAGATGACGTGAGATGATATACATTATATGTAAACATCATTGATGTGAACAGCAGAGTGGAGCAGAGCGCGGCCCATATTCAACCGCGTGGCAGACCGTTCTTGGTCCGCGGGCACTAGTTTCTCTAAGTCTACATGATGGAACATTAACTTGACTAGCTTTGATGTGCTACTTATTAGGGATTTGGTACAGTATCTTTGCTTACAGCTAGTCAAACTTGATTTTCTTTTATCGTATATTGCAACTAACTACTCGCAAAGAAATATTTATGACTATTGGATCTAAGGTAAGTTATTAGTCAGTTTTTTTTTTGTAGAGTCGTATGAAACCAGTCGTTATTAAAGATCTATCTATCTATCTATCTATCTATCTATCTATCTATCTATCTATCTATCTATCTATCTATCTATCTATCTATCTATCTATCTATCTATCTATCTATCTATCTATCTATCTATCTATCTATCTATCTATCTATCTATCTATCTATCTATCTATCTATCTATCTGTTTCGGCTATCCCCTCTTTACGTAAGTATTATTAAAAAGTAATTTGCTTCGGGCACCATAAGAATTTAATTAATTGACTCGAACGTTTTAAAATAGTGTGTTGACGTTTAAAAAAAAACAATAATCACAAGTGTTCAAATATTTTAAATCGATTGGGCTTCGAGAGTTTAGTGAAAATTGATTTCAAATTATCCAAATCATTTATTAGACGTATTTATATCGTCAAAACAGAGCGAGTTAAATAAAAGTCTTAGGACTATTAGTCCTAACCCAAAAAAAAATTAATTTTACAAATCACAGTACAGTGGCTGTGTGTAGAAACAACCTCTATTTAGTATGTAACTATAAATCACATGAACTCATCACATGCTACGTTTATTTATAGCTTCAGTCCAGTCTCCGATGTTTAGAATGAGATGAGACCTGTCAAAAGTATTAAATATTGGTAAAGGTCAAACCAGAATCATAACTTTAACTCTCTAATGTCCACAGCTCGATGTGAGCTATTATTGGATCCAGTAATATTTTGATGAATACGTTTAGCAGTTGTTGTATGTAAAAAGTAAAGTAAAGTTCCCTTAACCCTAACGGGCCTTCGGGGCAGATGAAGTGTAGAATTCATCTGTTTCTATAACCTCGGCATATGAAGGGGTTTTGTGGTTAGCACAACGCCCAGCCGCCTTTACTCCCCCAACTTAAAGTCAGGTACCCATTTAAAGCTGGGTGGACTTGGGGACTTTCACCAGGACCTGAAAAAATCCCAAGGTTCTCATTTAGATTCGAACCCGGGACCCTCCGGTCGACAGTCGAGCGCTCTACACCGCACGACCACCCGTCCCCTCAGTTGTTGTATGAGTTGGGTAATAATGACAAGACCAACATATATCACCAATATATACCGAGTTGTTTTTTTTATTACATTCATACAGAAGTGATGAGTGTAATAATGTTGACATTTTATCAATACACATCACATATAATGTAAACTGTTATTGTTAACTCCTCATTAGATTAGTAGAGCAATGAAGTTGTCTTTTAATAATCAATATAGGATGGAGTAGTATAAACGTAATATAGAATAGTACAATGTATTACTGGATCAGTTACAGAAGTTGTTATTGTAAAGCAGGATCCTTAAAAAACAACACTAATAAGACACGACACAAAGATTACTATTGGAAATAAATCAGTTGTGGTACAGATTGTTTGGTTAATTTGCTGAAGGTTCAATACAATCAAATATTTTAATGCTATAATAGAAGACTTAAAGATGACTATATTTCAATGGTACAATGAAGTTACTGCAGTGTATTAAAGGTGACTATATTTCAATGGTGCAGTGAGGTTACTGCAGTGTATTAAAGATGACTATATTTCAATGGTACAGTGAAGTTACTGCAGTGTATTAAAGATGACTATATTTCAATGGTACAGTGAGGTTACTGCAGTGTATTAAAGATGGCTATATTTCAATGCTACAGTGAAGTTACTGCAGTGTATTAAAGATGGCTATATTTCAGTGATGTTAATCCTTGTCCTTGTCCTTGTCCTTAAGGACCATTTTCAGTCCTTATCCTTGTCCTGGTCCTTGGCAGACAAGTCCTTATCCTTGTCCTTGCTCTTTCAGTCCTTATTAACATTACAAGGACCTGCTTTGTGGTTTTTAATAAAAAAAATTTTTTGCTATGCTTAGGCTGGTGCTATATTTAAAATCAATGCCAATCTATGGCAATGCACTCTGCATGTATTTATAATATATTATCTATGGTGCTGCCATTTCTAGACTTCCTTTTCTTTTTGTTTCCGGTTTATTATTGGCGGCATATTTCTAATCTCATAAATATAAATTGATTTTTTTTAAATTTAATTATAAAAAAATAATGGCTCCGCTTCGTATACCAAATATAATTAATTTTGCCTATACCGACTTTAGTGAAGATAAGGTTAAAAATAAGTGGAGTGCAAAATGTTGCATTTGTCGCAAAATAATTCAAGACAATATCAACGTGACTTCAGGATTTACAAAGTAAGTGTGCTTTGTTTAGCCTCAGTAGTAATTTTTTCAGATTTTTGAATTAGTAGTATTACGCATTTTAGTAGTCTTGCTACATGTTCTTAATAATTTTAATTACGCCTTATACGGAAAATACCGTATTATCGCAAACAATGTTCAAAATTCAAGCATACAGTAGCAATAGTTTATCAACAGAAGTAATTAAAAACAATATACATTAAGTATTTTGATTGAAGAATATATGCAGTCGCCTTAGATAACGCGCACACGTAGATAATGCGCAGGAGGGTTGCGCTGTTTGTAAAATCGTGTATAGCGCGCGCGTTATATACGTGAAAATACGGTACACGTTGCCTGTGTAGAACTTTTTTAGGCCTAAATTTTATATTT
>JAGDYQ010000158.1:1605835-1719755 GCA_021962125.1 Bulinus truncatus
ACACAATAAAGTGACAGACTGGACACAATAACATGATAGACTGGACACAACAAGATGATAGGCTGGGCACAATTAGGTGATAGACTGGACACAATAACGCGATGGCCAGAGTGGTAGAAGCCATTGTCTCCACACAATGGAAGATTGTTTTATATCACCGCCCTCTGTAGTACACATGATGGTCTCAAAAATTCGCCACCCGTTGGATTCAACAAACAATTGTCCATTTCACCAGTTTCATTATTTTATGGAACATTTAAACTGCGCGGGCGTGGACGGCTTGTCTATTGTCGTAAATTTTCATCTGAAACTTGGATTGTGTTTCTAGACTGTTCTTGTCTGTACACCTCCCCGTCCCCAACCCTACTCACCCAGCTACGGGCATGTCAGTGAATGTAAAAATACTCAGATTTTGTTTTGATTGCGTGGGTATTGTCTCTGTTCTGTCGATATATACAAATACAAGAAACATGTTTTTAAAGTAGGATTACAACATTAGATAGAAGATTGTCTTACCTTACTGTATGTTTTTAAAGTAGGATCACAACATTAGATAGAAGATTGTCTTACCTTACTGTATATTTTCCAATCCAGTCATACAGTCAGATGTCCTATTTAGGGAAAAAGAGTCAAATTATTTTGTTGACATTTAGTTTGACAAACTTGCTTACATTTCATTAACTGTTTCTACAAGACTGAACTTTATGTACTGATCGGAATTTTCCTTTCACGTCTGAACTTTTATGTCTTAACGTTTATGTCTGAACTTAAATGTCTGAAATTTTATGTCAACTTTTCAAATAAATATGATCTCTACTTTCATGTCTGAAATTTTAATGTCTGAACCTTTATGTCTTAACAACTTTTAAATCTAAACTTTTATGTACTAAACTTTTATGTTTGAACTTTTCATATTAATCTGAACTTTACTTTCATGTGTGAATTTTATTTTCATGATTGACATAAGGAGAAACAATTCACAACAGTTTAAAAATCTATATCAATAATAGCAATTTTGGGTTCTGCGTTAAATCGAAAGTAAAGAATTAATACGACAGTATTCCAGTTTAAAATACAATCATGAAAAAATCGGATCTGCCCGAAACCAAAAATAACCTAGTCTGCCGATCAAACCTAAGGGGATATAACTCTATGCAAAGGTTTTGCAGGGTACAGCTAGTATATAAATATATTTTATTGAAGAATTATTCAATGAGGCTGAATATAAATCAAATGTTATCCAGATTAGATACAGCTAGGAAATAACTTATCACAAGATATCAACACAGTGGACATAGGAATAAAATGTTTGATGCAATAAAGAGTTATGAGAAAACCAGTCAGTTGTCTACATCAAAATGTTTGGGGGGATTGAACTCATCACAGTATATGTTCTTGATGACCCACCCGCCCACCCACGCACCGCGGGTTACGGGGCTTTATTTTGACCCTACACTGGACAGTTGACACACAAACCAGTTGACAGACACACAGCCAAGCTGACAGACATCAAACCAGCTGACAGACACAAAGACCAGTTGACAGATACACAGACCAGCTGACAGACATCAAACCAGCTGAGAGACACACAGACCAGTTGACAGACGCACAGACCAGTTGACAGACACACAGACCAGTAGACAGACATACAGACCAGCTGGCAGACACACGGACAAATTGACATACACACAGACCAGCTGGCAGACACACATAACAGCTGACAGACACACAGACAAGCTGACAGACATACAGACCAGCTGACAGATACACATACCAGCTGACAGATACACATACCAGCTGACAGACACACAGACCAATTATCAAACATACAGACCAGATGACAGACACAAATACCAGCTGACAGGCTCACTGACCATCTGACGGACACACATACCAGGTGTCAGACACACAGACCAGGTTTCAGACACACAGACCAGCTGATATACATAGACCAGGTGTCAGACACACAGACCAGCTGATACACACAGACCAGCTGACAGACACACTGACCAGCTGATGCACACATACTAGCTGACAGACACACTGAACAGCTGATACACACATACCAGGTGTCAGACACACAGACCAGCTGATACACACAGACCAGCTGACAGACACACAGACCAGCTGATACACACAGACCAGCTGACAGACACACTGACCAGCTGATACACACATACCAGCTGACAGACACACTAACCAGCTGATATACACATCATTTAATACAAATTTTAGTTTTTAAGCAGAATTCATTTATTTATACTTTTTTTTTTATTTTTATAAATCCAACAGAATCAATAAAAGGAATAAATGAAACTTAACGATTTACATTCGGCACGTTGAAAGAAATCATCCCAGGTTGTTCGGGTCAACATTCATCTCACAGCTGATCTCAGGGTCCAGTTCAATCACATCGTGTAAATAAAACGAATCAAATGGTCAGATGTATTCGGATCGTGAATGGGATTCTTTTCAGTAAGTATTCCCATGACATCAGAGCTTCAAGTTCATTCATCCAACTCAGTGTTTTGAGTCTTTCCTGTTCCCAACCTATCCGTTAGTGTCCGACAGCCTTCCACCCCCCACCCCTCACATCCCGTCAGTTTCACACTATGTGACAAAAACTTTTTGTTGCAGCCATACTAATCTGTTTATGTGTCGACTCTCTTAGTGTGTACATTTATCAGGAACTAATATTGTTTACTTGCAGTGTACCGGGGGTTGCGCGGGAAAGGAACAAAGAGACAGATTTTGTAGCTGATTGTAATGTCTTTTGATGACTAACAGCCTGATGATGTTTTTATATTCTGTGGTAAGCACCACAACTTCAATGGTTTAGTCTGTTTAACGGTTTAGTTTGTTTTCAAACATATAAACAAACATATTATGACATTAAAGTTGTGTACCCATAGGTACATCAAACACATCTATGGTCGCACACGAATAGTCACATAGTAGCTGACGTTATGTAATTGAAAACTGTTTCAGAATGACACGCTGTTTTAATGAGAGAAACAATATTATGCTAGAGCTTTCCCTGGCTTACGACTTGTATAAACACGACCAGTGGCGTCACTAGGGTTGGTGTCACCCGGTACGGTCCGCACCCCCCGCACTCCCCTAGTGACGCCACTGAACACGACATTATGAAATAACTCAAATCGCTATGAAAATCTTATAAATACTGATGTATACAGATATATAGTATTGATTGGTGTAACTACTACTGTAAACCATATTTTGTCTATATAAATAAATTGTTCGTTTTGGTTCAAGATTGAGTCAGTCTGCTACAGCACTATACCAGCGTAATACTATTTCAATTATATGGTCATAAATCATAAAATCAGAAAGCTCACTTTGCACCACAGAATTATAAGTCTATAACTACTCTGTCATGTAGGAATTCACTTTGCACCACAGAATTATAAGTCTATAACTACTCTGGCATGTAGGAATTCACTTTGCACCACAGAATTATAAGTCTATAACTACTCTGTCATGTAGGAATTCACTTTGCACCACAGAATTATAAGTCTATAACTACTCTGTCATGTAGGAATTCACTTTGCACCACAGAATTATAAGTCTATAAATACTCTGTGTAAGGGTTCAAGATTTGTCTTAGATGGAGATAAATAGCATAAACTTGGAGGCGTACGGTAGCGTGGTGTTGTTTCGTATGTTCAACACAAATAATCACAAACATATCATAAATGAGAGTCTCAAGGCTGCACATCTGATTCAATGACACGTTTATTACACAAAGACATTAAAGTAGAAAACATGCTAAATCATACTTGACTATTAAACTGACTCTCATTGAGAAAACTAAACACAACCTCCTAGTTCAAGCTCAATAAGTAACTCTACTAAAATCTCCAAGGCTTGTATCCAAGCAAGTGACAAGTGACGTTTCACTACGTCACATAACTACATAAAAATGTATAATCTCTAGTCAATTAAAAAATGTGATTAAACACACATGCACAAATAAAACCAAAACAATATTATATTTAACTCATTCACACTCTGTCATGTAGGAATTCACCTTGCACCACAGAATTATAAGTCTCTAAATACTCTGTGATGTAGGAATTCACAGCGTAAAACGTGTAGAAATTCAACGCACTTTCTTTTATAATTAAAATCACCTTCAAAGATAACGTTTTTTACGGGGGCTTTTTGTTTACATGATTAGCTCCAGGCGATTGTGTGATAAATCTATTACTCGATACATAATACAAATATTGATATACATTATCATGACTGAAAATAAAAAGCCATGAGTACCCGTGTATATCATATATTTATTGTTACTTATCAACTAGTGTAAAGACATTTATTTCAGTACATTATAATTACCCACTATTTTAATTTAGAAATAATAAATGATATAAATATTTGTATGATCTAATGAGTTTATTTTTATTTTTACAGGGCATTTCAACAAATTCTTAAAAAAGTTATTTTAAAATTTTATACTTTTTGGTTTTTAAAGAATTAAATTTTGATTGTTTTTGCACACTTTAATGTAATTAAATTAAACTGGCTAATCTCTGTAAGACTAAAAAATGCTTTACTATTTATAGCACAGCGGAACCGGTGCAGCGCTTAGTACTCATTTTGAAGTAATAATCTCGAGGCGAATTTTTCCCTTTATAAAAAAAAAAAATTGCTAAAAGTCATCATGTTTTTGATTTTACAATATAGAAATTATTAAAATAGTGTATTGTCACATCTATTCAATATGTTTGCCGAATATGAACCTTCTCACTTGAGTTACAATAAATGACGATAGCACAGACCCCCCCCCCCCCCCAATTGCCAGAAAATGAAAGCGAATTAAAATATTGTCAAAAAAATAATTTATTGAGACTAATAAGTCTTCCACCCTCCCCCCGCCCCCACATCCCCGCTGGAGAGTTGTTGTTGAGGCCCGTTGCTCCGCAAATCGTTCAAGAAAGGAAGCAAACAAATAACCTTAAAACTTTGTAGCAAGATTTTTTTTTTATACTCGCATTTTCCAAAAGAAGAATTTAGGGCCTTCATAAATCAACATCTCTGATAAACATCAAGGTCTCCATTAATCAACATCTCTGATAAACATCAAGGTCTTCATTAATCAACATCTCTGATAAACATCAAGGTCTGTATTAATCAACATCTCTGATAAACATCAAGGTCTCCATTAATCAACATCTCTGATAAACATCAAGGTCTTCATTAATCAACATCTCTGATAAACATCAAGGTCTGTATTAATCAACATCTCTGATAAACATCAAGGTCTGTATTAATAACATCTCTGATAAACATCAAGGTCTGTATTAATCAACATCTCTGATAAACATCAAGGTCTTCATTAATCAACATCTCTGATAAACATCAAGGTCTTCATTTATCAACATCTCTGATAAACATCAAGGTCCTCATTAATCAACATCTCTGATAAACATCAAGGTCTGTATTAATCAACATCTCTGATAAACATCAAGGTCTGTATTAATCAACATCTCTGATAAACATCAAGGTCTGTATTAATCAACATCTCTGATAAACATCAAGGTCTGTATTAATCAACATCTCTGATAAACATCAAGGTCTTCATTAATCCACATCTCTGATAAACATCAAGGTCTTCATTTATCATCATCTCTTCTATTTTCCTTCTAACTCCTGTAGGAACAGTAGGAACATAAGGTCTCAGCAGTATCTCACCAGCAGGCACAGTTGTGGGCATTTTCTTGAGCTGGGGACAAGACATCTCCGCCTCTCTTATTTCACGTTCTTCTACATGTTTGTTTTGGCCTGCCTGTTCTTCTTTTGCCTTGTGGGTTCCGTCACTGACATCATAACTCAGTAAAAAATATTAAAAACCATTTTTATAGTGGTCCATACAAACGTGTATTTAATGGAGTAGATTAAACTATTGAAGATTTAGAGTTTAAATTTATTCATATTACACTATTTAACTAATTAAACTATTTAACTAATAACACTATTTAACTAATTTCACTATTTCACTAATTACACTATGTAACCAGCAAGTTATGTTATTGTCTACTAATAGTATAGATATTTATTTACAAGGGTATGTACTAGTATACAATCAATCGACACCCTTAATTGACTAGACAATAGAGGATCAGTATAGTAAGTACTCATTCTACATCTGTCTGTCAACCTGTCTGTCTGACAATCAGTGTGTCTGTCAATCTGTCTGTCTGTCAATCTGTCTGTCTGCCAATCTGTGGATGTCATTCTCTCCGACTCTCATCATTTACCGATAGAGGTAATGCAAAATAGTATAAAGCGAGAAAATGTTTTTTATCACAATATTTCCATATTGCTTGATAATAGTCAATCAAGTCTATCTTAAATGTGTATCAATATTTATGATAATTATACATTACCCATTATCCCCCCTAATACCCACATAAAATATAAAAGTGTAATCCTAATGCACAGATATTCCGAAAGTAACAAGAGAGACACAAGTGACCAACATTACAACCAGCAACAATCTGGACAGGTTCTAAAAGCATTCTCTCCACATGGCCGATGTTCTACATAATTTAGTGAATTCTGTCTTTAATGTGTTTTGTAGATTTGTTTTTGTGCTAGTTTTGTTTCATATTTTACTCAGTGAACTACAATGTTCAGTAAAGACAAGTTAACATCAACAGTTGATGAATTGAGCCCACGTCACATTTCCTCAGTGAACTACAATGTTCAGTAAAGACAAGTTAACATCAACAGTTGATGAATTGAGCCCACGTCACATTTCTTCAGTGAACTACAATGTTCAGTAAAGACAAGTTAACATCAACAGTTGATGAATTGAGCCCACGTCACATTTCTTCAGTGAACTACAATGTTCAGTAAAGACAAGTTAACATCAACAGTTGATGAATTGAGCCCACGTCACATTTCTTCAGTGAACTACAATGTTCAGTAAATACACGTTAACATCAACAGTTGATGAATTGAGCCTACGTCACATTTCCTCAGTGAACTATAATGTTCAGTAAAGACAAGTTAACATCAACAGTTGATGAATTGAGCCCACGTCACATTGACAGCCAGAAATCAACTAAGTGTCTATTCTAAAATCTTTTGAGATCTGCCATGTAATTTTTGTTTCTAACCCTAAATTACATCTACAAAATCCTTTTTATGTTTGAAGAAACTGTAAATTGTTATAGAATGTAACATAAACTAAATTGTTATAGAATGTAACAGAAACTAAATTGTTATAGAATGTAACAGAAACTGTAAATTGTTATAGAATGTAACATAAACTAAATTGTTATAGAATGTAACAGAAACTAAATTGTTATAGAATGTAACAGAAACTGTAAATTGTTATAGAATGTAACAGATATTAAATTGTTATAGAATGTAACAGAAACTAAATTGTTATTGAATGTAACAGAAACTGTAAGTTCTTATAGAATGTAACAGAAACTAAATTGTTATAGAGTGTAACAGAAACTAAATTGTTATAGAATGTATCAGAAACTAAATTTTTATAGAATCTAACAAAAACTAAATTGTTATAGAATGTAACAGAAACTAAATTGTTATAGAATGTACAAAGAAACTAGGTTGTTATAGAATGTAACATAAACTAAATTGTTATAGAAGGTAACAAATAAAACTTATTTAGCTTTATTTCGAGCCATTATTATGATAAGAAAAAAACTAGGCAACTGTTAGGACCCCCAATGACCAAGGCCCTCTATCCAGTACAGCATTCTATTAAATCTGATGACCAAGGACCTCTATTCAGTACATCTTTCTATTAGATCTGATGACCAAGGCCCTCTATCCAGTACAGCTTTCTATTAAATCTGATGACCAAGGCCCTCTATCCAGTACAGCTTTCTATTAAATCTGATGACCAAGGCCCTCTATCCAGTACAGCTTTCTATTAAATCTGATGACCAAGGCCCTCTATCCAGTACAGCTTTCTATTAAATCTGATGACCAAGGCCCTCTATCCAGTACAGCTTTCTATTAAATCTGATGACCAAGGCCCTCTATCCAGTACAGCTTTCTATCAAATCTGATGACAAAGTGGTCCAATAGGTTTTTTAGCACGAACTTCCCAAACATCTTTTCATTTTTATGCCTAGAACCTAAAAACGGATATGGCTTTCTATATTACTGAGAGGTCATTGTAAAGATAACTTTCTATATTATTGAGAGGTCATTGTAAGGATAACTTTCTATATTATTGAGAGGTCATTTTAAGGATAACTTTCTATATTATTGAGAGGTCATTATAAGGATAACTTTCTATATTATTGAGAGGTCATTGTAAGGATAACTTTCTATATTATTGAGAGGTCATTTTAAGGATAACTTTCTATATTATTGAGAGGTCATTATACGGATAACTTTCTATATTATTGAGAGGTCATTGTAAAGATAACTTTCTACATTATTGAGAAGTTGCATAAGGGAACTAACTATCTCTCTATAATGTTAATCATCTATTTGGAGTGATGGAGTTGTAGGTCTTAATTTTATGTTGCAATGGTCAGAAACAATGTTGTTGCAATGGTCAGAAATAATGTTGTTGCAACGGTCAGAAACAGTGTTGTTGCAACGGTCAGAAACAGTGTTGCATATTAAAGAAGTAAATACTGCATCATATGATGATTAATGATAAAATATAAGAATGTAAGTTAGTTGGACTTTCACGCATTATTCTAAAACAGATAAGAGAATGTAATTTATCAGAACGTTTATACATTTCTCTTAGATAGTACTTTTAAACTTTTGCAAGTATTAGTTAATATACAAAGGGCCCAAGGTGTATATACAATTACAAATAAAAGAACTTCAAAAATATACTTGAGTAGTACTCGAATACAGACAAATACGATAATACAAGTACCAAGTAACCTATCTCTGCTATAATCATAACTTTAAAGTTGTCAGATATATCTAGATACAGTAAATACTCACAGTCTTGGTAGGACAGGTCAGAAATTGTGTGCTGGCAGTGACTCCATAAATATGATGATAACGTCTTCAATAAAAAAAATGTTCTTACAAGTATACCGCATGAGTTGTTCCGCATCACAAGTATACCGCATGAGTTGTCACACATCTAATACAAGTACAATATAACCTGTGAATTTATTCCACATGGCCGATGTTCTACATAATTTAGTGAATTCTGTCTTTAATGTGTTTTGTAGATTTGTTTTTGTGCTAGTTTTGTTTCATATTTTACTCAGTGAACTACAATGTTCAGTAAAGACAAGTTAACATCAACAGTTGATGAATTGAGCCCACGTCACATTTCCTCAGTGAACTACAATGTTCAGTAAAGACAAGTTAACATCAACAGTTGATGAATTGAGCCCACGTCACATTTCTTCAGTGAACTACAATGTTCAGTAAAGACAAGTTAACATCAACAGTTGATGAATTGAGCCCACGTCACATTTCTTCAGTGAACTACAATGTTCAGTAAAGACAAGTTAACATCAACAGTTGATGAATTGAGTCCACGTCACATTTCTTCAGTGAACTACAATGTTCAGTAAAGACAAGTTAACATCAACAGTAGATGAATTGAGCCCACGTCACATTTCTTCAGTGAACTACAATGTTCAGTAAATACACGTTAACATCAACAGTTGATGAATTGAGCCTACGTCACATTTCCTCAGTGAACTATAATGTTCAGTAAAGACAAGTTAACATCAACAGTTGATGAATTGAGCCCACGTCACATTGACAGCCAGAAATCAACTAAGTGTCTATTCTAAAATCTTTTGAGATCTGCCATGTAATTTTTGTTTCTAACCCTAAATTACATCTACAAAATCCTTTTTATGTTTGAAGAAACTGTAAATTGTTATAGAATGTAACATAAACTAAATTGTTATAGAATGTAACAGAAACTAAATTGTTATAGAATGTAACAGAAACTGTAAATTGTTATAGAATGTAACATAAACTAAATTGTTATAGAATGTAACAGAAACTAAATTGTTATAGAATGTAACAGAAACTGTAAATTGTTATAGAATGTAACAGATATTAAATTGTTATAGAATGTAACAGAAACTAAATTGTTATTGAATGTAACAGAAACTGTAAGTTCTTATAGAATGTAACAGAAACTAAATTGTTATAGAGTGTAACAGAAACTAAATTGTTATAGAATGTATCAGAAACTAAATTTTTATAGAATCTAACAAAAACTAAATTGTTATAGAATGTAACAGAAACTAAATTGTTATAGAATGTACAAAGAAACTAGGTTGTTATAGAATGTAACATAAACTAAATTGTTATAGAAGGTAACAAATAAAACTTATTTAGCTTTATTTCGAGCCATTATTATGATAAGAAAAAAACTAGGCAACTGTTAGGACCCCCAATGACCAAGGCCCTCTATCCAGTACAGCATTCTATTAAATCTGATGACCAAGGCCCTCTATCCAGTACAGCTTTCTATTAAATCTGATGACCAAGGCCCTCTATCCAGTACAGCTTTCTATTAAATCTGATGACCAAGGCCCTCTATCCAGTACAGCTTTCTATTAAATCTGATGACCAAGGCCCTCTATCCAGTACAGCTTTCTATTAAATCTGATGACCAAGGCCCTCTATCCAGTACAGCTTTCTATTAAATCTGATGACCAAGGCCCTCTATCCAGTATAGCTGTCTATCAAATCTGATGACAAAGTGGTCCAATAGGTTTTTTAGCACGAACTTCCCAAACATCTTTTCATTTTTATGCCTAGAACCTAAAAACGGATATGGCTTTCTATATTACTGAGAGGTCATTGTAAAGATAACTTTCTATATTATTGAGAGGTCATTGTAAGGATAACTTTCTATATTATTGAGAGGTCATTTTAAGGATAACTTTCTATATTATTGAGAGGTCATTATAAGGATAACTTTCTATATTATTGAGAGGTCATTGTAAGGATAACTTTCTATATTATTGAGAGGTCATTTTAAGGATAACTTTCTATATTATTGAGAGGTCATTATACGGATAACTTTCTATATTATTGAGAGGTCATTGTAAAGATAACTTTCTACATTATTGAGAAGTTGCATAAGGGAACTAACTATCTCTCTATAATGTTAATCATCTATTTGGAGTGATGGAGTTGTAGGTCTTAATTTTATGTTGCAATGGTCAGAAACAATGTTGTTGCAATGGTCAGAAATAATGTTGTTGCAACGGTCAGAAACAGTGTTGTTGCAACGGTCAGAAACAGTGTTGCATATTAAAGAAGTAAATACTGCATCATATGATGATTAATGATAAAATATAAGAATGTAAGTTAGTTGGACTTTCACGCATTATTCTAAAACAGATAAGAGAATGTAATTTATCAGAACGTTTATACATTTCTCTTAGACAGTACTTTTAAACTTTTGCAAGTATTAGTTAATATACAAAGGGCCCAAGGTGTATATACAATTACAAATAAAAGAACTTCAAAAATATACTTGAGTAGTACTCGAATACAGACAAATACGATAATACAAGTACCAAGTAACCTATCTCTGCTATAATCATAACTTTAAAGTTGTCAGATATATCTAGATACAGTAAATACTCACAGTCTTGGTAGGACAGGTCAGAAATTGTGTGCTGGCAGTGACTCCATAAATATGATGATAACGTCTTCAATAAAAACAATGTTCTTACAAGTATACCGCATGAGTTGTTCCGCATCACAAGTATACCGCATGAGTTGTCACACATCTAATACAAGTACAATATAACCTGTGAATTTATTCCACATGGCCGATGTTCTACATAATTTAGTGAATTCTGTCTTTAATGTGTTTTGTAGATTTGTTTTTGTGCTAGTTTTGTTTCATATTTTACTCAGTGAACTACAATGTTCAGTAAAGACAAGTTAACATCAACAGTTGATGAATTGAGCCCACGTCACATTTCCTCAGTGAACTACAATGTTCAGTAAAGACAAGTTAACATCAACAGTTGATGAATTGAGCCCACGTCACATTTCTTCAGTGAACTACAATGTTCAGTAAAGACAAGTTAACATCAACAGTTGATGAATTGAGCCCACGTCACATTTCTTCAGTGAACTACAATGTTCAGTAAAGACAAGTTAACATCAACAGTTGATGAATTGAGTCCACGTCACATTTCTTCAGTGAACTACAATGTTCAGTAAAGACAAGTTAACATCAACAGTAGATGAATTGAGCCCACGTCACATTTCTTCAGTGAACTACAATGTTCAGTAAATACACGTTAACATCAACAGTTGATGAATTGAGCCTACGTCACATTTCCTCAGTGAACTATAATGTTCAGTAAAGACAAGTTAACATCAACAGTTGATGAATTGAGCCCACGTCACATTGACAGCCAGAAATCAACTAAGTGTCTATTCTAAAATCTTTTGAGATCTGCCATGTAATTTTTGTTTCTAACCCTAAATTACATCTACAAAATCCTTTTATGTTTGAAGAAACTGTAAATTGTTATAGAATGTAACATAAACTAAATTGTTATAGAATGTAACAGAAACTAAATTGTTATAGAATGTAACAGAAACTGTAAATTGTTATAGAATGTAACATAAACTAAATTGTTATAGAATGTAACAGAAACTAAATTGTTATAGAATGTAACAGAAACTGTAAATTGTTATAGAATGTAACAGATATTAAATTGTTATAGAATGTAACAGAAACTAAATTGTTATTGAATGTAACAGAAACTGTAAGTTCTTATAGAATGTAACAGAAACTAAATTGTTATAGAGTGTAACAGAAACTAAATTGTTATAGAATGTATCAGAAACTAAATTTTTATAGAATCTAACAAAAACTAAATTGTTATAGAATGTAACAGAAACTAAATTGTTATAGAATGTACAAAGAAACTAGGTTGTTATAGAATGTAACATAAACTAAATTGTTATAGAAGGTAACAAATAAAACTTATTTAGCTTTATTTCGAGCCATTATTATGATAAGAAAAAAACTAGGCAACTGTTAGGACCCCCAATGACCAAGGCCCTCTATCCAGTACAGCATTCTATTAAATCTGATGACCAAGGACCTCTATCCAGTACATCTTTCTATTAGATCTGATGACCAAGGCCCTCTATCCAGTACAGCTTTCTATTAAATCTGATGACCAAGGCCCTCTATCCAGTACAGCTTTCTATTAAATCTGATGACCAAGGCCCTCTATCCAGTACAGCTTTCTATTAAATCTGATGACCAAGGCCCTCTATCCAGTACAGCTTTCTATTAAATCTGATGACCAAGGCCCTCTATCCAGTACAGCTTTCTATTAAATCTGATGACCAAGGCCCTCTATCCAGTATAGCTGTCTATCAAATCTGATGACAAAGTGGTCCAATAGGTTTTTTTAGCACGAACTTCCCAAACATCTTTTCATTTTTATGCCTAGAACCTAAAAACGGATATGGCTTTCTATATTACTGAGAGGTCATTGTAAAGATAACTTTCTATATTATTGAGAGGTCATTGTAAGGATAACTTTCTATATTATTGAGAGGTCATTTTAAGGATAACTTTCTATATTATTGAGAGGTCATTATAAGGATAACTTTCTATATTATTGAGAGGTCATTGTAAGGATAACTTTCTATATTATTGAGAGGTCATTTTAAGGATAACTTTCTATATTATTGAGAGGTCATTATACGGATAACTTTCTATATTATTGAGAGGTCATTGTAAAGATAACTTTCTACATTATTGAGAAGTTGCATAAGGGAACTAACTATCTCTCTATAATGTTAATCATCTATTTGGAGTGATGGAGTTGTAGGTCTTAATTTTATGTTGCAATGGTCAGAAACAATGTTGTTGCAATGGTCAGAAATAATGTTGTTGCAACGGTCAGAAACAGTGTTGTTGCAACGGTCAGAAACAGTGTTGCATATTAAAGAAGTAAATACTGCATCATATGATGATTAATGATAAAATATAAGAATGTAAGTTAGTTGGACTTTCACGCATTATTCTAAAACAGATAAGAGAATGTAATTTATCAGAACGTTTATACATTTCTCTTAGACAGTACTTTTAAACTTTTGCAAGTATTAGTTAATATACAA
Organism: Bulinus truncatus; assembly: GCA_021962125.1. NCBI lineage: Eukaryota > Metazoa > Mollusca > Gastropoda > Planorbidae > Bulinus > Bulinus truncatus. The sequence continues at coordinate 1,619,963 of JAGDYQ010000158.1, forward strand.
AGTGCCCAAGGTGTATATACAATTACAAATAAAAGAACTTCAAAAATATACTTGAGTAGTACTCGAATACAGACAAATACGATAATACAAGTACCAAGTAACCTATCTCTGCTATAATCATAACTTTAAAGTTGTCAGATATATCTAGATACAGTAAATACTCACAGTCTTGGTAGGACAGGTCAGAAATTGTGTGCTGGCAGTGACTCCATAAATATGATGATAACGTCTTCAATAAAAAAAATGTTCTTACAAGTATACCGCATGAGTTGTTCCGCATCACAAGTATACCGCATGAGTTGTCACACATCTAATACAAGTACAATATAACCTGTGAATTTATTCCACATGGCCGATGTTCTACATAATTTAGTGAATTCTGTCTTTAATGTGTTTTGTAGATTTGTTTTTGTGCTAGTTTTGTTTCATATTTTACTCAGTGAACTACAATGTTCAGTAAAGACAAGTTAACATCAACAGTTGATGAATTGAGCCCACGTCACATTTCCTCAGTGAACTACAATGTTCAGTAAAGACAAGTTAACATCAACAGTTGATGAATTGAGCCCACGTCACATTTCTTCAGTGAACTACAATGTTCAGTAAAGACAAGTTAACATCAACAGTTGATGAATTGAGCCCACGTCACATTTCTTCAGTGAACTACAATGTTCAGTAAAGACAAGTTAACATCAACAGTTGATGAATTGAGTCCACGTCACATTTCTTCAGTGAACTACAATGTTCAGTAAAGACAAGTTAACATCAACAGTAGATGAATTGAGCCCACGTCACATTTCTTCAGTGAACTACAATGTTCAGTAAATACACGTTAACATCAACAGTTGATGAATTGAGCCTACGTCACATTTCCTCAGTGAACTATAATGTTCAGTAAAGACAAGTTAACATCAACAGTTGATGAATTGAGCCCACGTCACATTGACAGCCAGAAATCAACTAAGTGTCTATTCTAAAATCTTTTGAGATCTGCCATGTAATTTTTGTTTCTAACCCTAAATTACATCTACAAAATCCTTTTTATGTTTGAAGAAACTGTAAATTGTTATAGAATGTAACATAAACTAAATTGTTATAGAATGTAACAGAAACTAAATTGTTATAGAATGTAACAGAAACTGTAAATTGTTATAGAATGTAACATAAACTAAATTGTTATAGAATGTAACAGAAACTAAATTGTTATAGAATGTAACAGAAACTGTAAATTGTTATAGAATGTAACAGATATTAAATTGTTATAGAATGTAACAGAAACTAAATTGTTATTGAATGTAACAGAAACTGTAAGTTCTTATAGAATGTAACAGAAACTAAATTGTTATAGAGTGTAACAGAAACTAAATTGTTATAGAATGTATCAGAAACTAAATTTTTATAGAATCTAACAAAAACTAAATTGTTATAGAATGTAACAGAAACTAAATTGTTATAGAATGTACAAAGAAACTAGGTTGTTATAGAATGTAACATAAACTAAATTGTTATAGAAGGTAACAAATAAAACTTATTTAGCTTTATTTCGAGCCATTATTATGATAAGAAAAAAACTAGGCAACTGTTAGGACCCCCAATGACCAAGGCCCTCTATCCAGTACAGCATTCTATTAAATCTGATGACCAAGGACCTCTATCCAGTACATCTTTCTATTAGATCTGATGACCAAGGCCCTCTATCCAGTACAGCTTTCTATTAAATCTGATGACCAAGGCCCTCTATCCAGTACAGCTTTCTATTAAATCTGATGACCAAGGCCCTCTATCCAGTACAGCTTTCTATTAAATCTGATGACCAAGGCCCTCTATCCAGTACAGCTTTCTATTAAATCTGATGACCAAGGCCCTCTATCCAGTACAGCTTTCTATTAAATCTGATGACCAAGGCCCTCTATCCAGTATAGCTGTCTATCAAATCTGATGACAAAGTGGTCCAATAGGTTTTTTAGCACGAACTTCCCAAACATCTTTTCATTTTTATGCCTAGAACCTAAAAACGGATATGGCTTTCTATATTACTGAGAGGTCATTGTAAAGATAACTTTCTATATTATTGAGAGGTCATTGTAAGGATAACTTTCTATATTATTGAGAGGTCATTTTAAGGATAACTTTCTATATTATTGAGAGGTCATTATAAGGATAACTTTCTATATTATTGAGAGGTCATTGTAAGGATAACTTTCTATATTATTGAGAGGTCATTTTAAGGATAACTTTCTATATTATTGAGAGGTCATTATACGGATAACTTTCTATATTATTGAGAGGTCATTGTAAAGATAACTTTCTACATTATTGAGAAGTTGCATAAGGGAACTAACTATCTCTCTATAATGTTAATCATCTATTTGGAGTGATGGAGTTGTAGGTCTTAATTTTATGTTGCAATGGTCAGAAACAATGTTGTTGCAATGGTCAGAAATAATGTTGTTGCAACGGTCAGAAACAGTGTTGTTGCAACGGTCAGAAACAGTGTTGCATATTAAAGAAGTAAATACTGCATCATATGATGATTAATGATAAAATATAAGAATGTAAGTTAGTTGGACTTTCACGCATTATTCTAAAACAGATAAGAGAATGTAATTTATCAGAACGTTTATACATTTCTCTTAGACAGTACTTTTAAACTTTTGCAAGTATTAGTTAATATACAAAGTGCCCAAGGTGTATATACAATTACAAATAAAAGAACTTCAAAAATATACTTGAGTAGTACTCGAATACAGACAAATACGATAATACAAGTACCAAGTAACCTATCTCTGCTATAATCATAACTTTAAAGTTGTCAGATATATCTAGATACAGTAAATACTCACAGTCTTGGTAGGACAGGTCAGAAATTGTGTGCTGGCAGTGACTCCATAAATATGATGATAACGTCTTCAATAAAAAAAATGTTCTTACAAGTATACCGCATGAGTTGTTCCGCATCACAAGTATACCGCATGAGTTGTCACACATCTAATACAAGTACAATATAACCTGTGAATTTATTCCACATGGCCGATGTTCTACATAATTTAGTGAATTCTGTCTTTAATGTGTTTTGTAGATTTGTTTTTGTGCTAGTTTTGTTTCATATTTTACTCAGTGAACTACAATGTTCAGTAAAGACAAGTTAACATCAACAGTTGATGAATTGAGCCCACGTCACATTTCCTCAGTGAACTACAATGTTCAGTAAAGACAAGTTAACATCAACAGTTGATGAATTGAGCCCACGTCACATTTCTTCAGTGAACTACAATGTTCAGTAAAGACAAGTTAACATCAACAGTTGATGAATTGAGCCCACGTCACATTTCTTCAGTGAACTACAATGTTCAGTAAAGACAAGTTAACATCAACAGTTGATGAATTGAGTCCACGTCACATTTCTTCAGTGAACTACAATGTTCAGTAAAGACAAGTTAACATCAACAGTAGATGAATTGAGCCCACGTCACATTTCTTCAGTGAACTACAATGTTCAGTAAATACACGTTAACATCAACAGTTGATGAATTGAGCCTACGTCACATTTCCTCAGTGAACTATAATGTTCAGTAAAGACAAGTTAACATCAACAGTTGATGAATTGAGCCCACGTCACATTGACAGCCAGAAATCAACTAAGTGTCTATTCTAAAATCTTTTGAGATCTGCCATGTAATTTTTGTTTCTAACCCTAAATTACATCTACAAAATCCTTTTTATGTTTGAAGAAACTGTAAATTGTTATAGAATGTAACATAAACTAAATTGTTATAGAATGTAACAGAAACTAAATTGTTATAGAATGTAACAGAAACTGTAAATTGTTATAGAATGTAACATAAACTAAATTGTTATAGAATGTAACAGAAACTAAATTGTTATAGAATGTAACAGAAACTGTAAATTGTTATAGAATGTAACAGATATTAAATTGTTATAGAATGTAACAGAAACTAAATTGTTATTGAATGTAACAGAAACTGTAAGTTCTTATAGAATGTAACAGAAACTAAATTGTTATAGAGTGTAACAGAAACTAAATTGTTATAGAATGTATCAGAAACTAAATTTTTATAGAATCTAACAAAAACTAAATTGTTATAGAATGTAACAGAAACTAAATTGTTATAGAATGTACAAAGAAACTAGGTTGTTATAGAATGTAACATAAACTAAATTGTTATAGAAGGTAACAAATAAAACTTATTTAGCTTTATTTCGAGCCATTATTATGATAAGAAAAAAACTAGGCAACTGTTAGGACCCCCAATGACCAAGGCCCTCTATCCAGTACAGCATTCTATTAAATCTGATGACCAAGGACCTCTATCCAGTACATCTTTCTATTAGATCTGATGACCAAGGCCCTCTATCCAGTACAGCTTTCTATTAAATCTGATGACCAAGGCCCTCTATCCAGTACAGCTTTCTATTAAATCTGATGACCAAGGCCCTCTATCCAGTACAGCTTTCTATTAAATCTGATGACCAAGGCCCTCTATCCAGTACAGCTTTCTATTAAATCTGATGACCAAGGCCCTCTATCCAGTACAGCTTTCTATTAAATCTGATGACCAAGGCCCTCTATCCAGTATAGCTGTCTATCAAATCTGATGACAAAGTGGTCCAATAGGTTTTTTAGCACGAACTTCCCAAACATCTTTTCATTTTTATGCCTAGAACCTAAAAACGGATATGGCTTTCTATATTACTGAGAGGTCATTGTAAAGATAACTTTCTATATTATTGAGAGGTCATTGTAAGGATAACTTTCTATATTATTGAGAGGTCATTTTAAGGATAACTTTCTATATTATTGAGAGGTCATTATAAGGATAACTTTCTATATTATTGAGAGGTCATTGTAAGGATAACTTTCTATATTATTGAGAGGTCATTTTAAGGATAACTTTCTATATTATTGAGAGGTCATTATACGGATAACTTTCTATATTATTGAGAGGTCATTGTAAAGATAACTTTCTACATTATTGAGAAGTTGCATAAGGGAACTAACTATCTCTCTATAATGTTAATCATCTATTTGGAGTGATGGAGTTGTAGGTCTTAATTTTATGTTGCAATGGTCAGAAACAATGTTGTTGCAATGGTCAGAAATAATGTTGTTGCAACGGTCAGAAACAGTGTTGTTGCAACGGTCAGAAACAGTGTTGCATATTAAAGAAGTAAATACTGCATCATATGATGATTAATGATAAAATATAAGAATGTAAGTTAGTTGGACTTTCACGCATTATTCTAAAACAGATAAGAGAATGTAATTTATCAGAACGTTTATACATTTCTCTTAGACAGTACTTTTAAACTTTTGCAAGTATTAGTTAATATACAAAGTGCCCAAGGTGTATATACAATTACAAATAAAAGAACTTCAAAAATATACTTGAGTAGTACTCGAATACAGACAAATACGATAATACAAGTACCAAGTAACCTATCTCTGCTATAATCATAACTTTAAAGTTGTCAGATATATCTAGATACAGTAAATACTCACAGTCTTGGTAGGACAGGTCAGAAATTGTGTGCTGGCAGTGACTCCATAAATATGATGATAACGTCTTCAATAAAAAAAATGTTCTTACAAGTATACCGCATGAGTTGTTCCGCATCACAAGTATACCGCATGAGTTGTCACACATCTAATACAAGTACAATATAACCTGTGAATTTATTCTAGTCCTAGCAGTTTAATATTTGACAGATTGCAGCATTATAAAAAAAAAGTTTCCAGAAAGAGTCTCCCGTTAAATAAGTGTATCCAGTTGATTGCCTCCACAGAAGGGATTTAATCCAACGTTTTTCTCCGAGAAAATGATCCAACTTTTTTGAAAAAAAAATATATAAAAAATCTGGCAACAGAAGCGAGAAGGCGCTGTCCAGTTTTTTTTTTTTGTGCCAACTCTTTTGTGTTCAAATAGAAATGATTTTTTTTTCTTTATCTGGCCAACATTGTACAAGTGGCCAACCGGCAAGCTCTCTTTGATTTAGTCGGTGGCGATGGTTGAACCGCTTGGCACCAAACTCGGCTTTACTTTCTATGGTCATATCGCGACTGTAGAAATATTAACACGATTCCAAGTATTGATTACGATGTTGTAACTACATCTCCCTCTCCCTCTCCCCCCCCCACCTTTCTTATTGTGTGTATACATATTCAGCATAACCTAATTTATGAACGTGAGCTGTAGCTCAATACACTAGTATACTCATCCACGTAAACTTCCATTTATCCCACCCAGCCTTTACATTTTCAATACATTTCGCTTTAACATTCCAACTCTCACTTGACTGATCACTTGTCCACCAGTGGTACAGTTCACTCACTCACTCACTACAGGCCGATACTAAAGTAGTCGGGAAGGAATCGTTTGTGACGCCATGTTAAATGGAAAAAAAAATCGTTCAGTAAATGGCTGTAAAAAAATCTTGATACTTCTTTGACAAAAACAGCAAATTAATCATGAAATATTTCAACATTCAATCTTTTTTTTATTGAAATTATAATTTTAAAAATAATAATGATACCGTACAGGGGCAGATCTATAACGGACAGGGGCAGATCCATAACGGACAGGGGCAGATCTATAACGAACAGGGGCAGATCTATAACGGACAGGGGCAGATCTATAACGGACAGGGGCAGATCTGTAACGGACAGGGGCAGATCTGTAACGAACAGGGGCAGATCTATAACGGAAGGGGCAGATCTATAACGGACAGAGGCAGATCTATAACGGACAGGGGCAGATCTATAACGGACAGGGGCAGATCTATAACGGACAGGGGCAGATCTAATGGGCACGCGCTCTGATCCCAAGCGTCGGAAGGTGCCATTAAAACCAACTTTACACAAGCAATATTATATTCACCGCCTCTCTTATCAAGGGAGTTCCAATTTTTCTTTTGCGCTTGGGGCTTCAATCGACCTTTATGGCCGAAAGTGACCTTAATGGCCGAAAGTGACCTTTATGGCCGAAAGTGACCTTAATGGCCGAAACTTACCTTTATGGCCGAAAGTGACCTTAATGGCCGAAACTGACCTTTTGTGGCCGAAAGTGACCTTAATGGCCGAAACTTACCTTTATGGCCGAAAGTGACCTTAATGGCCGAAACTGACCTTTTGTGGCCGAAAGTGACCTTAATGGCCGAAAGTGACCTATATGGCCGAAATTGACAAAGACTGAGGGACAATATGGTTTACTCAATGGTAATAATTCGATTGTTAATAATTAAAATAAAGTTCTCTTAGCGGATGAAGTGTACAGTTCATTTGTTTTTGGTACCACGGCATTAGCACAATCCCCAGCCGCCTTTACTTCTCTAAATAATGTCTTAGGATACTTTACGCCGAATTTCACCTGGAAAGATCCCCTTGGTTCTCACTAAGGATCAAACCCAAGACTGTTAGGTTGACAATCAAGCACTTGGCCATTCGTACGGAAGAACTATTATACCAGTGAGTCAGATTATCTGTCAATATTATTGTCTAACATTCTGTCAATATCATTTTTTATCATTAAGTCAATATGTCTTACAATACATCAATATCATTGTGTAGTATTATGTCACTATGTCTTACAATACATCAATGTCATTGTCTGACATTCTGTCAAAGTCATTGTCTAACATTCTGTCAATGTCATTGTCTAACATTCTGTAAATATCATTGTCTGACATTCTGTCAATGTCATTGTCTAACATTCTGTCAATATAATTGTCTAACATTCTGTCAATATCATTGTCTAACATTCTGTCAATATCATTGTCTAGCGTTTGGCCAATAAACTGACATTATTTGATCTTCAGTCAGCCATCTCTAGGCCTTTCTAAACCTTTCTAAACCTTTCTAAACCTTTCTAAACCTTTCTAAACGGTAGCCTTTCTAAACCTTTCTAAACCGTAGCCTTTCTAAACCTTTCTAAACGGTAGCGTTTCTAAACCTATCTAAATGGTAGCCTTTCTAAGCCTTTCTAAATGGTAGCCTTTCTAAACCTTTCAAAACGGTAGCCTTTCTAAACCTTTCTAAATGGTAGCCTTTCTAAACCTTTCTAAACGGTAGCCTTTCTAAACCTTTCTAAATGGTAGCCTTTCTAAACCTTTCTAAACGGTAGCCTTTCTAAACATTTCTAAATGGTAGCCTTTCTAAACCTTTCTAAATGGTAGCCTTTCTAAACCTTTCTAAATGGTAGCCCTTCTAAACCTTTCTAAATGGTAGCCTTTCTAAACCTTTCTAAATGGTAGCCTTTCTAAACCTTTCTAAACGGTAGCCTTTCTAAACCTTTCTAAACGGTAGCCTTTCTAAACCTTTCTAAACGGTAGCCTTTCTAAACCTTTCTAAACGGTAGCCTTTCTAAACCTTTGTAAATGGTAGCCTTTCTAAACCTTTCTAAATGGTAGCCTTTCTAAACCTTTCTAAATGGTAGCCTTTCTAAACCTTTCTAAATGGTAGCCTTTCTAAACCTTTCTAAATGGTAGCCTTTCTAAACCTTTCAAAACGGTAGCCTTTCTAAACCTTTCTAAACGGTAGCCTTTCTAAACCTTTCTAAATGGTAGCCTTTCTAAACCTTTCTAAATGGTAGCCTTTCTAAACCTTTCTAAATGGTAGCCTTTCTAAAGCTTTCTAAATGATAGCATTTCTAAACCTTTCTAAACGGTAGCCTTTCTAAACCTTTCTAAATGGTAGCCTTTCTAAACCTTTTTTTTACACAATTTATTGTTTAGGACTAGTAGCTATATACATGTACCATTGATGGTGACGTCATTTATCAAAGTAACTCAATGACTGAATGTCTTGAACCGAAACATATTTCAAAAGTAAATAAACGCATTTTTGGTGATGTCAAAGATGATATTACGCAAGATGTCAAAGATGATATTTCAGATGATGTCAAAGATGATATTTCAGATGAGCTGCGTTAAACTTACAAGCAGTTCGTCAAGCTCTTGTCTTCGATGCTATCTACACGACGAGTGTGTATGGAGCCCTATCCATTTGAGAAAGCTTCAAACCCTTTCCAGTTAACTCAGATTGGTTAGAATATAATTTGTTTGCTGTCGAAGGGGCATCTGGAGATTCGAAGGTGCGTACTTTGGGATTCAAAGGAGCGTACTTTAAGATTCGAAGGTGCTTACTTTGAGATTCCGCCGGCATTTACACGATCGTTCATAGGTTAGCGTTGTTTGTTGTCGTAGATACGTAAACATTTGAATACGTCTGTGACCCAAAACATATACTGTTTTATATAACTTATTATATCACTATGAGTGCCGTACGGACCTCATTATATTGACATGTGTTCAGTTTACTTTCAGATGCGGTCCAGTGTTATTTTCAAATTCATTGATTTGATGTTTTCTATATGACGTTCGTGAGATGAACGTGCGGTAAATCGCTCGACTGAGGACCAAAGGGATTTGTTCAGGTTACAGTTAGAGTTCCTGTGGTGCCTCCATGGTCATTGCACTATCGGCTATGGGGGGAGGATGAAAGAAGGGCACTACAATAACATTTCCATTGTGGTTTATAGGATCTAAGAGATAAACCACCCAGCCTTACATGGACTTAAAAATTATGACGTTTAAAAAAACAATTCACTCATGGAAGATAAACTTCATGGAGATACTGCACAGATGTGGATTAATGTGCAAACAATAATTTGTTTAATTGAAGTCAAATTGATCAGCTGGATCGGCTATGACATGTCTTGAAGTCTTCAGGGGATAGAACTAGTTTTATGTTCCGCACTGTATGCTTTGTGGATCTGTTCTGTACGTGATATGTTATGTTCTGTTCTGTATGTTTCAAGTTCTGTACTGTATAATTTATGTTCTCTACTGTATGATTTATATTCTGTACTTTCTTTTCTATGTTTTTTACTGTATGTTTTGTGTTCCTACGGTATTTTTTTCCATAAAGTATATTTTATATTCTGAACTTTATGATTTAGGTCTCGTAATGTATGTTTTATGTTCAGTACTGAATGTTTTATGTTCCGCACTGTATGTTTTATGTTCTGTACCTTATTATCTACGTTCCGTACTGTATGTTTTACGTTCCGTACTGTATATTTTATGTTCTGTTCTTTATTATGTATGTTCCGTACTGTATGTTTTATGTTCTGTACTTTATTATCTACGTTCTGTACTCTATGTTTTACGTTCCCTACAGTATGTTTTATGTTCTGTACTTTATCATCTACGTTCCGTACTATATGTTTTATGTTCCGTACTATATGTTTTATGTTCTGTACTTTATCATCTACGTTCCGTACTATAAGTTTTATATTCCATACTGTAAGTCTTATGTTCTGTACTTTATCATCTACGTTCCGCACTATATGTTTTATGTTCCGTACTGTATATTTTATGTTCTGTACTTTATCATCTACGTTCCATACTATATGTTTTATGTTCCGTACTGTATGTTTTATGTTCTGTACTTTATTATCTACGGTCCGTACTGTATGTTTTATGTTCTGTACTTTATCATCTACGTTCCGTACTATAAGTTTTATATTCCATACTGTAAGTTTTATGTTCTGTACTTTATCATCTACGTTCCGCACTATATGTTTTATGTTCCGTACAGTATATTTTATGTTCTGTACTTTATCATCTACGTTCCATACTATATGTTTTATGTTCCGTACTGTATGTTTTATGTTCTGTACTTTATTATCTACGTTCCGTACTGAATGTTTTATGTTCTGTACTTTATCATCTACGTTCCGTACTGAAAGTTTTATGTTTTGTTCTGCGGGTTTTTGTTTTTATAAGAAATTGTTTCATCAAGATGCTATAACTTGAAGAATGGGGGTGTCCTTTAAGAAACGAAAATCAATGATACAAATTATTCTGTGTGATAAGCCCAGCCTTCAGAAATTGTCCAGCGATCTCCAGAGAGATACGGTCAGCGAGGAGAGATAGTGGGGGTCACCCGCTAAATAGCACGCGCTAGTTCTCACAACTGTCAGAGGTGCTGAACAGAAAATCTTCCTTATTCCAGAGACAGTTAGCTAAAGCCCCGTTGGCCTTTGTAGTTACAGGGCTAATAGTTTGATTCAGCGTCTCTTGTCATTGGGGGTCTACCAACCCTTGAACTGTTGTTTATCAATTTCTAGCCACGGCTGCATCTTAATGATATTAACAACTGAGTTGCAATGTATTGTTAAAACAGATGGTTAAATAATGAAAAAATTATCAAAATATACCCTCCCTTCAAATTTTTACTTAAGACGAAATGTAAAGAGAATTTATAATGACATATAACTGTAACTAAATAAACAATTCTTCATCGCTCCGAAATATCCGGATTTCGGTTATCCGCCATGTTACTGACCAGATATTTAAGAGTCTACGCATGTCATTAAAAATGTAAGGTACTGATTTCAATTAGAATTCTAAACCGAAAATAAAATAAATAGATTCCTTTTGCAAAATGCATCGATCTCTGTTATATTTCCCCATAATGCAAGAAATTTTAAAAAATCAAACATTGATGTCTTCCAGTAGAATGCTGGGCACACGCTCACCTCCCTAAATGATGTGTTCTGTTTGACAAAATGGAGGAGATTCTAGCACGCATGCCGCATTGGTTTCAATGTCTACCCCCCCTCCCCCGACAAGATCTAATCTCCGTACAAGGCAATTGAAATAAATATTACCAGGGATGATTAGAAATAGTTTTTTTTTATATATATTTTATCTATTGTTTAATTTTTTCATGTTATTTCATTTTATTAATGAAATATAATTAAACTTTAATACTGTGTGTTATGTTTGTGTTATCGGTAAAAGTTGCCTGTGTATTAACAGAAAGAAACGTAAAAGGACCCCAATGCTTGTACAATGAAAGGCTTAGTTAGACATATAGTATAGATACCAGGAACTATAAGACGATTTGCAGCTAAGGCCATCGCCATGACGACCGCTGTAAATGGTGCCAGAAATCGGAAATGTCCGTTGATTCCTATGTTAAATGGTCACTTTAATATATATATATATATATATATATATATATATATATATATATATATATATATATATGAGGCCACGTTAAAATTACTTTCTAAAATTATCCATTTTTAGAGGATTATCTTCTCTCTGTTTTTTGCGAGTTTGTAATTTAGTGTTGACGCAAAATATCGAGGTATCATTATCGTAATTTTACGTTTCATGTTAAATAACTGGGAAAAAATAGATAAGTCAGATAGAAAGGTAAATATTAACCAATGGTGATCTATAGAAATATAAAACTAGTATAACTACTTAATTTTTTTCATGAACCAAACTGAATTAAAATGAAAACTTTTGGTATATGATATTAGAAAGTGTTAATTTATACAGATTATATAGAGCATTATTATGAAATGGTAGCTCGATATTTATGTAAAATATTAATTATTTAGCTTGTCAGAACTTTCAATTTAACTAAGACCATGACATAGAGACGTTCCACTAGAAACATACACAAATAAGTAGATAGTTTAAATTTGGTCTTGAACATTTTAAATTGGAATATTATAGAGACTATTTTACATTGGATTCAATGGTACCGCTCACTGCGGTATTAGGGAAATTAAGTTTAGCTGTAAGTGGTCGATAGAAAGACAAATAACTACATAAATAGGCTACGTAGACGATCAACAGACAGAGATAGATATATAACAGAGGCGAACAATTGCACCTCACAGAGATATATAATAGAGTTGGCCAAATGCGACCCACAGAGATAGATATATGATAGAATCGGCCAAATTCGGTTTCTGAAGATACATGGAACTCTTCGAAAAGTTTTGGGCATGTGTCAATTTGACATTTCCCCCCATTTTTTAAAATTACTTTTAATCACTACATTTAAAAGTAATGGTTACTTTATAACAGTGGTTTTAAAATGTGTACGCTTCGCGGAAGTTTTTAGAGCATTTTCGAAAAAAATGCTCTATTGTCCCCGTTTTGTCTGTCTGCCTGTCTGTCTAACCCTAGATCTCAACAACCATAAGTCCTAGACCCATGATGTATATATCATTTTGTAGGTCTTGGCCTGCCATGTGTGCAGCAAAAGTTCATTTCGCGATCTGACCTCTGAGAGCCGTAAAAGGGGGCTTATAAAGTATCGTTTTTTTACCATATAAGCTATATTAATAAAGGAGCGCCCTATATCTCAGCAACCATAAGTCCTAGACCCATGATGTATATATCATTTTGTAGGTCTTGGCCTGCCATGTGTACATCAAAAGTTCATTTTGCGATAGGACCTCTGAGGGCCGGGCTTCAGGGCTCCGAAGGGGCTTATATATTATATATATAACCCCATTCTACACCTTGTACGTTCAATAACCCATTCATTTGGTGCGAAATACTGCAGCACGTAGTTTCACCAAGATTTATTAAGAAACTCATCAAATGAAATAGTAAGCTTGTGTTCTGAGTTTAATTGAAAGTATCAGAGCTATGCAACAATTGACGGAGTTTTCGGACGATTAAATGACTACAATTTCGAATGTTTTCAATTATGAGTCCTATTTCAGTAACCACAAACCACTTGTAGTTAGATTTAAGAGAAAATATTTTTTTTTCAAATATAAAGAAACGTCTTTATAATATTTTTTTTTACAGATATATGCATTACACAATTGAATTTATAAACATTTCCAAAATTTACAAATATTTACTGAAAGCTAACAAACGTACTGATACATAACATGAAAATGCGCTAACACGTCCTGTGTCCAGAATGGAACAGGCTTAATTGCTTGTTTTGTTTAGGGACTCACCATTTAAAAAATGTTTTGCAGAGAAAACCTACGGTGACAGAATAATAAAAGGGTCAATAATTGTAATAATAATTTCTTCTTTTACCTTGCAGAATCATTTGGTCACATTTAGAGAGATAGAGTTGTTATTATAATATACAGAGATTCTCAAACTTTGAAAACTACTACTTTATTAAAAAAACAACTGAAAATCAAATTTTCTAATAGTTGCCATGATAACCGGAAGTTTACTTAATAATGACACAAGTCCTAGACTAAAACATTTACTTGTGAGGACCATCTAACAATTACATAACTACAAGTAAAAACTTTCAACTTGTGTGGACCATCTAACAATTACAAAACTATAAGTTAAAACTTTCAACTTGTGTGGACCATCTAACAATTACATAACTTATAGTAAAAACTTTCAACTTGTGTGGACCATCTAACAATTACATAACTTCAAGTAAAAACTTTCAACTTGTGTGGACCATCTAACAATTACATAACTACAAGTAAAAACTTTCAACTTGTGTGGACCATCTAACAATTACAAAACTATAAGTTAAAACTTTCAACTTGTGTGGACCATCTAACAATTACATAACTTCAAGTAAAAACTTTCAACTTGTGTGGACCATCTAACAATTACATAACTACAAGTAAAAACTTTCAACTTGTGTGGACCATCTAACAATTACATAACTACAAGTAAAAGCTTTCAACTTGTGTGGACCATCTAACAATTACAAAACTATAAGTTAAAACTTTCAACTTGTGTGGACCATCTAACAATTACATAACTTCAAGTAAAAACTTTCAACTTGTGTGGACCATCTAACAATTACATAACTACAAGTAAAAACTTTCAACTTGTGTGGACCATCTAACAATTACATAACTTCAAGTAAAAACTTTCAACTTGTGTGGACCATCTAACAATTACATAACTACAAGTAAAAACTTTCAACTTGTGTGGACCATCTAACAATTACATAACTACAAGTAAAAACTTTCAACTTGTGTGGACCATCTAACAATTACATAACTTCAAGTAAAAACTTTCAACTTGTGTGGACCATCTAACAATTACATAACTACAAGTAAAAACTTTCAACTTGTGTGGACCATCTAACAATTACAAAACTATAAGTTAAAACTTTCAACTTGTGTGGACCATCTAACAATTACATAACTTATAGTAAAAACTTTCAACTTGTGTGGACCATCTAACAATTACATAACTTCAAGTAAAAACTTTCAACTTGTGTGGACCATCTAACAATTACATAACTACAAGTAAAAACTTTCAACTTGTGTGGACCATCTAACAATTACAAAACTATAAGTTAAAACTTTCAACTTGTGTGGACCATCTAACAATTACATAACTTATAGTAAAAACTTTCAACTTGTGTGGACCATCTAACAATTACATAACTACAAGTAAAAACTTTCAACTTGCATAGTCCATGTTACATTCACAAAACTCCATACTAAATCGCCTAACTAAAAATGTCAGCTGGTGTGGCCTATGCTACGGTCTGTGAGTACTGGTCCACTAAGGCCACTGATTCCACTTAATGGCTAGCTCTTACCCTCACCCGTGATCCTCCAGGATGCTTGGCTGTTTATTATCAAGGATAAAAAGAAAGTCCCTAGATTCAGACAAGGGAAAATTGTTCTCGCCTTGGGAAATTCTCCAATAGTATGACACAAAAGGTGGAGGTTTGGGGGGGGGGGTAGGGTTTTAAGCTCCCAATTTCAGAACTCACTGGAAGTGAAGTGGTTAAGTTAAACATTTGGTGTTTGAGGTCAAATTAATTGTCAACTGATGGACAATTTGCTTGTGTTACTGGAGAGACAAGATATCGCCGACACAGTAAGATGTTACACAAATAACGGTTTCTGGGCAATCACAAATAACGGTTTCTAGGCAATTTGAAACGGTTTTCCACTAAAATAAAAAAAGCGACTATTGTTCTTGTTTTTTATTCAGTTTATGCGGGTTATTTTTTTTTTTTTTTGATTTGGTTGTTTATATTATTGTGACAGAAGATGATCGTTGTATTTAATAAATAGTAGACTGAATAGCAAAATAGTACATATTAAATATATGTCTAAATTGTTAAATTATGTTGAAGAGTGCCTAGAGTATTCAGAGTAAAGAGATGCTGTACCACTTACTGTATCAGGATTGCTTTTTCACTCATTCGTTATGCACTATTTTTAAAATTCATTGAAAGATTCAAATCTGAATTAAATCCATTCATGAATTGTTTTAGAATTAGAAATACACTATGATTTTAAAACACAAAATAACACGTCTGACTTTCAAATTCTAAAGGAGTTTTGTATTCGAGGCAAGAATTCCAGGTTATATGAGTATTTGAGCAATTCGATTGGTTGAAATAATGTACGATAAGTATGATTGGTTGATCTGACTATAAAGTATACTAAAAATGTGTAAAGAATGGGGAAATCAAGATGGATGAAAGTATTATCGATAGTATGCCATTAGTTGAATAAGGTTTGTCAATATGACGAAAACTAAAATTCTGGAAGGCACTTTAAATCGGTGTCTCATATCCTGGGGCAATTTGGGCAATAGGAAAATTAGCAAATTATCTAAATATAAAGATATGACTTTTGTTACAAAATGTCATGTCATTTTCATACAGGCTTTAGCCGGGTATAGTACGATATAAGTACGAAACATTACGTTACATGAACGCTAATGATCAGCTCCAGTCTGGTCTCCTGGTCAACCACTGGTTGGTTATCTGACTATCGGACAACACCAGAACAGAGCGGTTTGTACCGGAAACCAGGTCGGTCGGTTCAGCGATAAAAAAAAAACACACAATTATTTGACAAGCACCTTATTTAGTGCCAGTAACTGGATCGGAGATTCCCGTATCGCCTGTCCAGCTGTCCAGCAATAAATAGGGAGAGTTTAGACAGGTTTATATCAGGGAGTCATGTGACACGGTTATTTACTTTCATATCAGATGTGTGGTTGTTGTAGGCTGTGATGAACCCGTTGAACAAATTCTGGATCGCTCGCTGCTATACTGACTTAGTTCCTGCTTTAACAAGCCTGCGCAGCTAATTGTTTATATATTTGTTATTTGTGTTTATATATATATATATATATATATATATATATATATATATATTCTTTAAGTCATGAGGGTTTAAAATGGACAGTTATATATGGAATAACATGGATTTTGTTGTCTGACTTTTAATGTGATTGTAAAATTGACTTTCAAAATAACTTTTAACAGAAGGAAAACTTTCTGTAATGTGATTGATCTAATAAAAATATGTTAACCTTTTAAAAGTCATGGGATACATTTACAATTCAAGTTTATTCTACATAGACGATATCAAAGTGGGATAATTAATGTGTCCCAGTTATTATATTTTAAAGTGGGAAAAACTTTTTAATTATTTATTATGGATTGTCGTGTTTTAGAATATGTCATACTATTAGATTCCAATTCTAAGTAAAATTATTAAAGTACATTAAATTAAAATAATATTCTAGATTCGTTCTATTAGAGGTTGGAAGGATAATGTTAGGCAAGGGATGGAATTTAAAGGGGGCGTTACTTCGTGATATTTTATAATAACCTAACCGGAATTTTTTATTTAAAACATTAAACAGCACGAAGTTGAATTTTAATAAGATTTGTCATAATGTGTCACAGAACTCTATCTCTGTATATAAGTGGATGTGTCATCTACATTGTTTAACACAGTACTAACAATCAGAGCAAAGTAAGATAAAGATGTTACACATTATCAAACAAAACACTTAATGTAATACACACATCTGCTGGGATTTAAATGTAGGCCTGACAGTAAGCTACCTATTATAAAAACATTCTCTGCCGGTTTCTTCATATCAGCTTATGATCAGATTTTATCTCATGAAAATACAGATCCTCATAATAATACAGATCCTCATGAAAATACAGATCCTCATGATAATACAGATCCTCATGATAATACAGATCCTCGTGATAATACAGATCCCCATGATAATACAGATCCTCATGATAATACTGATCCCATGATAACACAGATCATCATGATAATACTGATCCTTTCTTCGGAACTTTATTAAACCAGTTTTAGTTGATATGTTTGTAAATACTAAATCCGAGAGACTAAATTCCATGGGACGAAATAAGAAGTTACTATGAGCTGTTTAGTACTGACACTTGAAAGATGGCAAAAAAGACACTCATTTCGCGGAACTTGTGATATCACCATGGTAGTTTATTTCGTGGAACTTGTTGTGATCAGGCTTGCGGAGCCGGAGCCGAAGAGCCGGCAGCCGCTACTTTTTGCTGGAGCCGGAGCCGGAGCCGAAAAAATCTGGCGGCTCCACGGCTCGCAAATGCTTTTTTTTTACAGCAGAATTTATTTTTTTTTAGCTTTAAAATTCCAAATTTGTTTGATTGTTTGCCTCCTACAATTTGAAATGTTGTTATTTTTACAGTAACAGCGTTAAAATGATAGCGTGCACGCACATCAGCACAAGAAATCTTTAACGGGGAATCGTTATGTGTTCTTGTTTACCCTCCGAAATTATTTTAATGGCATGTTATTTTGTTATATATAAAGTTAAACCAGTTTTATTTCATAGAATAATTGTATCAATCATTTAAAATAAATTTTTACTAAGACGACAAATAGAACGCTACATTTCGTATTATTATTTGACCGCGAATCAGGCCCGTAGCGTGTGTGGGGGCCAGGGGGCTTAGCCCCCCTTGCGTTTTGCCTGGCCCCCTCTGCTTATTTGCTCTACTTAGTAAAATGTATTACCTGCCCCCCTGCTATTGCCTGGCCCCTGTTGTAGAATGCCTGGCCCCTGCTGTCAGGCACGCCGAAGGGGGGGCAGGGGGTCATTGCCAGGGGGCCCGCATCTTAAGGGGGCCCGGCCGCCTCGACCATGTCAATTTTTCACGACTTATTGTTTATTAAGGAGCCCGCAATGATGTCCTGCCTTGGGGCCCTTGTTGGCTCTCGGAGCCGCTGCCTGCTGTAGAAATTTCACGCTACGGGGCTGCCGCGAATTTGTAATAGACTAAAAACAAAATGGTCGCTTTCTGTATTTAACAATTTTATTATAAGCAGAATATCTGAAATAGAGTAGATAAATTTATAAGGCTGTGGCTATACGGACCCGGGTTTCAATAAAATCCGATTGTTATTCGGACCGGTGGCAAATATGCACTAAGCTTAGCTATATTTAAACTTTATTAGACGGAAACCGAAAAAATAATAATACAGAGTCTGCTTAGTGGAACCCTAGACACTGAGTAACGATTAAATCATACAATTCAAACAATTTAAACAATTATAAAAAAAACAATAATAAAGTTTATGTATAGCTAAGCTAAGTGCATATTTGCCACGGGTCCAAATAACAATCAGACTTGATTGGGACGGGGGTCCGAATAAAAATCGGAGTTTATTGGTACCCGGGTCTGAATAGTCACTTCGAATTTATAAATAATAAATATAAATACTGAAGTCTTTAAAATATTTTAAATAATGTATCATTTTACTATTTTCTAATTTGATCATTGAAATAACTTTTTATTACTTATGAAAATGGCGACTAGTGAAACCTCGGTCGAAAATAATGATGTGATTCTGGATGCACTGAAATGGTTTGTTTTTAGTAAAACCGACATGCGTATATTTTTCACGTTCCTGACTATGGGGCAGCCCCGTAGCGTGAAAATTCTACAGCAGGGGCCAGGCATTCTACAGCAGGGCCAGGCAATAGCAGGGGGCAGGTAATACATTTTACTAAGTAGAACAAATAAACAGAGGGGGGCCAGACAAAACGCAGGTGGAGCCCCGGCCCCCCCCCCGCACGCTACGGGCCTGCTATGGGGGTGAACGCGACAATATTTGCATAACTTTTTATCAGCGGCATGTTTGCGTGGCGCAATTACAAAATTTTTTTCTCGTGTGATACTATCTTATTAGGGAGCCGGAGCCGTCATATTTGTGGGAGCCAGAGCCGGAGCCGGAAAAAATTTTGGCGGCTCCGCAAGCCTGGTTGTGATATCACCATGGTCTTTCACTGGAGGACCGCGTCAAATGCACGAGCGTACGTAAAACTCAATGACCTACTTACGTCATTATGGCGGCACCTGACCTACTCATTACCTTTACCTGCAGTCCTAAATGGAATGACATGGCCTTACGAGTAAAAAAAAAGGGGGGGGGGTCACTATCGCCGGGAGCTTATCAGTCGTGAATTTCATCTGAAAATATGCAAAATGATGGACTTGCTCACGAAGAGTAACATTTTTCGGCTGTACAAATTGCTATATGCACACAGTCCAGGATTTACGTATAAGCTACACAAGCTATGGATTAGGGCCACCACTTTCTTTGGGCCCCCCATAAAAAAATTTGTCCGAGTGAGCAATTGTCATATATACTTAAATATTTGGCACTGACATATATTATCTGGACTTAAAAAATTGCCCCATATCTCAAATATCTTAGGGCCTTATTAAGTCTAAATTCGGCCGTGTATTCACACTATAGAATGACAAGAGCTTGGTTCTCACATACACATATTCTGTTGTGGCTTAAAGATGAGATCAAACGAACTGTGTCCTCGCGAATAGCTTTCATAGCCTTCTTCAGAATGATTAACTGAATGAAGGAAATCTCCACAAATACAGCGTGTTATGGTTGAGGGAAAGAGCTACCCTGACACCAATAAAAAACATCTCTAGTGGTTACAAATATAAAGGACATTTCACCTCAAATATGCCCTTACCAAGCCAACACATATCAGTCTGTGTAATCTTTCCGTTAGAGTATTTCCTTACTCTGAATACTCCAGACACTAATAAACATAACATAATGTTGAAGTTTGGGCGCCAATACTCCAGACACCCCTGAACATAATATAATGTTGAGGGTTGGGGCGCCAATACTCCAGACACCCCTGAACATAATATTATGTTGGTGGTTGTGGCGCCAATATTGTTACTTGGAAACTTACAGCCATAGAAAGATGTAACAGAACAATACTTTAGTTCACTTGTCTGCACATGACCTAATTGAGGCAACTATTGTTAATGGTGTACTCCGTTATACCCACAGATCTGTCATTGAGGCAACTATTGTCAATGGTGTACTCCGGTATACCCACAGATCTGTCATTGAGGCAACTATTGCCAATGGTGTACTCCTTAATTAACTCACTTATGTTACAGTGTGTATAAACATTAGAAAGTTTACTCTTTCAAAACTAAAAAAAAAAACACAAGTATATTTATATAAAAAAATTATAAAAAAAAAACTAAAAAAACTCAACAAAATATTTCATTAGATCATAGAAATTGATGTAAATAAATAAATAAATATTGATGTAAATTATCATGATTAATATGTACGGCGTGAGTAATTACAATATTCTGAATTTAATATGTTTTTACATTAGTTAATAAATAGCAATAAATAAATAAATAATCCATATATCTAGATGGGCATCCATATTTTAGGTATCCACAAACCAAAGCGAAACTTTCCGCTGCGCTATTTCTCATGTGAGATTTTTCTAAGCGCGAAAATCCCTCGCTTTACCTAGGCCAATGGTCGGCAAACTTATCAGCCAAAGAGCCAAATAGAACATTACAACAACTAAAAAAAAAGTGGGAGCCAAATCTGCTTGTTTAGTAAACTTTTATTACACTAAATCTTATTACACTAAATAAATAGTACACTAAATAAAACTAAATGTCAGGGCCGCACTTAAGGAGCCAAAGAGCCACATGCCGACCACTTCCCTAGGCGAAGCAAAAGTGGGCGTCAGCCGACCGGATATAATGATTTTTTTAATTTTCTTTTTTTTGTTTGAAGACGTCGGCAGACATTTTCTTCTTATAATACATTTTCTACAGTTATTGTATTTTACAAGTAAAAAGTGAAAAAAAAAACACTTTTTGGTATAATCTAATATAATTTATGTTTCTATATATAAATGTAAGTCTTATTTGTTAATTTTAAGACATTTATATCAATTTTAACCTTGATTTTCATTTGAGTTGATGTTTCTAGGCAGCCATTTTGGATTGTTTACACTCGCGAAACGCGAAAACACTCTGCAAGAAGTGATGCAGCGACATTTCTCTGCACCGCTGCGGAAATTCTCCGCGGTTTGAGCATCTCCATATGAATACATTGCCGCGAAAGAGGGGCGAATTTTGCGAGTTACCTAGATACGCGAAATTCGCTTTGGTTTGTGGATACCTTTATTCATGAACATTGACAAGCTGCGACTTCACGCCATTTAGTAGTAGTGCCCTACCAGTTCTGTAATTTTGACATTAACCTGTTCTGTTAAGCATAAAAACAGTTATCAGAAACTATTGTGGCGCCCTGTGCGAGTTACAATGTCTGGCGCCCTCCCCCCAATCTGAAAACAGAAGAGATATTTAAATGCGCTCTTTTGGCGCCCCCTTTCTAGTTCGGCGCCCTGTGTGGCCGCACAACCCGCATTATCCGTCCTACGCCACTGATCCGATAACAATTTGAGTTTATTTGATGGCATATTATTTGTCTACAGCAGTGGTTCTCGAAGTCTTGTGACGGGGGTACACGCTGCACCGGGATGAGAACATCTGGTAAACAAGCACAGTGCTGAGAACATCTGGTAAACAAGCCACGGTGCTGAGAACATCTGGTAAACAAGCCACGGTGCTGAGAACATCTGGTAAACAAGCCACGGTGCTGAGAACATCTGGTAAACAAGCCACGGTGCTGAGAACATCTGGTAAACAAGCCACGGTGCTGAGAACATCTGGTAAACAAGCCACGGTGCTGAGAACATCTGGTAAACAAGCCACGGTGCTGAGAACATCTGGTAAACAAGCCACGGTGCTGAGAACATCTGGTAAACAAGCCACGGTGCTGAGAACTCCTGGTAAACAAGCCACGGTGCTGAAGTGAAGGAAGGAAAACCATCACCGTAAAAACACTCAATGCAAGTTTTCTTTTATTAGGGGTACTCAATAACTCAATATAACGAAAATAAAGAAGGGGGTAGACAGATGTCGTAAGTTTGGGAAGCACTGGTCTACAGAATTCACGTTAGGGTTGCCAGGATAGAAAAGGGGGAAAAAAATTGACTCTACATTACACACAAGATACTGGAAGTGAAAATTTTCATGCACATTTTGACCATTAGGGGGTGATTTCTATCACACGTGACAAGCAGACGTAAAGACAAGCAGACGTAAAAGACAAGCAGGCGTAAAAGACAAGCAGACGTACAAGACAAGCAGACGTAAAAGACAAACAGACGTACAAGACAAGCAGACGTAAAAGACAAGCAGACGTAAAAGACAAACAGACTACCCGTAGGGAAATGAAATGTAATATTTGTAACTTGACTAAATCTGTCAAAACTCACACAGACAGACAGACCGTTAGAAGATGTTGGTGTTGGTATGTTCTCTGCACAGTGGAACAGATAGGTGTTGGTATGTTCTCTGCACAGTGGAACATAAAGGTGTTGGTGTGTTCTCTGCACAGTGGAACATAAAGGTGTTGGTGTGCTCTCTGCAAAGTGGAACATAAAGGTGTCGGTATGTTCTCTGCACAGTGGAACATAAAGGTGTTGGTATGTTCTCTGCACAGTGGAACATAAAGGTGTTGGCATGTTCTCTGCACAGTGGAACATAAAGATGTCGGTATGTTCTCTGCACAGTGGAACATACAGGTGTCGGTATGTTCTCTGCACAGTGGAACATACAGGTGTCGGTATGTTCTCTGCACAGTGGAACATAAATGTGTCGGTATGTTCTCTGCACAGTGGAACATAAATGTGTTGGTATGTTCTCTGCACAGTGGAACATAAATGTGTTGATCAATTAAAAAAACCAGCAACTTCACTTTGAGGTTTAGTTCACTTTTTACGTCCAATATCAGAATTAGGCCAATGTTACCAAAATGTATTTGAAAACAGAACACAGTGGCAGTTCATATAATGTCCATATAGGCATAGCGAGAATTTTCCGGTCAGAGTTGATTACAATATTCATTATTTATTTGATATACATATACATGTATTTTAAAAGGTAATTGAAAAATAATGTTTTCTGTTAATGTATAAAGGAATTATTGAAGTATTCTTGGCTGTTGTATGATTTAATAGAAAAACTGAAATATTCTTTGGTTTTTTGCTTTAGTACTGTTATAACTCTTTAAACAAAGATATTTAAGTGTGTCTTATAATCATTGACTCAAAGAATTTGTTTTATTACTGTTATCTTATCATCAATGGCGACACATCTCATCCAGAACTATCTGTATAGTATACACTGTATTGAAATGTTTCAATATCAAAACCATCAAATGTTTTCATTTTTATTTTTAAAAAATGAGCTACAAACTTGAGAGAATGTCAGAGGGATCTGTTAGTCCCTACTCTGGAAGTGTTCGCCACATGTGGAGATGGAAATCATTTTTTTGAAGAGACCAGCCACAACACACGAGAAACCAGATCCAAGAATCAAGTATCTGATTGTGAAATGACATTTGAGTCTCGGGATGAATGTCTTAGTATTTCACCAACATTAAATATTGAACACCCAGCGCTTCTAATCCACACTTCTGGACCATTTTCAAAAAAAAAACAACACAAGAAACCATCAGTAAAACTTGGGGGGGGGGGGGGGGTGAGCGGGTCAAGGGTGATAGTAGTGGGGATAGGAGGGGGTGGAAGTCGAGGAGATGTCAACTTCACATCTTAGTTTGTCAGTGTTTGTCTAGCTGAGCCCGACAGTTAACTTGAGCTGGGAGATGGGGAGAGAAGAACTGAGTTGTGCATAGGGCAAAAATAAAAACCTTTCAATTTGACTATTGATTCTATAAACTTTGAATGTTGAATGCTTTGGAAAACATAAAGTAGGTGCCATAGATATGCCTTGAATATAATGGATGATGTAAAGTAGTTGTCATAGATATGCCTTGAATATAATGGATGATGTAAAGTAGTTGTCATAGATATGCCTTGAATATAATGGATGATGTAAAGTAGGTTTCATAGATATGCCTTGAATATAATGGATGATGTAAAGTAGGTTTCATAGATATGCCTTGAATATAATGGATGATGTAAAGTAGGTTTCATAGATATGCCTTGAATATAATGGATGATGTAAAGTAGTTGTCATAGATATGCCTCGAATATAATGGATGATGTAAAGTAGTTGTCATAGATATGCCTTGAATATAATGGATGATGTAAAGTAGGTTTCATAGATATGCCTTGAATATAATGGATGATGTAAAGTAGTTGTCATAGATATGTCTCGAATATAATGGATGATGTAAAGTAGGTTTCATAGATATGCCTTGAATATAATGGATGATGTAAAGTAGTTGTCATAGATATTCTTTGAATTAGTTAAATACGATAGACAACCTAAATCAGTTCTCAATGATATGCGCTGAATACAATGGAAAATATAGTGTGTGGTTCTCAAAGAAAAATATCAAATAACTTCCATAATTTAACAAAGATAAACTTTGAATCCAATACCTTATAGTATTATAAAGTCATCCCCAAAATTGAATGAGTGTCATAATACAGGGGAATCTCCAAAGATAAAATTTGCATTTAGTATGAAATATAGAGTACTCCCTGAGGTAAGTTACAAAGTAAACAGTGATTGATGAGTCTGTGATGTCAAGAGACATTAAGGAGACTTCATATGAATATATATTATGCTTTATCAAAATATCTCTATGGTAATTTGATGACACATTAACGGAATATAATTCAATCTGTTGAAGCTCAAATTAAGTCAGATTTGATCTAATCTCATGACTTTTTAGAATATAAAACAATCAAACTCCTTTAAAATTATTAAAAAAATCAAAAGAAGAAAAAAAGGTTCAGTCTGTTGAATGACCGGTTTAGTTTATATTGTCTCTAGTGTTGTTTTCGTTGACGAGAACTAAAACTAAAACCTTTGTTAACGAAAATGTTGACTTTTCGTCAACGAGAACTAAAACTAAAACTAAAATTAGAAGCAAGACTAAAACTAGACGAAAACTAAAATTATTACAGAAAAAACGAAATAAAAACTGAAACTAAAATATGACCTGGGACTAAAACAACACTAATTGTCTCAAGATTAACCGGACAACGATGCGTTTGTCATAGTCCAGTCATGTTCCACGTACGGCCCATCGGACTGTTTAATCCAGCCCGGCACTCGTTTCAAGGTGTCAATAATGGTGACGCCACAAGCCTGTCGACGTCAATCTTGGTTATTAATTTCATCTTGTGTTTGTGTGAGTGTAGCCATTTACAGTATAATTTACTTTTAAGACAAACCGAATCCTAAATACTTTATGACATAATTTTGCCAGGTTATGAACTTTACTGAAAACAGTCAGTCACTACTACACAAATATTGTCTTCTTAAAAAACACCGTTAAGTATTCAAATATTATTCTGTCATTGAGAAGATACAAGTGTAAAAATGTAAGAATTGTAAAAGATTACATTCAACGGAAGTGGTCAAAAATTGATTTACAAGATTTAAAAAAAGTAAAGTTGGACAAGTATGTATACTAAATACGTGTACAATAAATAAATGTAAGTCATCACTTCATTATGTTTGATTTACAGCCCACTTAATTATGTGTGATTTACAACACATTTAATTGTGTGTGATTTAGAACACATTTAATTGTGTGTGATTTACAACCCACGTAATTATTTGTGATTTACAACCCAATTAATTATGTGTGATTTACAACACATTTAATTGTGTGTGATTTACAACCCACGTAATTATTATGTGATTTACAACCCAATTAATTATAAGTGATTTACAAACCCACTTTATTATGTTTGATTTATTCATTCTTCTTCAGCATTGTACATCACATCCACCACCAATAAAATTCTCAGATTAAATTTGGTTTACATTTTGGTCTGGATGTTAAGATACATTGGACCAAACATGTATCTGTTTACTTTCAGACAAATTGGACCAAAATGTTTTCTAAACTAATGTATTTGTCTAGGTCTGGACGTTCAGACAAATGGGACAAAAAGTTTTCTAAACTAATGTAATTGTTTAGGTCTGGACATTCAGACAAATTGGACCAAAAAGTTCTCCAAACTAATGTTTAGGTCCGGACGTGGTTAATGCACCTATGCAAGTAGTCGTGGACTTCTTCAGATCTACTAATTTATTCACTAATGAGGGAATCAATTTTTAAGGTCCTGGTGTGAGACTTTCGAGCAATGTTAAAAAGGTTTCGTTGAGAAGTGAGGATTGTGTTTTGAACTGCATGTAGTTAAAGTGTTTTACTTATAAGGTTCTATTGTGTTTTGAGCTACAATCTATCAAATTGTTAGATTTTTGGCATTTATTGAAATCACTCACTATTTTTTATTAACACAACTATTACTTTATAACACCACTATTCCTTATTAAAACAACTATTACTTATTAACACAACTATAATAGTCCGTAGCCAGGATTTTGTTGTTTTTTTTTGGGGGGGGGGTTGCGGCTTGGGGGGGGGGGGCTGTGCGGAGAGTTTTATATATGAAAAAATTGGAACACAATGATAAAGAAGTATATTGTGTAATAAAATTTGATTTTTAGAATTAATTTGGAGGGAGGGGGGGGGGCTGCAGCACCCTAGCCCCCCCCCGGCTACGGCCTTGCAACTATTACTTATTAAAATAACTATTCCTTATTAAGACAACTATTACTTACTAACACAACTATTACTTATTAAAATAACTATTCCTTATTAAGACAACTATTACTTATTAACACAACTATTACTTATTAAAATAACTATTCCTTATTAAGACAACTATTACTTATTAAAATAACTATTCCTTAGTAAGACAACTATTACTTATTAACACAACTATTACTTATTAAAATAACTATTCCTTATTAAGACAACTATTACTTATTAACACAACTATTACTTATTAAAATAACTATTCCTTAGTAAGACAACTATTACTTATTAACACAACCATTACTTATTAAAATAACTATTCCTTATTAAGACAACTATTACTTATTAACACAACTATTACTTATTAAAATAACTATTCCTTATTAAGACAACTATTACTTATTAACACAACCATTACTTATTAAAATAACTATTCCTTATTAAAACAACTATTACTTTTTAAGACAACTATTACTTTTTAACACAACTATTACTTTTTAACACAACTATTACTTATTAAAACAACTATTTCTTATCAAAACCACTATTACATATTAAAACCACTATTTACAACTAGCAAGGACATTTTTATTCAGAAAATTTGAATTCATGAAGCGACGTGGTGTTCTATAGAGACAATTGCTGGAATGTAATGTATGCGTTTTCTTTTTGTAAACACAATGAAGAGAAGTCCAATCATACAAGCATTTAGGTGAAATAACATAAACATACACAACGTGACGTACTTGGCCTTTAGCTTCTAGCTTTAATAAACGTGTATTTTATTTTCAAACATTTAAAGCAAGAGCTTTATCACCCATCCAACAAAAATTTACCCAGATCTCAAGGGAGATAAACCAGCAGGAAAAAAAAAGGGAGAGCGAGAATCCTCTCCCCTCACATCTGTATTCACACAACTCATCCCTCACACACGTCAAAAACTATTGGAGATTACAATAAACACAGGAGCGCTTTCTCTCCCCCTTCCTCGGGCAATTCTCTCCCCTTGGGCAGTACAGGATAGTGGCCGGTGAAGTCCATCGTCAGGTCAGTGTCGGTACAATCGTCTCCCCTTACAGTGTCACGGCAAATAGAATAATGTTAACTTTTTTTCTCCCCTTGCTCTCGTCTATTGTTTCCACAGCAAGGTTTTTTTTTTAATTTTTACAATGGTTTGTTACTAATTGGGATATAAAATATTGTTGCAACAAAAAAACTAACAAGAGGTAATTATAACATTTGATGAGAGCACTATAACAAGAGGTAACTATAACATTTGATGGGAAGCACTATAAAAAGAGGTAACTATAACATTTGATGAGAGCACTATAACAAGAGGTAACTATAACATTTGATGAGAGCACTATAACAAGAGGTAACTATAACATTTGATGAGAGCACTATAACAAGAGGTAACTATAACATTTGATGAGAGCACTATAACAAGAGGTAACTATAACATTTGATGAGAGCACTAGCTCACAGGAGTAATTATCTCAAGTCAACTTAGTGAGCGCTACGGGCACAATATTAAAAACGTAAAACATTATATCAATGATTTGTTTTGTTGATATTGATTGGCTGATATGTGGGCCAGTAATGATTTATCAGTGATTGGTTGTAATGTACCTGAGCCAGTAATGACTTATCAGTGATTGGTTGTAATGTACCTGAGCCAGTAATGACCTATCAGTGATTGGTTGTAATGTGCGTGGGCCAGTAATGACTTATCGGTGATTGGTTGTAATGTACGAGGACCAGTAATGACCTATCAGTGATTGGTTGTAATGTACCTGAGCCAGTAATGACTTATTATTATCAAAATAAAATATACTTTCAAATTTATATTTCTTGTAAAAAGTGAATGCATAAGCTGTAAAACAGCCCGTAAAACACATTTTGTATTCAGTCTAAAACAGCCCGTAAAACACATTTTGTATTCAGTCTAAAACAGCCCGTAAAACACATTTTGTATTCAGTCTAAAACAGCCTGTAAAACACATTTTGTATCCAGTCTAAAACAGCCTGTAAAACACATTTTGTATTCAGGCATGGGCAAACTACGGCCTGCAGGGTGGTGATACTATCCGGCTCGCGGCCCGCAACTCGTTATGACGTTTACCTTCAATTTAAATTATGTTTACTGGCAACACTACTTTCATCTGCTCTTGGTCCGGCCAGCATATCATATTTACGAACACAATTTGTCCCGCGACTCAAAACATTAGCTCACCCCTGGTCTAAAAGTTACCAAACTTTCCCGCGACTCATAACATTAGCTCACCCCTGGTCTAAAAGTTACCTAACTTTCCCGCGACTCAAAACATTAGCTCACCCCTGGTCTAAAAGTTACCTAACTTCTATAAACAAAAATCTATGTCAATATAGGGTACATAATAGAACACGTCCATAGAGGGTACATAATAGAACACGTCCATAGAGGTAACATAATAGAACACGTCCATAGAGGGTACATAATAGAACACGTCCATAGAGGTAACATAATAGAACACGTCCATAGAGGGTACATAATAGAACACGTCCATAGAGGTAACATAACCAGAATATATAAATATAGGCTACATGATGTAGCCTACATCACAAACTATATCAATATAGACAATATCCATTTAGACTAAAGCACAGACTATGTCAATGTTTATTCTGTGGGCTTGCATCATTATTTCAATCTTTATCATTAACTATGTTGGTTACACTTAGCGAAATAGCAAAAAAAAAAAAAAAGAAAACCGGGGAAAGGGCTAATTTGGTTTAAAATGAAGAGAAAAAAAAATATTACACCAACATTTTTTTTCCTTACAAAATTACCCACGCCAATAATTTTTTGTTTGTTCTGTGCACTATATCTAATTATTTCCCTTTTTTTAGAGTTTTAATGAAACCTTTTTTTTTTTGTTATATTTGTTCAACATTGAACTTTTCTTTAACAGCTCAGCACATGCAAGTCAGAGGTGTGCGGATCTTGAAATTTAGCGTCCGCGTCCGTCCATGGATTTCTATCAATGATCCGCGTCCGCAGAATCTTACAACATTGGTTTGCAGTCAGTCCGCGCGTCCGCATTGCTGAAATTTAGCTGTTTAAATTACTTGAAATTTTTTATGGTAACGCCAAAGAAGATCCGCGTCAGTCCGCGAGTCCGCAACTTAACCATTCGAAGCGTCCGCTGTCAGTCCGCGGATTCGGAAAAGTCTGCGGATCTGCGTCCGCAAGCGGACGCGTCCGCTGTCCGCTCATCTCTGATGCAAGTACATCCGACTTGAACTGAGAGTTTGAATCTTACATTTTAAATATTACACTGTCTCCGTGTTATGTGTCGTGAATAGAGCGTGCTGTCTTGACCACGTGACATAGTTGATGCTCGTTCATTAATTACGTCAATAAATAGTGGGGGGGGGGGGTCTGAAAAGTTTGATTGTTGTTGACTTAAGGGGAGGGGGGGATGTAAAGATTTTTTTAATGACGTCAACAATGTCAGAACTTAGTATGACTTTAATATTTAACTAGCTGTACCCTGCATAACCTTGCATAGAGTTATATCCCCTTAGGCTTGATCGGTAGGCTAGGTTATTTTTGGTTTCGGGCAGATGTATTTTAAACTGGAATACTGTTGTATTAATTCTTTACTTTCGATTTAGCGCAGAATCCAAATCGCTATTATTTTATTAGATTATTGAAATAAAAAAAACGTGAAAAAAAAACCAGTTAGCGAATAAATTAACATAGACAAAATGAGCATTGCCGATGCAGCCAAAGACGGATAGGCCGTAGATCCATACATAATGATTACCTGCATGAATTATATAAAGAAAATAAACCATTTCTGTTACTGGGATTCTTTTCAAGTATATTTTTGAGTATTACTAAAACTATCTATAATCATAAATATTGTTTACTCTGCCGGTTGTGTAGGGTGGCTCTGGGTGTTGGGGACCACTGGTCTAAAGCACAATGATCTAAAACATAATGGTCTAGAGCACAATGGTATATAGCACAATGATCTAAAGCACAATGGTCTAGAGCACAATGGTATAGAGCACAATGATCTAAAGCACAATGGTCTAGAGCACAATGGTATAGAGCACAATGGTCTAGAGCACAATGGTATAGAGCACAATGATCTAAAGCACAATGGTCTAGAGCACAATGATCTAGAGCACAATGGTATAGAGCACAATGATCTAAAGCACAATGGTTTAAAGCACAATGAACTAGAGCAGTGTTAAACTTTGAAATAATATGAGAGATTGATTCATAAATCTAAAAGAAACATATAACTACACAATGTTTTAGTGAAAATAAATTCATTGTTTCATAAATATTTTCCAATGACCTATTTCGTAGTGTTACTTTTATGATTGAAAATTTTTAGTTTTTCTATTTTAAAAAAAAAAAATTACCGATATCACCAGTTTTTTTTTTTACTGTTCTGTAACGGTTTCGTTGTACAAATAGCATCGTAAACATTGTCTAACAGTGTATAAATAAATATGTCTTAAAATTCATTTTATTTTGTTAAAATTACTACTGACTGGCGCAGAAATAAAAAAAATTGAATTCAATTTTCTAAAATGTGTTGTATGTATATATATATATATATATATATATATATATATATATATATATATATATATATATATATATATATATATATACATACATATATATATATATATTTAATTATGAATCAATTCCTCGCTAATTTACTGAGCATCCGGTCATTACACATCGTGGCATTCTCTTTAAATATCAACTACCAGTTCTATGTGGCAAATGCAAATATTGTTCAAAATATTTCATTAAGTCAACGGTCCACCCTAAACCCTAGATGACCGTGGAGTCACTGGTATAATGTGTTCACTATAGACGGTGGAATATATTCCAATCTGACTCCCCTGGGTACACCCTCCACCCCTGTAGTCTGGGGTATAGTGGAATGTACAAAGTAAATGATAACTTTCCCTAACACATGTTCGATAATGTAAGTAAGTAAAGTTCTCTGGAAGTCTGCCATGGCCATCGGAGAAGATGAAGTAGAGAATTCATCTGTTACTGTAGCCACTACATATAGAGGAATTGTGAAGTTAACTCAACGTACAGTCGCCTTTACTTCTCCAACTTGAGTCATGTGCCCAGTTAACTCAATGCCAAGTCGCCTTTACTTCTCCAATTTCAGTCAGGTACCCAGTTAAAGCTGAATGGACCTCTACCAACTTTCAACAGAACATGGACAAATTCTTATGATCCTCACTGAGGATTGAACCCAGGACTCTCGGGTCGACAGTCAAACGCTCTACATTCGCTCAAATTAGCGTCCCACGAGAATGTGTTCAGTAAAAAAAAAATTCTCCTGTTACGTTGGTTCTTGGCCTTGTGTCTAAAGATGAGTTTGCTGTAATGGCCTACTACAGGTTATAGAATGATTAATTAAGTGATAAATTTTAATCTGTACTATTGTTCACAATAGAAAACGAGTAAACTAGACAAAAAAATGAGGAAACCTAACATTGAAGTTACTGAATATATATATATATATATATATATATATATATATATATATATATATATATATATATATATATATGAGTAGACCAGACCAAAGATGAGAAAACCTGACATTGAAGTTACTGCAATGATCTGTTTGTCGATTGATCTCATTTCCCTAAGTCCAAGACTGAAGCAGTGGAAGTCCAGAGTACAGTTTGACCTCCATGTACTCAACTGGTTTCACTGATATATGTTTTAGGGCTCTTTGGTCTCAACTTTCATTGGTCCAGTAAATGGCGGTCATTTTCTCAACATTGGGCGGTGAAAGGTGAGTTATGGGGGGAGGGGGGGTCTAGACGAGATCGTGTGATCTCAGCCAGCCACCAGTCTCCTGATCATAAATGTATTTTGTAAATCTGAACTGCTCATCATTCTATCCTGCTCATCCATCTATCCTGCTCATCTGTATATCCTGCTCATCCATCTATCCTGCTCATCATTCTATCCTGCTCATCTGTATATCCTGCTCATCCATCTATCCTGCTTATCATTCTATCCTGCTCATCTGTATATCCTGCTCATCTGTATATCCTGCTCATCCATCTAACCTGCTCATCATTCTATCCTGCTCATCTGTATATCCTGCTCATCCATCTATCCTGCTTATCATTCTATCCAACTCATCTGTATATCGTGCTCATCTGTATATCCTGCTCATCTGTATATCCTGCTCATTCATCTATCCTGCTTATCATTCTATCCTGCTCATCTGTATATCCTGCTAATCCATCTATCCTGCTTATCATTCTATCCTGCTTATCTGTATATCCTGCTCATCCATCTATCCTGCTTATCATTCTATCCTGCTTATCATTCTATCCTGCTCATCTGTATATCCTGCTCATCATTCTATCCTGCTCATCTGTATATCCTGCTCATCCATCTATCCTGCTTATCATTCCATCCTGCTCATCTGTATATCCTGCTCATCTGTATATCCTGCTCATCTGTATATCCTGCTCATTTGTATATCCTGCTCATCTGTATATCCTGCTCATCTGTATATCCTGCTCACCATTCTATCCTGCTCATCTGTATATCCTGCTCATCCATCTATCCTGCTCATCTGTATATCCTGCTCATCATTCTATCCTGCTCATCATTCCATCCTGCTCATCTGTATATCCTGTTCATCTGTATATTCTATTCATCTGTATATCCATCCTGCTCATCTGTATATACTGTTCATCTGTATATTCTGTTCATCTGTATATCCATCCTGGTCATCTGTATATCCTGCTCAGACCAAATTGTCTACTCTACATATGGGTCTTGTATGCTTATCAACACGACATCCAACGAAGTGTGACACTTATTGTATTTCATCCTGCCCCCATTCTCTCTCTCTCCCTCCCTCTCTCTCTCTATATATATATATATAAATATATATATAAGTCAAACTATTTTCTTCTCACTGTCCAGATCAAGTGGAATGAAAGAACCCCCCCCCCACACACACACACACCTCCCCGTATTTGATGACTTGAAAATTCTAGAAGTTGTTGTCCGAGGGGTGAATTGTTTACTGAAGCGAAGTAACCAATGGCGTAACTTTATAAAGATAACAAGAACATACCATAATAGTTTATGTTGGGAAAAGTGTTGACTAGTTTTTATAAGCGATATTATACTGATATATATATATATATATATATATATATATATATATATATATATATATATATGTTACGGGTCCTTTTTCTTTTATTCCATAAATGTTACGGGCTCTTTCTATATACTTCATACATGTTACGGGCTCTTTGGTTATGCTCTATGAACGTCTCAGGCCCTTTGGTTTATGTTATGAGTTGTGCGTTTTAATTCGAACGTAGAGATGTCAATTTAGCTTAATGTCTGTCTGTTTCACTCTTATTTGCTCACTCCTTTGTTACAACTCAAAAACCAACCAAACTCGATGCGTTGTTAGTACAACGATTTATTTACATAAATGTACATCAGAATACAACAAGTCCATAAATGAATACACTTCAATAATTCGCTCTGCCTCAACTCTGACTAACTAAAATTCCTGTCCCTAAAACTCTCGTAACTAGATCTCTCATAACTATCTCTCTTTTCTAACCCTCGTCACTAGATCTCTCGTAACTATCTCTCTTTTCTAACCCTCGTCACTAGATCTCTCGTAACTATCTCTCTTCTCTAACTCTCGTCACTAGATCTCTCGTAACTATCTCTCTTTTCTAACCCTCGTCACTAGATCTCTCGTAACTATCTCTCTTTTCTAACCCTCGTCACTAGATCTCTCGTAACTATCTCTCTTTTCTAACCCTCGTCACTAGATCTCTCGTAACTATCTCTCTTCTCTAACTCTCGTCACTAGATCTCTCGTAACTATCTCTCTTTTCTAACCCTCGTCACTAGATCTCTCGTAACTATCTCTCTTTTCTAACCCTCGTCACTAGATCTCTCGTAACTATCTCTCTTCTCTAACTCTCGTCACTAGATCTCTCGTAACTATCTCTCTTTTCTAACCCTCGTCACTAGATCTCTCGTAACTATCTCTCTTTTCTAACCCTTGTCACTAGATCTCTCGTAACTATCTCTCTTTTCTAACCCTCGTCACTAGATCTCTCGTAACTATCTCTCTTTTCTAACCCTCGTCCTAACTCCTCTCATAACTTCTCCTAACTACGAACTGCCCCCTCACTAACTAATGTCCGAATCCAGCCCCTATTTATACCCCTAACGTCCGTGCCCTAATTACCCTATGTACGTCACAGTCTCTTTTAGTATTGTCCTAACTATCTAATCTTTCTAGGAGCGCCACCTGGTCGTCATTGATACCCTACTAGCCTGTCCGACGCCGCCTCCTGGTCTTCACACCTTTGCTGTCTACTATTCTATTGTTTCCCAACCTTGTCACCTTGTCACTATTATTCGTGTTAATCCTAATTCTTAGATATCTATTATATTAAAACGTCGAAGGGGATTGTCTCAGTATCTACATCTACTTTAGCTCGTCACAATATATATATATATATATATATATATATATATATATATATATATATATATATATATATATAAAACCAATTAAAACATAAACATACACAACTTCAATGTTTCCATACAATTTGTTGATAAGTCTGTCCACCAATAGTTAGTCATTGGTCACAGCTGGTATAAAATACTTTAAAAGACTTTTTTATTGAACACGAGCAATCAACTTAATCTATTCAACAAACGTGTAAAATATGTTTCGTTAACTTGCTCGACGGTATTTTAAAAGTATAATATTTAAAAGTACCTAATTCAGGGTAAAGCTCAAACCATTCCATGCCTAATTCAGGGTAAAAAATATCAACACATTCCACACCTAACTCAGGGTAAAGATCAAACCATTCCACACCTAACTCATGGTAAAGATCAAACCATTCCATACCTAATTCAGGGTAAAGATCAAACCATTCCATACCTAATTCAGGGTAAAGATCAAACCATTCCATACCTAATTCAGGGTAAAGATTAAACCATTCCATACCTAATTCAGGGTAAAGATCAAACCATTCCATACCTAATTCAGGGTAAAGATCAAACCATTCCATACCTAATTCAGGGTAAAGATCAACACTAAAATTAACATTAAAAAAGGCACAACTCGCCACAGTGCTCTGTAAGACACCAGATACTGTAAGACACCAGATACTGTAAGACACCAGATACTGTAAGACACCAGATACGGTAAGACACCAGATACTGTAAGATACCAGATACTGTAAGACACCAGATACTGTAAGACACCATATACTGTAAGACACCAGATAGACAGAGAAGAAAAACTTTGATCAAGTCTCATAATTGAAGAACATTTTCTTGACTGACAGTTTAAAAATATAATTATATCCCAACAATTGTAACATTATTATTATTATCATTTACAATTCTCAAACTTCAATTTTATACATTTACAGCTGAAATAGAAGGTGATCAAATGTCCCATATGTACATAAGATGCACATAATGTACACAGTAAAGTGTAGGGTACAGCTGTTCACACATACATACCACACATAAACACACACACACCACACATACCACACACACATACACACACACAAACACACAAAACCACCACCTGCCGCCAGTAACATGTGAATTGATCGCACACTCCAGTGAACAAACATTCATCGTAAATTACAATGTTCATTAAAATACACAAACTATCAAATATTATGAAACATCACAAAGTATCAGATATTATGGCACATCACAAAGTATCAGATATTATGACAGATCACAAAGTATCAAACATTATGACACATCACAAATAAAGATATATGTCGAGTAAATTTGTGACACGTTACTTATAAAGATAAATGTGCAGTATTTTTGTGATACATTATTAAACAGAAGCCCGCTGAGTATTGTATTGTGATCTTTGATTAACAGATACATAAGATTTTAAATTTATAACTCATTACTTGAGTCATTATTGTGAATTTTCAGCTGAAAAATTGGGGGGGGGGGCGGAGAACAAAAGGATAAAGCAAAAAAAAAAATAATTCAAAGATCAAAACAAGGGTACGGTTGTATTGATCAAAACAAGGGTAAGTTGGAATTGATCAAAACAAGGGTACGGTGGAATCGATCAAAACAAGGGTAAGTTGGAATTGATCAAAACAAGGGTACGGTTGTATTGATCAAAACAAGGGTAAGTTGGAATTGATCAAAACAAGGGTACGGTTGTATTGATCAAAACAAGGGTAAGTTGGAATTGATCAAAACAAGGGTACGGTGGAATCGATCAAAACAAGGGTAAGTTGGAATTGATCAAAACCAGGGTACGGTTGTATTGATCAAAACAAGGGTAAGTTGGAATTGATCAAAACCAGGGTACGGTTGTATTGATCAAAACAAGGGTAAGTTGGAATTGATCAAAACAAGGGTACGGTGGAATCGATCAAAACAAGGGTAAGTTGGAATTGATCAAAACCAGGGTACGGTTGTATTGATCAAAACAAGGGTAAGTTGGAATTGATCAAAACCAGGGTACGGTGGAATTGATCAAAACAAGGGTAAGTTGGAATTGATCAAAACCAGGGTACGGTGGAATTGATCAAAACAAGGGTAAGTTGGAATTGATCAAAACCAGGGTACGGTTGTATTGATCAAAACAAGGGTAAGTTGGAATTGATCAAAACAAGGGTACGGTGGAATCGATCAAAACAAGGGTAAGTTGGAATTGATCAAAACCAGGGTACGGTTGTATTGATCAAAACAAGGGTAAGTTGGAATTGATCAAAACCAGGGTACGGTGGAATTGATCAAAACAAGGGTAAGTTGGAATTGATCAAAACCAGGGTACGGTGGAATTGATCAAAACAAGGGTAAGTTGGAATTGATCAAAACCAGGGTACGGTGGAATTGATCAAAACAAGGGTAAGTTGGAATTGATCAAAACCAGGATACGGTGGAATTGATCAAAACAAGGGTAAGTTGGAATTGATCAAAACCAGGGTACGGTAGAATTGATCAAAATAAGGGTAAGTTGGAATTGATTAAAACCAGGGTACGGTGGAATTGGTCAAAACAAGGGTAAGTTGGAATTGATCAAAACCAGGGTACGGTGGAATTGATCAAAACCAGGGTACGGTGGACTGGATCAAAACCAGGGTACGGTGGAACTGAAATTTTAAATCATTTTGAATGAATTTTTAATGTGCGTATGTAAATATAAAGCATACAGAAAGTACTAGAAGGTTCTGGAAAGTTTTAGAAAAAAATCTATACAATTCTAGAATGTTCTGGAAGGATTTTTTGAAATCTCTAGAAAGTTCTAGAAGCCTCTAGAAAGACGTGGAAAACTTGAAAACTCTACAAAATTTTGATTTTCATACAAATAGAGAGCTTCACCAGTGCATTTCAATCTAATTATAAAAATCAAATGTTATGAGATCAAATGGTGCGGCTATATAAATATAATTCATTTAGTTATGACTACTAGGTCGAAAAGTGTTGTTTATTTAACTGACATAGAAGTTGACACAACTCCTGTTTATTGAACTAGGTACTTCCCCTAATTGAGCCAATGGTATGTTACAAACACAGCCATCTGGCAGTCAGTTGGTACAATTTTTTCATGACCTATTTCTTTGCTTGTATACTGTCCAGTGGACATGCCAATGTTTATTGAGCTAGGTACTTTCCCTAACTGAGCCTACTGGCCAATGGTATGTTTACAAACACAGCCGTCTTCAATAAGACATTTGGGGGTAGTACAACTGGACCGGATGTCCTGCTATTCAAACGCTTTAAGATGTTTTGACCAAAAATAAGACACGCAGAATTTAGTATATGCCACGATGTTCGACTGGAGCAAAATCTCAAGCCATTAAAAGAAGAAGTCATCACATTTTGTTCAAATATCCTCCAAATGAAACAACTCAAGATATTTGCCACGTAAAGATTACAAAAAACTTCTGATACTGAATCTTATCTTCCTGGGAGGAATTCTTCCGCCCCCCCTCATTGGGGTGCGTTTTCGTGCTCCAGGAGCTTATCACCATGCAAGGTGGATGTCTAAAATAATCTTCATCATGAAGATTTATTTCTTCCGTCATCAATTCAAGTTGACTAAGCATGAAGACAGATCAATTGCAGAATTTGTTAACTTTACTTCCTTAGTTTACATTAAAGCTTGGATTCAGTGTCCCATTCTAGCAAACGCACCTATGAATGATCTGGATTTCATCAAGCTTCTTTTTGATTAAAAGAATGTTTCTCCCTTTATTTCTCAGACTGCATCGAAAACGTTAGGCGACGTCTCTGGTCCCTTAGTGCAGAACTCATTCCTCTGTTTCTCTTTTCTTAACGTGTCTCAGTGGATGAGAAAAACAGCCTTGCTGCTTGCTTGAGGCAATTCATTGAGAAATCTTCTGATGATCAGAAAGAAGAAAGGTGCATCCGCAGCCTAAATGATCCTTCAGCACTTCATAATGTAACATTAAAGGATTTTGTGACCTCGTCATCGCTGCTTTTCTTTAATTATCTTCTGCTTCCCACAAATTTTCTCATGACTGATGCTTCCACCTGGCAATAAACATCCTTTCAGAAGGGAATATCAGTGGTCTCTTCCTTGAAAGTTGTCCATGACTGTGCCGAGCGGGGAATTGCACTGGCATCATCATTCTACCCATCTCTCACCAAATTAGAGGACGAAAAGCAGTACTTGCTCCAAATTGTCAAACAGCATCGCAAAGAGTTTCCAGATGAAAAAAATCAACAGTGCAGAAATGATCGCAACTTGAAGACCTTCAGGACTCAGAAAGCACCGATTAAAAAAAACTTTTAAAGTGTATTTTTGAATGGCGTACTTAGAACTACTCTGCAATACAGTCAGGTTAATGTGTCATGTAACAAGTATTATTTTACTTTTTAATTCCTACTGTGTAATATAATTTTTCTTTGTATCTAAAAAAACAGCATTTTAAACCTTGCAAAATTTTCATTAAATGCAACTGCCGAATACCATAAAACACGAGATAACAAATGCACTGAGGCAGTATTTATAGGAGCCCAAATGGTGTGAAATTTGGTATATACATGTTTTAAATCACAGTGAACCAGAAAACTAAAATGCTCATGATAAAAAATCAACTTTATTTTTTTTCCATTATAAAGTGAGCCACCCTAATATATATATATATATATATATGTATATATATATATATATATATATATATAAACGTTGATATTGTTAGGCATCATCAAAAAGAATGGCTATTTGTTAATCAAATAAATATGTATTACAATTACGAGAGCCGTAATATATTGAATATGTGTAGCCATCTTGAACTGATCTCTATAATCAGAGTGAGCTTAAAAGATGGGGGAAACAAGTAAATATTTAAACAACAAAAACTTCATAAAATTTCTTTACGTGAATGTACACACAACTTTAGACAATACTTAATGGTATATTTACCTGACCACAATCATGTATTGCTATATCAATACATTGACAACTGGACATGTTCTAGTTTAAAGTGACCTACTATGATATACTATAAGTAGCTATACTAGACACACTTGGCCACAATTATCTAATGTTATATATAAAACAGTATATATATATATATATATATATATATATATATAATATCACAATACATTGATCAACTGGACTTAGTCTAGTTTAAAGTGACCTACTATGCTCACATGGGACACTAATGTACTATATTGGAGTAATACAGTTACTGATACGAAGTAATAAAGTTTCATTATATACAACAATGATTAATTGTTGGTCCAGGCATGTTATTAATAAAGTCTGCCAACAAACAACCAAAAAAAAACAAATGTTTCAAAGAACAAAACAAAAACTTCGATGACGTAAATTAAGACAAAACATGTAAAAACAAAATACGTCTTGCAGGAATTTTTACATCCTTGTTTTTTATGTTCTTTATTTGCAACTGTTGTTAAGAGTTATAACAACCGACTGTAAACGAACACATGATAAATCATGTTAATCAAATCTAGCAAATAAAAATGACGATAACATTTGCGGAGTCTTATATAGTTGTTGTTTGTTTCATTTCATAAACAAAAGCTAATTTCATTGTCTAGACCTATTATAGCCCATTTCAACGGTATGAAATTAGCAGAAGTGTAGCATGACATGATATATAAAGATAAATGCAAACAGTATCAATTATGATGTCCTGTTTATTGTCATTCTCTCTCTCTCTCTCTCTCTCTCTCTCTCTCTGTCAATAAAAGTCTTTATTCAAGTCTTATGTTAGTGAAATCTCTTTTTGCTTTTATTTCTGACCGTTTCTGTGTTATTATTTTGTTTTTCATTGCACCATGTCAGCAAACAAGATTTTTTCAGTTTTCTCTGTTTGTGGAATATTTTTTTTTTTACATTTTCATATTCAGTTTTACGTTTGACTTGTCACGTGAACACATTGCGTTAGATAGTACCATGCTAACCGAAAATGTCATCCATCTTAAAGGTCATTTTGAGTTCAAAGGGCAGGTCATACGAAACTAGAACATTGTAGAAAACTAACTGTGCATAAAACCAAGTCTCATATTTCTATACATTCTTAGTTAAATTATTAAATACTTAGGTAACAAACTTTACATATAAATGTACATGTATATATATGGAAGTAAAGTCTTTACAAAAAGGTCATCAATTTGTTGTTCAATTAATATCCAAACATCTTCACCGTGAATTAAAAACATGCGAATGTACCAAAATATTCAACAAAAAAAATTAAAGTCATAAATAATAAATACACTTTAAAGTTTAAAAAAAAGACTCGCCGATTTTGTTTATTTTAGTTTTCCCTCTATTTTTGAGGCACAGGGTATGTATCTAACAAGTACAACAATTTCTGACTACGTCATCATGATACACAGGGTATGTATCTAACAAGTACAACAATTTCTGACTACGTCATCATGACACACAGGTTATGTATCTAACAAGTACAACAATTTCTGACTACGTCATCATGACACACAGGGTATGTATCTAACAAGTACAACAATTTCTGACTACGTCATCATGACAGTTAAATCTGTTAATTAACATGGTAGCTTTGAACACGGAACGATTTGTACTTTAGAACGCCTTCATGGTTATAAGCCACGTGAGTTTCGGTCTAATATTGCCATTAAAAATGATTTTTTCCTAATGAGTCTAACGATATGTTTATTTCAGGTTTTCGTACGTCTTGTAATAACCGAATGCATAGGGCATGGGTTCAATTTTACTATGAATGGGAAGTTTGTGTTATCACTAATGAGCTATTTTTAGCTTCGCAGACAGACAGACAGGAAGTAATTTGAGGCGTTTAGCGTTTTAAATAGTATATATAAAATATACTTGGGATGTTGTTTATGTAAACCTCTTTTTGTTACCCTTTACATGAGCAGGGAGCTGAACTTTGTTTAAATAAAGAAAAAGGGGGTGAATTTCCAATTGACTTGACATTTGTTCCATTTCATTAAGCTCCAAACTGCGTTTATTTAGAACAGCATGATGCATTCAGTTATTCATACAAAAAATGCTCTCAAACTATACTTTGAGTAATGTTTCATAAGCACTCACATTACGAGGCATAAACAAAATTAATATGTGTGTGTGAGTGAGAGAGAAAAATGTGGTGGGGGGGCGGTACATCAAAGCCACTTAGTTGTAATCAACCGTTGTATTTTTTCCTTCACTACAAATTATCACCAATAAACCAAGTTTTCGTAGCCAATTAGCACTTACCACAGTCAGACTGGTGTATAAATACATCTGCATATAAAAACAGACCCTGTTGGCGAAATTACTTGAACATTAACCCCCGTGTAAATAGAAATACTTTTAAATTGTATTATTATGTCTGTTCTATGGAATAAAGCAATATGTACTCTGATAAAATCATAAGTTACATTACTTTTGAGGGGAAAAAAAACCTGTCGCAATCCATATATTTCATTTTAAAAATTGGATGGAACTCCCATAAAATGTTTGAGTAGACTTTATTTGATCTCTCTTTATCAGCTGAACAAATTTGTTAATATCTAAATTAATTTAAGATTCAGTCATTTCCATATCAAGTCTTCAAAATGTGGCCATACTAATAGCGTAATCTATTTTAGTAGCTGTACCCTGCAAAGCCTTTGCATGGACTATTGTATAGCCAGTGCCAAACC
Source organism: Bulinus truncatus (assembly GCA_021962125.1). Lineage (NCBI taxonomy): Eukaryota > Metazoa > Mollusca > Gastropoda > Planorbidae > Bulinus > Bulinus truncatus. The sequence continues at coordinate 1,663,769 of JAGDYQ010000158.1, forward strand.
TCGGGATTTGGGGGCCGGGGGCTTGGCCTCTTTTTTGAGCCCCTGCATTTTGACGTTCGATACCATGACATGAGATTATGTACTTAATATTTAATGTAAAAATAATTTTGGGAGGCTCCCCTTAAGCTGGGGCCCGGCGGGACTTTCGAGTTTGGACCCCCCTCACCCCACCCTAGGTACGCCTCTGTATTCAGATTTGATATATATTTTCAAAAAATTGTTTTTAAGTTACGAAATAATTAAAAACTAATTAGTTGTTGTTTCTTTTTCTTACAACATCCTAAAAGATAAATTATCTCAATAAAAAAATGTCAAAGAGATCTAATGAATTACTTTTCATTAAAACAACTATAAGGATACATTCTGAAAAAAAACAATTAAAAGAAATGTCCCTGAGAGGAATCGAACTTGGATAGTCAGCATAAAAAGAAAACCCCCAAGCTGCTTATCCATTCAGCCACCACCTCAAACTATCAAATTGATAATATTAATGTACTATATAAAAAAAAACTGCTCGATTATTTTTACACTTCCACTTGACTTAGTTTTAGGCATATATAATCTTATTTTGTAATTTAAAATACATCAAAGCCCTATTTATTTAAAAAAAATGAAATATTAAAATAGCTGAGAACTTTACTTGTATAGAAATTTGCAGAATTTCTTTTTTTTTTATGTTATATCGACTTTTAAAAAAGAACTTTATTCACGAAATTAGATACGAAAACGCGCTCACTAGTCTTATCGTCGGAGATTTTCGATAATTACTATTGTTTACGTTTGACGATTTTAAAATGATATCTGTTGTAATAAAAACTATAATAATTTGAATGATATTATATGCTAATTATTAATTTTTAATATTTGGGACTTTTACATTTCATAATAAAAACCACAAAAACTATTTAAAACTGTAGATTTTTCAAAAAGAAATATCGAATCGAGACACTGGCATGGCGCCATTTTGAATTTTTTTTTTCCGCTTTCGATTTAACGCAGAATACAAATAAACATTATGTATATAGATTTTGTTAATATTTTACAATTTAGTGCTTGATTAGACTAATCTGGGTTTAATTGAAGCGTTTTAAGCCAGATTAGCTTTACTTACCTCTTGGATTTTTTGCTTAAATCACCATTATACCCTTAACCGATGTTATCGTTGGAGGAATGCAAGGCTACATCAACAGATTCAAAAGACATATTTTCCCATCTTTGCATGTCCTGCGCGGCTGACTTTAGTTCATTCATTGGTAGTCCGGTCCATTCTTTGTTATCGTCAAACCAACATTTCCCATGGTAGCCTCTGCGACGACCTCCTTCCACAGTCCCTTGGAGAATAATTTTTTTGGCAGGCTATTATCATGCCTTGATACATGTCCGAACCATGCCATGTTACGTCGCTTGACTGTTGCCATAATCTTTTCTTTGGTCCCGCAAATGAGTACATTCTTTCCCAGGCATACATATAAAGATACTAGTTGCAAGTACCCGGCTTTGCCCGGGTTTAAAAAAAGTTTTTTGTTTTCTCCCTACCCCCCTCTCTCCCTTCCTCTCTCTCCCTCCCTCCCCTCTCTCCCTTCCTACCCCCTCTATCCCTTTCTCTTTCCCTCCCTCCCTTTATCCCTCCCTCTCCTTCCCTCCCTAACTCTCCCATCTCCCTCTCTCCTTCCCTCCCCTTTCTCTCCCTCACTCCTTTCTCTCTCCCGTCTCCCTCTCTCTCCTCCCCTCCCTCCCTCATTTCCTCTCCCTCCCTTCCCCCTCTCTCTTTATCTCTCACTCCCTCCCCTCTATCTCCCTCCCTCCCCTCTATCTCCCTCCCTACTCCCCCCTTCCTTTCTCTTTCCTTCCCTCCTTCTCTCCCCCTCCCTGCCCCCTCCTTCCCTCTCCCTCCCTGCCCCACCTCTCTCTTTATCTCTCTCCCCCCTCCCTCTCTCTATACAATTAAACGTCAAATTACGCTTCTTAAATAAACAGAAAACCTTATTTTATTCCCGGCCAAAGCCGGGTAATTGCAGCGTGAAAAAAAAAACAACAATATTTTATTTTTTTTCCCGTCCCTAACCCTTTCTTCTCCGTCACTTGGTGCGCGAATACAGGGGATTCCCTGTGCATTGATACAATTTGAATGCAATAACATTTAAAACACCCGCAAAATACTAAAATAATTGATTACAATTAAACTACCCATTGAGATAATAAATAATGTTTATAATGTCACAGAAACATTTTAATTAACGTATTTCGGTTTATTAAAGTGCACCTTTAATTTTAATCTTCCGAATACATAAAACGATAGGTAAATAGATATGACTATTGATTTCATCATGTTTACAATTGGAGTTTCCGGGAGTTACCCCTCTTTTAAAAATGTATCATAGGGCAATGACGTCACAGAGGAATTTTATCTATGGCGCCGTCGAGATTACTTTAATATAGTAAAATACTAAAATAATTAATTACAATTAAACTACCCATAGAGATGAAACGAAACATGTCCTATAACCTTTCCCATGTAATTATGTGTATGTGTAACAAATTTCACGTTATTTGGTTTTCTGGATCTTGAGTTATAAGGGAACAGACAGACAACAAATGCGTCTTATAAGTATAGAGATATATTTTTAAAATATATAAAGAATTAAGGCGTTGTGCCGGCAATCACTCCCATATTATACCGTGGCTTATATTGAAACATTTTGTCTCTACTCTATAGCCACCAAGAATAAAGGAAATTATTTTATTTAAATGTGTGAATCGTTTTGAGCCACAAAGTGGAATAGGCTAGTCTGGCTTAAAAACGTTTCAATTAGAATGTACTATAACGTTTAAACCACATAAAAAAAGCTTGATTGTTCATTAAGCACTAATTAATTTTTATAAACCAATCAACTTTTTTTTTCAATGAACTTTATCAACCTCGCCCCTACCTGGATGATGATGTTATCAGATAACTATTGTTTTTCAAGTTATATTAAAGTGAACTTATATACTTAGTGAAAAATACTCCGCGGGTTTCAAATTTTCAACAACTTCTTGTTGGTTTCCGTGAGATCTTCCCAACCAGTACCCCCCTCCCCCCCACCACCGACTCCTTTTCAAGATTCTGTAACAGAAATAGGCATCACGTGATTCCATTAGGTCGAGCTGGTCCCTTATATAATTTGTCACCACTTAACAGAAAGATTTATCGGAGCCCGTGGGGAGTTGGAGTATATGTGTCCCAGGGGCCCGTCTATATCCGTGGGGAGCTGGAGTATATGTGTCCCAGGGGACCTCAGGCCAACAACAAGGGGTGCGTGTGTGAAATGGGTGTGTCCATGAAATGGGTGTGTGTGTGAAATGGGTGTGCCCATGAAATGGGTGGCCGAAAATTACAGAAAATTTACAGACCTACTGATACCAACTTTTTGAGTTTTACAAAATGAATTACCGCGTATGTTTCTTACTGTGTGTTGTTTATGTTTGTATGTCTGACAGAGTGTTTCTGTTTGTATGTCTGACAGTGTGTTTATGTATGTATGTCTGACAGTGTGTTTATGTATGTATGTCTGACAGTGTGTTTATGTTTGTATGTCTGACAGTGTGTTTCTGTTTGTATGTCTGACAGTGTGTTTATAAATGTATGTCTGACAGTGTGTTTCTGTTTGTATGTCTGACAGTGTGTTTATGTTTGTAAGTCTGACAGTGTGTTTATAAATGTATGTCTGACAGTGTGTTTATGTTTGTATGTCTGACAGTGTGTTTATGTATGTATGTCTGACAGTGTGTTTATGTTTGTATGTCTGACAGTGTGTTTCTGTTTGTATGTCTGACAGTGTGTTTATAAATGTATGTCTGACAGTGTGTTTCTGTTTGTATGTCTGACAGTGTGTTTATGTTTGTATGTCTGACAGTGTGTTTATGTTTGTATGTCTGACAGTGTGTTTATGTTTGTATGTCTGACAGTGTGTTTATGTATGTATGTCTGACAGTGTGTTTATGTATGTATGTCTGACAGTGTGTTTATGTATGTATGTCTGACAGTGTGTTTATGTTTGTATGTCTGACAGTGTGTTTATGTTTGTATGTCTGACAGTGTGTTTATAAATGTATGTCTGACAGTGTGTTTCTGTTTGTATGTCTGACAGTGTGTTTATAAATGTATGTCTGACAGTGTGTTTATGTATGTCGCAGAGCTTACACTGGGAATCTGACTGCATTTGTAAATTACAACGTTCTGTATGTCTCGCTTAACAAACGATGCTCATTTAACGTACGGTGCTCGCTTAACAAACGATGCTCACTTAACGAACTGTGCTCCTTTGACGAACACTACGTCCGATTGTTGAATCTTTCTTTTTTAATTGCACATGGTCTCTGATAAAGACTAATCATCCAGTCTTTTTTATACGTCTATTTTTTTATACTTTTATCCTTTTTTATGGTTTGTCTTTTGGTTTCCGCCATTATTTCAATGGTTACACATCACACTGTCGTGTTTTTTTTCCTCACCATATTTTATCTTAATTCTTATGTGTTTTTTTTTAAATGTGTGTTCTAGCATCTGCTTGCTTCAGGGCAATTAACTTGTATGTGGAGATGCATGAACATAATGTTTTTGTGAAACATAAACACATGACAAGAGTGTAAATGTGAAGAATAAACACATGACAAGCGTGTAAATGTGAAGTGTAAACACACGACAAGCGTGTAAATGTGAAGTGTAAACACATGACAAGCGTGTAAATGTGAAGTGTAAACACATGACAAGTGTGTAAATGTGAAGTGTAAACACATGACAAGCGTGTAAATGTGAAGTGTAAACACATGACAAGCGTGTATCAGCTTCAACTGTTGCTAATCTGAATGTTAAAATAAAAGCCAGAATCTAACTATTGTCCTCCCTACCATTATATTATTGTCCTGCCTACCTTTATACTATTGTCCTCACTTACTCTTGTCCTCCCTATTAGTATAATTTCTCCAGCCCACCGTAAAATACAATTATACTATTGGCCTCCCTACCATTACACTATTGTCGTGCTTGCACACATATTATCTACCAACAAACAATGGGTTCTCCCTAGCCTGTGCAGGTAAGACAATCGCTAGAATGGTTTCTTATATTTCAAATATTGATTTGGAATGACGTCATCAGAAATTGTCTCCAGTGCGAATTAAAAATATTTAGAAAGCACAGATTGATGAAAAAAAAAGTCTGTAAAATAGAGAAGGTGTGAGAGAGACAGAACGTGATAAAAATGTTGAAAAAAAAATTCGATTCCATTTTTAGATGTTTCGACATGTAATAATTTAACTCGATCTTAATCGAATACACCCACTTTGAGGAGGGGGGGGAAGGGGAGAGAGAGAGAGAAGGGGACAGAGCAACAAAGAAATACAAGAAGGAAACGGAACCATGTTTTTGTGCATACAGTTAAACAGGGAATAAATCTGTAATTGTTGACCTTTAATGGACAGAAATGCGGACAGTTTTCTGTGTTATGTGACGTTTATAATTGTGTACATGTGTTTGATATTGCGTGCTTCACTTCACCAACTAGATCTATATTTAGTATTGTGCATATATATATATATATATATATATATATATATATATATATATATATATTTATATACTAGTTGCAAGTACCCGGCTTTGCCCGGGTTTAAAATAAGGTTTTCTGTTTACCTTCTATTTTCTCCCTACCCCCCTCTTTCTCTCCCTCCCTTTCCCATCTCCCTCTCTCCCCCTCTTTCCCCTCCTTCTATCCCCCCGTCCATCCCCCTCCCTCCCTCCTCTCTCCCCCTTCCTCCCTCCTCCCCTCTCTCTCCCTCCCTGCCCCCCTCTCTCTCTTTATCTCTCCCTCCCATTTCACCCCACCCTCTCTTTCCCTCTCTCCTTCCCTCCCCTCTCTCCCTCCCTACCCCCTCTCTCCTTCCCTTCTCCCCCACTCCCCGCTCCCTCCTCATTCCCTCTCCCTCCCAGCCCCCTCTCTCTTTATCTCTCTCTCCCTCCCTGCCCCCCCTCTCTCTTTATCTCTCCCTCCCATTTCACCCACCCTCTCTTTCCCTCTCTCCTTCCCTCCCCCTCTCTTCCTCCCTACCCCCTCTCTCCCTCCCTCCTTTCTCCCCCTCCCCTTCTCCCCCGCTCCCTCCTCCCTCCTCATTCCCTCTCCCTCCCAGCCCCATCTCTCTTTATCTCTCTCTCCCTCCTCTCTCTTTATCTCTCTCCATTCCTCTCTCCCACCCTCTCTCTCTTCCGCCCTCTCCTCTATCTCCCTCCCTACCCCCTCTCTCCCTCCTTCCTTTCTCTTTCCTTCCCTCCCTTTCTCTCTCCCTCTCTCCCTCCCTTTCTCATCTCCCTCTCTTTCCCATCTCCCTCTCTTTCCCTCCTCCCTTCTCTCTCCCCCTCTCCCTCTCTCCCCCCTCCCTCCCTCCCTCCCTCCTACCCTTTCCTATCTCTCCCCCTGCCCCCTCTCTCTCTATATATATATCTCCCTCCCCCTCTCTCTCTCTCCCTCTCTCTCTCTCTCTCTATATATATATATATATATATATATATGTAAATATATATATATGGCTTCACACTTCTTCTAAAATCCTTCTTCATTCCTTTACCTTCCACAAACTATACAAATCAGGGAGCATGAAAAAACAACTATTCTTTGCAGCACAAAGGCACGATACAGCACCAGCGCGCAAGTTATATTTGACTTTATTAGAAGGTAAATTTAAAAATGTAAAATGCATCATCGGGAAATGACATGACAGAAGAGTTTTATTTATGGCGCTGTCGAGATTACTTTAATATAGTAAAATACTAAAATCAAAAAAATAATTACAATTAAACTAGCCATCGAGATGAAACGAAACCTGTCCTATAACCTTCCCCATGTAATTATAAATAAGTGTACCAAATTTCACGTTATTTGGTTGACTGGATCTTGAGTTTTAAGGGAACAGACAGACAGCAAATGCGTCTTATAAGTATAGAGATTATTTTACTAATTGAAAAATATACATAGTCTGAATAAGTATAGAGATTATTTTACTAATTGATAGTCTTAAAAGAATAATTACACACGTTTCTGTAAACATTTAAACACATAACCCATAGATATCTGTGATTAGACATAACCCATAGATATATTATATATATATATATATATATATATATATATATATATATGTGTGTGTGTGTGTGTGTGTGATTTAATCTATCTGTGATTAAACCTAACCCATAGATATCTTATATATTTATATATATATATATATATATATATATATATATATATATATATATATACTAGTTGCAAGTACCCGGCTTTGCCCGGGTTTAAAATAAGGTTTTCTGTTTACCTTCTGTTTTCTCCCTACCCCCTCTCTCCCTTCCTCTCTCTCTCTCCCTCCCTCTCTCCTATCTCTCTCCGTCCCTCTCCCATCTCCCTCTCTCCCCTCTACCCCTCCTTCTCTCCCCCCGTCCATCCTCCTCCCTCCTCCTTCCCTCTCTCTCCCTCCCTGCCCCCTCTTTCTCTTTATCTCTTCCTCCTATTTCTCCCATCCTCTCCCTCTCTCCTTACCTCCCCTATCTCTCCCTCCCTAACCCCTCTCTCCCTCCCTTCTTTCTCCCTCCCTCCCCCTTTCCACCTCTCTCTCTCCCTCCCCCTCTCTCCCCCGTTCCTCCCTCCCTCATTCCCTCATTCCATCTCTCCCTCTCTGCCCGCCTCACTCTTTATCTCTCTCCCTCCCTCCCTACCCCCTCTCTCCCTCCCTTCCTTTCTCTTTCCCTCTCCCCCTGCTCCCTCTCCCCTGCTCCCTCTCCCCCTCCTTTTCTCCCCCCTGTCCATCCCCCTCCCTCCTCTCTCCCCCTCCCTCCCTCCCTACTACCCTCCTTTCCTCTCTCCCCTCTGCCCCCTCTATCTCTTTATCTCTCTCTTTATCTCTCTCTCCCTCCCCCCCTCTCTCTCTCTCTCTCTCTCAATATATATATATATATATATATACTTATTATTATGGTTTCACACTTCTTCTAAAATCCTTCTTCATTCCTTTATCTTCCTCAAACTGTACACATCAGAGAGCATGAAAAAACATCAACAATTCTTTGCATTACAAAGGCACAATACAGCACCAGCGCGCAAGTTCCCGACAGCGCCATAAATAAAATTCCTCTTTGACGTCATTTCCCGATAATCGAATAGAACTTGCGCGCTGGTGCTGTATTGTGCCTTTGTGATGCAATGAGTGTTGATGTTTTTTCATGCTCTGATTTGTACAGTTTGAGGAAGATAAAGGAATGAAGAAGGATTTTAGAGAGAGTGTGAAAGCCGTAATAATAAGAGAGAGGAGGAGGGGGGAGGGTGAGAGAGATAAAGAAGAGAAAGAGAGAGGGGGGCAGGAGGAGAGGAGGAAAGGGAGGGTAGTAGGGAGGAGGGAGGAGAGAGGAGGGAGGGATGGCAGGGGGAGAAATGGAGGGAGAGGGAGAGGGGGCAGGAGAGGGAGAGGAAGGAAGGGAGGAAGAGAGGGGTAGGGAGGGAGAGAGAGGGTGGGAGAGGGAGGGGAGAGAGAGAGAGATAAAGAGTGATGGGCAGGGAGGGGGAGAGAGGAAATGAGGGAGGGAGGGGAAGGGGAGGGAGGGGGAGGGAGAGAGGAGATGGAAGGGGGAGGGAGGGAGAAAGGAAGGAGAGAGGGGTTAGGGAAGGAGAGAGGGGAGGGAAGGAGAGAGGGAGAGAATGGAAGAAATTGGAGGAAGAGATAAAGAGAAAGAGGGGGCAGGGTGGGAGAGAGAGGGAAGGAGGAGGGAGGGAGGATGGACGGTGGGAGAGAAGGAGGTGGAGAGGGGAGAGAGGGAGATGGGAGAGAGGGATGGAGAGGGAGGGAGAGGGAGGGAGGGAAAGGGAGAGAGGGGGAGGGAGGGAGAGAGAGAGAGAGGAAGCGAGAGAGGGGGTAGGGAGAAAACAGAAGGTAAACAGAAAACCTTATTTTAAACCCGGGCAAAGCCGGGTACTTGCAACTAGTATATATATATATAAGATATCTATGGGTTATGTTTAATCACAGATATATAAGATATATATATATATATATATATATATATGTGTGTGTGTGTGTGTGTATGTGTGTGTGTGATTAAATCTATCTGTGAGATTAAATCTAACCCAGAGATTTTACACATGGGTCTATGTCTGACAAACAATTCTATTGAACGGCTCATCTTGTTTCTCTATTTTCAACCATTTTTAATGAAGTGAGAAGACGCCCATGGGGAACACGTGTACATTCCATATTCTAGTCATTTATAAATAAAGAAAATAACTTTCCTGTACATTTCATTCTGCAGTTACCTATTTTGTGGAACACCAAGACTATCATTAATATATCATAATATTCATTTCCAATGTGCGTTAAATCGAAAGCGGAAAACAAGAATTCAAAATGGCGTCATCCCCTGTGTCTCGATTCAATTTTTCTTTTTAATATTATCTACAGTTTTCAATAGTTTCTGTGCTTTTAATTATGAAATGTAAAAGTCCCCAATATCAAAAATTAATAATTAGCATATAATACCATTCATATCATTGTAGTTTTTATTACAACAGAGCATTTTAACATCGTCAGACGTAAACAATAGTAATAATCGAAAATCTCCGACGTCGGCGACGATAAGACTATTGACCGCGTTTTCGTATCTAATTTCGTAAATAAAGTCAATATAATATTTTAAAAAAGAAATTCTGCAAATTCTATACTAATTAAGTTCTCAGCTTTTATAATATTTCTTTTTTTAAATAAATACGGCTTTGAATTATTTCTTAATTACAAAATAACAATATAGGCCTAAAAAACTAGGTCAAAAAGCAATGAAAACATAACCGAGCAATATTTTTCTTATAGTACATTAAAATTGCAACTTAATTTGGTTAGCGCGGTGGTAGGATGGTTATGCAGCATGAACAATGTTCACTTTCATGCAGACTCTCCGAGTTCGTTTACTCCCAGTGACATTTATTTTTATTGTTTTTTGTTTCAGAATGTATCCTTTTAGTTGTTTTAATGAAAAGTAACTATTTAGATCTCTTTGACATTTTTTTTAAATTGAAATAATTTATCTTTTAGGATGTCTTAAGAAAAAGAAACAACTATTTAGATTTTTAATTATTTCATAACTTAAAAAGAAAAATTAACAGGGTTTGGGGGGGGGGATCCAAAATCAAAAGTCCCACCGGGCTCCTGCTTTAGGGGAGCCCCCAAAATTATTTTTTACATTAAATATTAAGTACATAATCTCATGTCATGGTATCGAATGTCAAAATGCAGGGCCCCAAAATCCTAGGTTCGGCAATGGCTTAACAAATCTATCTTCCTGCAAAGGCTTACAGCTAGTATAATATGATAAAACAAGCAATTTAAGTCTTTTCCGTTTCGGACAAAGGACATTTTAAAGCATTTTCGTGTACGGTTACGCCGGACGAAATCCGTACTTTTTTTCCGGGTTACAGCCATAGATAATATTATTTATTTTGATAAATAGAGAGGGAAGTAATCATGTTGAATAACTGTTACAAAAATAAATAATGATTACGCCCCTTTGATTAGCTTTTATTATTTATATTTAAAATATAAGCAAAAACGGTACATAAGAAACTCTTATATTATGGCCCTTAGAGGGCAGATCGCAAAATGGACTTTCGATGTACACTTGGCAGGCCAAGACCTTACAAAATGATATATACATCATGGGTCTAGGACTTATGGTTGCTGAGATATAGGGCGCTCCTTTGTTAATATAGCTTATATTGTAAAAAAACGGTACTTAATACGCCCCCTTTTTCGGCCCTCAGAAGTCCTATCGCGAAATGGACTTTTGCTGCACACATGGCAGGCCAAGACCTACAAAATGATATGTACATTATGGGTCTAGGACTTATGGTTGTTGAGATCTAGGATGATGACGGACGGACAGACAGACAGACAAAACGGGGACAATAGAGCATTTTTTTAGAAAATGCTCTAAAAAATTCTTAGTGGCTACAGATAAGGCTACGCTCTAGCGCTCTAAACGGACTTTATTTTTGTACGGCTGTAGATGTGCGCATGCGCGATAGCCGGACTCCGTAATATTTTTTTTCGGGGTCCTGCTATAGATATTGCTCCTAACCCTAACTTATCCCTAAACCTAATCCCAACCGTAACCCTAACCCTAATCCTAATCCTATTCCTAACCCTAACCCTAACCCTAGCCCCGAAAACAAAAATTAGCAATAAAATGCAGTCCGTCTGCCGCACATGCGCTCATCTATAGCCATATCCCGGAAAAAAATAATACGGAGTACGTTAGCTGTATCCGTAGACACTGCGAAAAACTTACGTCAAATTATTATGCAACATAGCATCAAAAAGACAAAGTTTCATACAAACGAACCATTATTTATCTGTAACATTTTCAACATGCAAACTTTATAAAAGTCAAATTATTTATGTTAATCTAACTGTCACTGCAGCAACTACTCAAAATGAAAATGTGTGATAAATAACGTATTTGTTACAAGTAGAACTTTGACTCTACTTGAGTCATTTTATGGAGTCATGCGAAGTAATGAATCAAAAAGTGGTGAGCAGGTATTAATATATTGATTGGAGACCATGTCTTAATATACTGATTGGTAGCCATGTCTTAATATACTGATTGGTGGCCAGGTATTAATATCCTGATTGGTGGCCATGTCTTAATATACTGATTGGTGGCCATGTCTTAATATACTGATTGGTGGCCAGGTAAATTAATATGCTGATTGGTGGCCATGTCTTAATATACTGATTGGTGGCCAGGTAAATTAATATGCTGATTGGTGGCTAGGTAACATAATATGCTGATTAATACTGGTATGGGTAACAATAAACATATTTTTTTTTAAATACTGAACTTATTCATTTCATTGAGAATGTCCGAGGTACTGACATAGATGTTAAATAAAATCTTTAAAGAATACTGAACGTGCTGATTTATATGATTGAGAATCCCTGAGGTACATGGTTGTAATGACAATTGATCATTTTTGAATTTGCAATGGGAAAAAAATTCAATAGAAGAAAGACATAATGGAAATCTGAGTGTAAATGTTATAAGTATTACATTACGAAGGAAATAGTGTTGTGTGTAAAAGAGCCAAACCTTAAAAGTCTATCTATCTGTCTCACAGTTTAGCTCTGGTCCATCTATCTGTCTCACAGTTTAGTTTTGGTCTATCTATCTGTCTCACAGTTTAGTTTTGGTCCATCTATCTGTCTCACAGTTTAATTTTGGGCCATCTATCTGTCCCACAGTTTAGTTTTGGTCTATCTATCTGTTCATTTAATTATAAAATCTCTCTTTTAGAGAAATGTTCAGAGATGAATTCTACACTTCATCAGCCCAGATGGCCCGTTAGGGCTAAGGGAATTTTACTTACATTAAAAATAAACAAACAAAAATCAATAAATGGGCAAGTGATGTACTTCACTCTGAAATAAGTTGCGGGCCGGATAGAAAAGTCCGGTTGTTTGGATTTAGCCCCATTACAGTGGCTTCTTGAGTGCAGTAGACAGACAAATTATATCTGGCATCCAGACTCATAAACAAAAAATCTGTGGATTCTCTTAATTACTTGCGAACAAAGAGTGTGTGACTTACCTTGCAACGGAATTCCCCTCCCTTTTGTTATTAGGTGAAATAAAGCTGACTTGAAATTTGATTCACTTGCTGCCACCTGAGTCGGGATGGCAATGACTGACTCGAGCACGTGTGAAGATGTGACAGACACAAATAGATTATAACGATCATATGTTTAACTGTATATCACAGAACTATACAAGTACACATCCAGCGATCATATGTTTAACTGTATATCACAGACCTATACCAGTACACATCCAGCGATCATATGTTTAACTGTATATCACCGACCTGTTTAAACACACACACACACGCACACAGCGTCTTGATTGTACTGAATTGTAAGTCGCTTAGATTGCCGTGGACAAACTTCGCGAGGAGTTTAGTGAGAGAAAAAAATTACAGTGTACATGGTATTGAATAGTTAACAGCATCAAATGGCTGGCTGGAAAACTCCGCGCGTGTTGTGTAATGGATAAAACACAAAAAATGTGTGGCCTTGTCATTGTTAATAGTTGAGAAGGGGTGATGATATGGGGGGGGGGGAGGGTGCGGTAGTCAGGAAACTGGTCGTGAGCTAATGGCCGGACAAATGTAGCCAAATGTAACGTTGTCACTGAATGAAGTGGGTGGGAGGGGGTGGGGGGTGGTTACATTATGTAACTTTTTTGTTTTATTTAGTTACAGTGTAAACAATAATTTTGTTTCCAGAATGTTGTGTTGAACTTTAGAGTTTGCACTTCTCTTCTTTCTTTTTTTTTTATTTGTAACGGAAACCGCTGAAAGAGAATACATCGTGTATTATATCAAAGCTTGTAATTTATAGTGGGACGGATGGTCGAGTGGTGTAGATACTCGACTATCGACCTGAGAGTCATGGGTTCGATCCTCGGTGAGAACCATGAGAAATTTGTTTCAAAGTCGTCCCACAAGTCCACCCAGCTTTAAATGGGTACCTGATTTATGTTGGGGAAGTAAAGGCGGCTGGGCGTTGTGCTAACCACACAATCCTTTCATATGCCGAGGTTATAGAAACAGGTGAATTCTACACTTTATCTGCCCCGATGGCCCATTAGGGTTAAGGGAACTTTACTACTTACTACTTACTTGTCATTTATTGAAAGTCATTTCATAAAAGTTTTATAGTCACAATAAATACATATAAAATCATAAACGTTACAACACATATTCTCAAACCTCTGCCTGATGTAGCCATGGCACCCTTAAACCAATTTGTCTGTTCATTTTGACTTTGAGAATACTATTTGACGAATAATGACGTATGCATGTTTTTTTTTTAATTGAACAGGTAAATAAATTTCAGCTCCATTTGAAAGTGTTTTATTTTTTTCAAAAAAATGACCACAGTATAATTTTTCTACTCCTCCATTGCTGGCATAACAAAGTGATGTGTGCTCTCACACCAGCCTTATTTGTCGGCGCATGATACATGTCTGCCATGCCTACATGGTGGCGGGTGAGTGTGCCACCACATCTTCCGGCATGGTAGAGTAAAAGGCTTTTAGCACTTGCCCATTATGGCTATTCCAGCAAGTTGTGTGCCTACTGCTGATTGGATAGAATGGCACCACCGACTGATGGGTGGGGGAGGGGAAGGGGGCGGGGTCGTGTTCCTACCCTCTCTGCCAGGAAAATACCAAAATATATTTTGTATGGGAGGAGGGTGGGGCATCTTGAAGAAAAACACTTAATTTGTGTAAAAATAATCTCCATTTCAAATCGTTCAATATTTTATCAATATTTCACCTTATTAAATAAAATCGATAGATACGTTTTTTTTTTAATCTCAACAAAACTCAATATTTTACATTTGTTTTGTATTTGTGAGGGGCAATATGAGGAAATATTTGAAATATTTTATTTATTAAAAACTCACATTTGGAAGTGAACAAGTTCCAGAAAATGATTCGAAAATTAAAAAAAAATGTGGTTATTTTTTTATCTCCTTGGGAAATATAGAACAGACGCACCCGTCACTATCCAATGGACATCATGAAGCTAATCTATATTTCAAATCCGATTTATTTAGATACGCTATTGTCTACAGGGGCGGCCTTACCAGTAAGTAGCGCCCATGCCAAATGTCATATGTAGGACCTGCAACAAACGATTTGTTTTTCTACTGTTTGGTAATAATACAAAAAATTACCCAATCTCGGACCCTCTGTAGCCGCGGGGCTTAGGTCGTTCGCCTCTGTTGCCAAACACTAGGGCCACTACCGGAGGGTGGATGGGTCCATTTTAAGGACATTCTGCATGTGACCTAAGTCGTTTGTATATTTAAAAAAAAAATAAAGTAAACATGAAAAATGCTTTAACTTCACGTAATAAAAAGTTGCAAAAATAATATTGGATACCGTAAACGGTACAAATTTACAACAGACTGTGTGTCTGAATGGACGGTACAAATTTACAACGGACTGTGTGTCTGAATGGACGGTACAAATTTACAACAGACTGTGTGTCTGAATGGACGGTACAAATTTACAACGAACTGTGTGTCTGAATGGACGGTACAAATTGACAACAGACTGTGGGTCTGAATGGACGGTACAAATTTACAACGGACTGTGGGTCTGAATGGACGGTACAAATTTATAACGGACTGTGGGTCTGAATGGACGGTACAAATTTACAACAGACTGTGGGTCTGAATGGACGGTACAAATTGACAACAGACTGTGGGTCTGAATGGACGGTACAAATTTATAACGGAATGTGGGTCTGAATGGACGGTACAAATTTACAACAGACTGTGTGTCTAAATAGACGGTACAAATTTACAACAGACTGTGTGTCTAAATAGACGGTACAAATTTACAACAGACTGTGTGTCTGAATGGACGGTACAAATTTACAACAGACTGTGTGTCTAAATGGACGGTACAAATTTACAACAGACTGTGTGTCTCAATGGACGGTACAAATTTACAACAGACTGTATGTCTAAATAGACGGTACAAATTTACAACAGCCTGTGTGTCTAAATAGACGGTACAAATTTACAACAGACTGTGTGTCTATATAGACGGTACAAATTTACAACAGACTGTGTGTCTATACAGAGACACTGAGATAAAAGAGAAAGAAAAAAAAGGGTCAATATTTATACTTGTCTATTTTTAGATGGCCACGTGAATACCACCATGATGATGTGAATTTGCCCCACTTGTTGAGTTTGTTTTAATGAAATGATTCACTCAGTCGTGAGCTGTAGGAATACAACGAATGTCTCATTGTTGATGTTTTTCTTAATGTACAAATGTCCTCATCATTACGCAGCGTAGCGTCATTCAACCACGGAACGTATTTGTTTGTGTGTGTGTGTGTGTATCTAATGACAGCCATTGTTTTGTATAGGCTTTTTCTTCAAGTCTTTAATTGCAACGTACGATTGTAACGATATAATTGTGTTCAATATTATCATTTTATTAGCTGTACCCTACAAAATCTTTACATAGAGTTATATCCCCTTAGGCTTGATCGGTAGGCTAGGTTATTTTTGGTTTCGGGCAGATCCGATTTTTTCATGAATATATTTTAAACTGGAATACTGTTGTATTAATTCTTTACTTTCGATTTAACACAGAACCCAAATCACTATTATTTTATTAGATTTATCTAATGTATCATCAATGTACGCTAATGTACAGTAAGACTATTGCTAGTACATAGTACTAAAAGTTGGTTTAAGTCCCACATGTCCACCCTGTTTTAAATATGTAGGCCTACCTGACCTAAGTTGGACAAGTAAAGGCGGCTGGGTGTTGTGCTAACCACACATTCCCTTCATATGGCGAGGTTATAGAAACAGATGAATTTCACTCTTCACCTGCCAAGATGGCTCTTTGGGGCTAAAGAAACTTTACTTACTTTATAATTTCTTATGTTTTCCAGAAATCTACAGTGCACATTTATGAATTTAGCATAATTCTATAATTGTAATTTACGTCTATGATTTATGGTGTATTCCTTATGTTCAAAGAGCTATATTGTATTTCATTGATAAAAAAATGTGTGTTTGTGTTTCAAATTATATTTCTAAAGAAAGTTATCAAATGATTCAATCTCATTATTTTAATCATACACTGCACCTGACACTGTCCATTTGAAACACTTCATCCGGACCTGTAGCTGTCCAATCTAAACACTTCATCCGGGTCAGTAGCTTCCCACTAAAAATATTGTTGCTTGTTAACTTAGCTGTAATAAAATTACAATCTGTGGCCCATTTACTAAATTGAAAAAAAAATGTCAGTGTTTCCACATACTGTGGAGGTTGATAGAAAAAAAATGTCAGTGTTTCTACATACTGTGGAGGTTAATAGAAACAAAATGTCAGTGTTTCTACATACTGTGGAGGTTGACAGAAACAAAATGTCAGTGTTTCTACATACTGTGGTGGTTGACAGAAACAAAATGTCAGTGTTTCCACATACTGTGGAGGTTGACAGAATCAAAATGTCAGTGTTTCCACATACTGTGGAGGTTGAGAGAAACAAAATGTAAGTGTTTCTACATACTGTGGAGGTTGATAGAAACAAAATGTCAGTGTTTCCACATACTGTGGAGGTTGACAGAAACAAAATGTCAGTGTTTCTACATACTGTGGAGGTTGATAGAAACAAAATGTCAGTGTTTGCACATACTGTGGAGGTTGACAGAAACAAAATGTCAGTGTTTCTACATACTGTGGAGGTTGACAGAAACAAAATGTCAGTGTTTCCACATACTGTGGAGGTTGACAGAAACAAAATGTCATTGTTTCTACATACTGTGGAGGTTGACAGAAACAAAATGTCAGTGTTTCCACATACTGTGGAGGTTGACAGAAACAAAATGTCAGTGTTTCCACATACTGTGGAGGTTGACAGAAACAAAATGTCAGTGTTTCCACATACTGTGGAGGTTGACAGAAACAAAATGTCAGTGTTTCTACATACTGTGGAGGTTGACAGAAACAAAATGTCAGTGTTTCCACATACTGTGGAGGTTGACAGAAACAAAATGTCAGTGTTTCTACATACTGTGGAGGTTGATAGAAACAAAATGTCAGTGTTTCTACATACTGTGGAGGTTGACAGAAACAAAATGTCAGTGTTTCTACATACTGTGGAGGTTGATAGAAACAAAATGTCAGTGTTTCCACATACTGTGGAGGTTGACAGAAACAAAATGTCAGTGTTTCCGCATACTGTGGAGGTTGATGGAAACAAAATGTCGTTTGATATCAACAAATTGAATAAATTAACTGAACGGCGCAAACTGCGAGTTGTGTTTTTTTTTAGATATCTACCAGCTAACATTCAACATTCAACAATCAACATTCAACATTCAATGCTACTCCTTCCAACTAAACATTTAAGAGAAAAAATTCAAATAATATTTAGAACAGATTTTGCAATGACAAAATAAGACAAATTTTTAGTTTAAGAGCAGTTTCCAGACAGAATAAAGGCACATCTTTCAGCTATATTTAAGACATATCTTTAAACTACATATAAAACATAGCTTCTAGCTAAATTTAAAACACTTCTGCCATCTATATTTAAGACAAATCTTCTAGCTATACTCAAGACATGTCTCCCAGCACTCCCAGCTTATATAACACACCTCCACAATAGACATTTCTATCGTGTAATATTTAAACACCCATGTAATATTTAAACAACCATGTAATATCTAAACTCCCATGTAATATTTAAACACCTATGTAATATTTTGATACTTCACCCATGCCTTTAAGACACTTCTCCTGCGTAATATTTGAAACACATCTCCTTTTGAAAATGTAAGACACTTATCGCACTAGCATATACAGTTTGAGACTCTTCTATCGTGTAATATTTGAACCAATTCTACCGTGTTATATTTCAGAAGACGCTTCTCCCACCTAGCGTTTGACACCCCATCCTGCTATAATGACAGTACAAATAGTGGCTGGAGTGCGGCGAAAATGGAAAGAATTTCCCCTGAGCTTTCCGTAATGTCTGGCTGTTTCTTCATTACCGATTGAGTCCAAAGTTTGTACAATTTAAAAGATTTCAACATTTCTACTGGGACGTTCAGACATTTTATAAGTTGGCAGTTGATTATTGTGTTTTTTTTTTGGCGCAAATAATTTTTAGTTGGCAAGAACCATAAAACTTGTTTTATCGATGGTGAAAACAAAATGTTAAATAAACTTGAAATGTTTTCGGGATACAATAAGTCCACAACTCCATTTCAATAAGTCCACAGCTCCATTTCAAAAAGTTCGCAGCTCCATTTCAATAAGTTTGCAGCTCCATTTTAATACGTTCGCATCTCCACTTCGATAAGTTCGCAGCTCCATTTCAATAAGTTCGCGTCCTTGTCTAGTTTTACTGTTAAATTCGCTTTCTGTTTTTATTTTCTTTGTTTATTATCTTAAAGGTTTTTGTTAATTTATTTTTATTACTTATCTTTGTCGACGGCCGACCCACTCTTCAATCCTGAGGACAGCACTGAATGTAATGTGCGAGTATTTGTCTCAACAGCACTGAATGTAATGTGCGAGTATTTGTCTCAACAGCACTGAATGTAATGTGCGAGTATTTGTCTCAACAGCACTGAATGTAATGTGCGAGTATTTGTCTCAACAGCACTGAATGTAATGTGCGAGTATTTGTCTCAACAGCACTGAATGTAATGTGCGAGTATTTGTCTCAACAGCACTGAATGTAATGTGCGAGTATTTGTCTCAACAGCACTGAATGTAATGTGCGAGTATTTGTCTCAACAGCTCTGAATGTAATGTGCGAGTATTTGTCTCAACAGCTCTGAATGTAATGTGCGAAAATTTGTCTCAACAGCACTGAATGTAATGTGCGAGTATTAGTCTCAACAGCACTGAATGTAATGTGCGAGTATTAGTCTCAACAGCTCTGAATGTACTGAATGTAATGTGCGAGTATTTGTCTCAACAGTTCTGAATGTAATGTGCGAGTATTTGTCTCAACAGCACTGAATGTAATGTGCGAGTATTTGTCTCAACAGCTCTGAATGTAATGTGCGAGTATTTGTCTCAACAGCTCTGAATGTAATGTGCGAGTATTTGTCTCAACAGCACTGAATGTAATGTGCGAGTATTTGTCTCAACAGCACTGAATGTAATGTGCGAGTATTTGTCTCAACAGCACTGAATGTAATGTGCGAGTATTTGTCTCAACAGCTCTGAATGTAATGTGCGAGTATTTGTCTGAACAGCACTGAATGTAATGTGCGAGTATTTGTCTCAACAGCACTGAATGTAATTTGCGAGTATTTGTGTCAACAGCTCTGAATGTAATGTGCGAGTATTTGTCTCAACAGCTCTGAATGTAATGTGCGAAAATTTGTCTCAACAGCACTGAATGTAATGTGCGAGTATTAGTCTCAACAGCACTGAATGTAATGTGCGAGTATTAGTCTCAACAGCTCTGAATGTACTGAATGTAATGTGCGAGTATTTGTTTCAACATCACTGAATGTAATGTGCGAGTATTTGTCTCAACAGCTCTGAATGTAATGTGCGAGTCTTTGTCTCAACAAGATTTAAATGATGAGTCGCAGTGGCCGGAGAGTGGTTTTTTAATGACGCAACCTACATACTTCAACCCCTCCTCCTCCCTCTCTATACTCGCAGTTGGCATTAGATGTCTGTTGAGTTCTCATAGCTCCTAATAATTTAAATATTACCCTGGCAGTAGGACTCTATCCTGGCCCCACCTACCCCCCCCCCCCTGATTTAATGGCTGTGGCTGGTCATGAGCTGCACGTGACATTTGTCTGTATAATGTTTATTGGTCTATCATTACCTCTTGACAGATGTTACTATGATGTCAGCCCTGGACTTATAGTGTCAGCCAAATGTCTCTAGTCACGTTCAACTCGCATTGTTTAACACACTAGGGTAAATGTTCATTTCGTTACTATGTCCATGTTTTTGTTTGATTTGATCTTGTTGTTGTTTGGTCCACAAGATATTGAAGAAAACATTGGTGAAAACAATGGAGTGAGTAAGAGTACAGAAACTGATGTTCATAGCGAACACTACATGACTTTTAATTTCACATGAGAACCATGACATCAACAGAGAGAATAAGAAAAGTAAAATCTCATTTCTCTAGATATGAGATACCAAAAAACACTTGTATCTGACTCGGGGCCACAATATTCGTCCCGAGAGTTTCAGCGTTTCACGGAGAAACGGAACTTACGTCACGTTCACTCTAACTTGGGACACCATTAGGCTAATGGAAACAATAGAAGCAGCCGTGAAAATAGTAAACCAGATAATGATTAAGGCTGGTAAAAGACAGGGTTGTTAATATTGCAATATTGTATTGGTATTGGCAGTATTGCCAATACTTTTTTAAGTATTGGTACGATATTGCAATACTTCTTGAAATTTGATATTGGTATTGGTATTGCCAATACTTATTTTTGATATTGGTATTGATTTTTAACCAATACTTAAAGCAATATTCAATAAGTTCTCTACAACATTGGTTGTGAATAAAGCTGAATATAATACATTTTTCTTTGGTGTCGCCATCTTTCGAGTGACATTGCCAAGCAATTTTTGAATGAGACTGAGCAATGAATGATAATAGAAATCATCGAGTATCAACTATCAAGTTCTACATTATCTACATAAGAAATTAAAAATGAGTCAGCTGGTCATCAGACACTATGTTCCAACAGTTTGAGTTTTGAGTTATCAGTGATAAAATAAGAACAAGCTTATCACAGTTGAGCAATGTTCTTGTTTAATTTCAAAAAGACCCTCATTTCAAGGAATTTTTGCATTCTATTTCGCCTCCTAGTGGTTAACATTCCACACATAGAAAAGATTCGTTCTACGTATGCCTGCGAAGCAGGTGCCGTTAACAAATACTCAGCGATTTTTGACAGTTTGCTGTAAGTTGCTTTTCTGTTGTGCCAGAATACCAGAGAATCCGTTGTCGTTGTACAAGTATTCCTGTCTGTAGTGTCTGTTATATACCGATTCAACTGACATTGTACAGTGTCCTGACTTCTAGATGCAGTTGGTGATGAAGTTAAGGCATTTTCGACAAGCCGGGTAGCGAGAAACTTCAACCTTTGCAGTGCTGGAGGAGGTGAAGATAAACCAGGTTCCAATGGAATCTCAGATGAAGATGAGGATGACTCTGAACCAATTAGTGTATAGATGATTATTTTTGCAGCATTTAAAAGTGGTGACAAGTCAGGTGAGAAAAGAACATCAGCAAGGCTAGGATCAAGTAGGGCATGCAGCAGCAGGCAAAGGGATTAAAACTGATACATTCAGGATTAAAAATGAATTCAAATCTGCTTCTAAAATCACGCAGAAGCTTGCTTGTTAGGATCTTCGGTGCTGGGGACTGTTCAAGATGACATTCCAGATTTACCAGTGATGGGATGATAGTAGACAGTGATTGGGTGTCGGACTGCAGAATATCCGTCTGTACCGCAAATGGTTCCAGCAGGGTGACAACCTCTTCAAGCCTCAGCCATTCACTTGGAAGCAAGGGAATCCATGCCTGCAATATGCCAGAAAGATAAAACTTCAATGGGAGATTACCCAAAAGAAAGTCTGTTACCCAGTTTGTCAAGCATAAATTTTAGTTTAAAACTTGAAATCACAATGATGGAATTTACAAAATGTCAGAACAAACAAAAAAGACAGAAGTTACAGAACAAACAAAAGTAATATTATACAAAGAATTACAAGATACATTCCTTACCAAGGCCAGTCAGAATCTCGTTTACTGCGTTCTTGGTTGTGATTAAACGTTTGATCATGGTATATGTGCTGCTCCACCTTGTGACACAGTCAGAAATAACTGTTTTTCCACAAATCTTTATTAACTTCTCTGTAGCAGCACCTGATTTTCTGATGCGACTGACGAGATTACGAGTCTTGGCTAGCAGGACATCGTAATGGCTGTAAACTGGTTTGATTATGAGCTGTAAAGTATGTGCCAAACATGCCAGCCGTTTTAGCGGCACGTGTTCTGGAAGATCAAGTTTGTCTTCCTCGTTTATATTCTCAGGAGCATGGCCATCATCACCATCTGAACTTTCTGAAGTGTTACTGGTTTCAACTTCTTCATCCTCAACGTCGCTTTCTGACACTTGGTTATCATTTTGTTCCTGAAATAAGACGAACATATAACCTTGAACAATTATCTACAATTTACTATGAACCCAGATTTTTTCCATTTCATCAGTTCAATAATCAATACTGAAATTTTTGTGAGTAAATTGACCACGAAAACAAAAGAATCTATCACCAAAAGAAGAAGTACTTTACCACTTAAGCTGATCTCAAAATTTATAAAACACAAAAACAAAATCCACAATTATTCGGAAATGGAAATGAAGTAAAATGCCGCATTACCTGGTGCTTCTTTTGCAATATGGTAACAGCCTTTACTATATTTGTTCCATTATCGCATATGACCAATAAAACTTTCTCAGGAGCTATATTCCATAATGTGAGACTGCTGTCAAGACATGCTGCCAGTCTTTCACCGGTGTGAGGATGTTCAATCTCGGTCAAATTGAAAAAAGCATGAATCGGAGTAGACGTTTCTGGGTCAAAAAAACATGCTGAAATTCCAACGAATGAAGATGACAATCCTGGCTTCGACCATCCATCAAGGCATATGGTTATCCAGCGTGCTCGATCAAGTAAGGCCCTTATGCAAACCGACTTCAGAGTGAACTGTTCAGTAAATTTCTTGTTCATTGTCGACGACGCTAGAAAGCAATAAACATAAATATCTTAAAGAACAGTGGTGGCTAATATTGTGACATTGTTTATTTGACAAAGTCCATAGTTAACTTTTAAAAAAAATTACAGCCAAGCCAGAAACTAAGATATGTATAAGATATAAGCTATGTATAAAGCTGTTCATAAAGAATATGAAATTATGAATTTATGAACTGCTAAGTACTTAACACACTTAAAAAAACTAACCAGGAAGAAGGAACTTTGGATCAAGTGTTTTAATCATGTGTCTGAATGACGGCTTGTCAACCACTGTGACCGGATAGCAGGTGTTCATCAACATGTCCATCACACTGGACAAACGCTGTTGATACTCCTGCGACTCTGTTGACCAGGATACGATTTTACGTTGAACGCAATCAGCCAATGTCTGAGTCGCATATTTGCAGACCGTCGTTTTCTTTGGTTTTGTCTTTAATGATCTCGCCTCGGTTGCTTTAACATACTGCTCATACTCCTGCTTATGTAATCTGCGGAGATGCGACAGCATATTTGTACTGTTTTTACCCGCCAACAAAGCACCACACTCGCTATTAGTCTTCTCAATAACAGCTTTACATTTCACTTTCCCTTCCTGCTCCATATATGTAAAGTAATCCCACACCACTCTCCTTCTTTCTTCCAGCTAACATCTTTGATAATGAACTCATTGTCCTCAAAAACAAACTTTACTCGTCCAAAACAAATATAAATCGAGTAAATAAACCGGCGAAAGTTTTTGAACCGGAAGTAACCGATCATGAAGAAATGCGATTCTTTAGCGCTTTTTACTACAATACAAAATACGGATTTTGACGGAAATGACTGGACGAATGCGTCAATACGAAAACGCGGAATTCGGCGCAAATGGCGGAACATATTCCACGCGATATTCGTTCAATAATAATTTTCGTTATTATTACTATTCTATTCATGAAAAGTAATTTTCATTTCTATTCTATTACCGTTCTCAAAATAATTTTGTTCTTATTTTCGTTATCGTTAACGAATTTCAATAATTTTCGTTCTTATTCTTATTCTCGTTAACGTAAATATCACTGGTAGCAATGAGTATTGACCAGTGAGTACTCTGCGCAAATTGATTTCAATGGAATTTGCTATTCTTTCCAAGCTTTTTTCCGGTTGCATTAAATAATTTTCTTGAGTGTTTATTGTTATTTGCAAAGTATCGTCAGGCAGATCACTTGGTATGCTTTTGGTAACACCTGGTGAAACCCGGTGGAATTCAATGTATGATGTTGTCACCAGAGTTTACAACATTCTCTGTGTAAGTGACATGGAAGTTGTTGACAAACTTTGTGATGAACTACAGCCTGTACAGAAAACATTTGTTAAAGAGTATGTTGCTGTTATGAAGCCCGTTTGCTGCAAATTATATATTTTGCAGGGTGAAACTAAAAAAGACATTGGACTTGGTTTCCTTTTACCAGCACTTGTCGTGATGAAGACTCAGTTAAAAGTGTTTCTTGATCAAGGAAAGAATGATCGGCTCATAGTTTGTTCTACATTAGCTTCGTGTCTTTTGCATGCCATCGATAGAAGATTTGCAAACATGTTTGACAGCATTGATGCTCAGCTGGCATTCGTTGTACATCCCAAATTCAAGTTGGACTGGGTGGATGATGATTTGCAGCGTTCGCATCTTATTGAAGTACTGAAGAGACGCGTTTCACAACCACTGATGTGAATCAAGAAATTAATAATTACTTGGCAGACACTTCAGACATTATTGCATCATTGGATGCCTATCCACATATCCGTAAAATATAAATATACCTGAATACAGGACTTCCTTCAAGCGCTGCTGTTGAGCTTGAAAGGCTGTTTTCATTAGGACAGCGGTCGGGGAACCGGGGTAAATGACCCCAAATGGGGTAAAAATGAAATTTTTGGCAGTAAAAATGAAATTTTTGTGAGTAAAATGTATATTTTTTTAATTTGCTACGGGGTAATATCAACTTACATAAAAATATTTTGGGGTAATGATTAAAAAATTCCCCGACCGCTGCATTAGGAGGACGAGTATTTTCCCCTCTTCGTTCACGACTGAGCAGTGCGCATTTTGAAATGGTTACTTTTCTTTGCCTGGCTAAGTGGTAACTGCAAGTTAGGTGGCGTTACCCTGTGAACTCTACTGGAATTCATCGTTAGTTTTCCAGATGTAATGCAATCCACTGACTTAATCTGACTGCTTTTACTATAGTGTGATGTTTAACTGTTTAAGTATCATTTGCTTTTCTATGACAGTCATTTGCTTCATCCATCCATCCATCCATTGATTCATTCATTCATTCACAATATGTGTACATCATACATATTAAAAATCTTGTTGCTAAAGGACGTTAAGGTATGCCGACTTATTTAATAGTAGTTTATTATGTTGTCAAAGACATTTGGATGCTTTGGGGGAAACTGATGAAGCAAGTGTTAACTATTGAATAAAATTTGGTTAAAATACATCATCTAAATTAGCCAAAAATGTTGTTATCGTTTATCGATGTAAGTGATATAGAGCAATGAATTACGTATTTGCGTTTTATTCATCGAATGACCCAAATATTGGTATTGGTATTGGCAATAATAAATAAATATTGGTATTGGTATTGCAATACTGGTTTTAAAATTGTATTGGTATTGGTATTGCAATACTGGTTTTAAAATTGTATTGGTATTGGTATTGCCAATATTTTTTTTTAGTATTGTTAACAACCCTGGTAAAAGAAACAAATGCATATATGAAGCATTCGTAGAATTACGTAACACACCGGAACACTACTGTGGAGTTGATTCTGTACAGATCGTGTTCGAGCGGGAAGTCAGAACTATGATCCCTGCATTCCGCTGAGAGCGGAATCAGAACTATGATTCCTGCATTCCGATGAGAGCGGGAAGTCAGAACTATGATCCCTGCATTCCGATGAGAGCGGGAAGTCAGAACTATGATCATTGCATTCCGATGAGAGCGGTAACATAAAAACTTTTAAAAAAAAAACGAAAGAAAACATATTCAAAGAGGGTCGAAATGAACTATAATCAGAAAGCAGAGATTTAACCAGGGTCAAGATATACTACCAAAACAAACCCCAGAGAAAGTCGAGTTGAATAGCTAGAAGAGTCATGAAGTTCAACGGAGGAAGAAGATGCTGGGTGCAAGGCGAGGATGACGGTGTGTACACTAGAGTGTTTCAAAAAAAAATTTTTTTTCAAATTTAACCTCATAGGGCATTAATGGATGAGGATTGATGTATTAGGTAACCAGTAAAAGTTTCAGTCAAAAAGATTGACATTAACAGACTGCTCAAAGGGTCTCATTCTTTTGGCATATTCGTAAGCAGGAACGAGGCGTGAGTTTTGCCGGTCTAACTCTTAGAGAAAAATTGATTGATGTTTTTATAGCCATATACAAAGCACAAACGAACAATTATCTACATATTTGTATAAAGTATTGGACTAATAATATACACAATTTATATATAACTGATGTTATATATATTTAAACTTGGTAGTCATTTTATTATGAATGATTATGCTAACTATATTCATTACACACAAGACCATTTTATAGCTATATAATGTTCCTGTGTGCATTGAATATAGTTAGCATAATCTTTCATAATAAAATGATTACAAGTTTAAATATATATAAAATTTATCTGAGTGAAGCTTGAAGAGCTTCTGACAATTCTACAACTTCCAAGATCAACTGGGTAAAGCTGTGGTTCAGATACTACATGAGTTGAAAGGTGTCCCAGAATGGCTGGCTGGTCTTTGTTTTGATACAACAATTTCTAACACAGGAGTTCAAACTGGCGCCATAACAGTTATTCAGCGGATTTTTGATAAACGCTTTCTATTTCTAGCATGCCGTCATCACATCTTTGAAATAATATCAGCAGCAGTGTTTTGACAAGTTTTTTAAATCATCTGGACCACACTTTTCACTGTTCAAATGTTTCAAGGAAACGTGACCGACCCTTGATACATCATGATTTGCTGCTATTGATGTCTCTACATCCTGCTCAGAGTTGACAAACAGTGAGAAAGCTTGGCTTTATGAGAGAAAGGCAGACCATGATGCTTAAAGGGGCCCAACATGAGTACACTATTATTTGATTAACAGGAATTCTCTATCAAAATAGTATACACATATATGTTACTTACTAACTGTATAACAAACATAATTTCATGTCTTTTAGGTTCTTGGC
This sequence comes from Bulinus truncatus, assembly GCA_021962125.1. Classification (NCBI taxonomy): domain Eukaryota; kingdom Metazoa; phylum Mollusca; class Gastropoda; family Planorbidae; genus Bulinus; species Bulinus truncatus. The sequence continues at coordinate 1,691,430 of JAGDYQ010000158.1, forward strand.
TATACTGGGTCAAATACTGATGAAAACTGTCTGAAGTGTAATGTTTGGAAATTTTTAAGGCATTCTTTGTGCAAGCTACGCTTGAGATAAATACATGATTCAACTCAGGATAAAACAATGAGTAAATACTGAAAATTTCAGTCAGATACCTCTTTTAGTTTTTGAAATATTCATTTTCAAATATCGCGAAAATGTAAATGTTACGCAAACTCGTGACTACCCTTAAAACTTTAAAAGATCATATCTCACAAAGTTTTTGACCAAATGGTCTGAAATTTTCAGGAATCACTCAACTTTGAATGTACAACAAGCCCTAAAAATTTCAAAAAGATCTGAGAGGTTCAGGTGAACAATTGTCAAAAAACTTGTTGCGTTGACATGGAATGACCCTTTTGCAAAAAAAAAAAACTTAAAAGTTTGATGCTAATGAGCAGTCACTGAGACTCAATATTTTTTCCTATAATTTGGCCATCGTATTACTGACCCGAAACCTCACATTTCTGGGGGGTATGCGAAAGTGAATTAAACAATTTTTTTTTCACCATTATCCTTTGAAACACTCTAGTGTACACGCGATACAGAGTGCATCCACGACAGAGGGCAGCGCCATTCAGGAGAAACGACAATTGGACGCCTGAATTGCGGAATGGGGCAGACACATTGGACAGTGATCCATAAAGCTCACCAGTGGTCGAACCCACGCTCAGGTCGCCGTCACTGAAAGAAGAGATAGCATACATGAGAACATCAGGGTCGCCTGCTATGACCAGTTCGCCTGTGGTGACCAGTTGGCCTGAGGTGACCAGTTCGCCTGTGGTGACCAGTTGGCATGTGATGACCAGTTGGCCTGTGGTGACCAGTTGGCCTGTGATGACCAGTTCGTCTGTGGTGACCAGTTGGCCTGTGATGATCAGTTGGCCTGTGGTGACCAGTTCGCCTGTGGTGATCAGTTGGCCTGTGGTGACCAGTTCGCCTGTGGTGACCAGTTGGCCTGTGGTGACCAGTTGGCCTGTGGTGACCAGTTGGCCTGTGGTGACCAGTTGGCTTGTGATGACCCGTTGGCCTGTGGTGACCAGTTGGCCTGTGGTGATCAGTTGGCCTGTGGTGATCAGTTGGCCTGTGGTGACCAGTTCGCCTGTGGTGACCAGTTGGCCTGTGGTGACCAGTTGGCCTGTGGTGACCAGTTGGCTTGTGATGACCCGTTGGCCTGTGGTGACCAGTTGGCCTGTGGTGACCAGTTGGCCTGTGGTAACCAGCCCAACCACTAGGCAGTGCAAAGAAAGAGGATGATCTCAAAGGCTGGATGACTATGAGGCTTCTTAACAGTCTTAACATTTGACTCAGAGATTTTGTGTAATGAATATGATGTGTGCGTAATGAATATGATGTGTGTTTGAAACCTGATTGGTTTATTTATTTAGCTGTCTAGCATATCATGGAAATGAGGATGTTTATGATGTGGAAATGAGGATGTTTATGATGTGGAAATGAGGATGTTTATGATGTGGTTACTCTTGGCTGCATGACCCGATCTAGACAGGATGCGACTGTGACTATGTTGTATGACTGTGACTATGTTGTATGACTGTAACTATGTTGTGTGACTGTGACTATGTTGTATGACTGTGACTATGTTGTGTGACTGTGACTATGTTGTATGACTGTGACTATGTTGTATGACTGTGACCATGTTGTATGACTGTGACTATGGTGTATGACTGTGACTATGTTGTGTGATTGTCGATATGTCGTGTGACTGTCGATATGTTGTATGACTGTGACCATGTTGTATGACTGTGACTATGGTGTATGACTGTTGCTACATTGTGTAACTTTTGCTAAGTTGTGTGGCTGTTGCTATGTTGCGTGACGTTCTGTACGATATGGCGTCGATCGGAGATAATCATACATATCATTATTTTTGTACAATATTTTCCTTGTTTTTGGAATAATTAACAATACAACTTTTTTTAAAAACAATAAATGGGGAATTTTCCATTATTAATATTGGTGTTTTTTTTTAGCATTTGTTACAGCCAGGCGGAAAGAAACACAAGAAGTGGGATTATATTATTTACGTATACGATTATCTATTACTCATACGAATTCATCTCTATGTAGATCTTGATTACCACGGTACTCATCTATTATACCATCTCTGTGTAGATCTTGATTACCACGGTACTCATCTATTACACAATCTCTATGTAGATCTTGATTGCCACGGTACTCATCTATTATACCATCTCTATGTAGATCTTGATTACCACGGTACTCATCTATTATAACATCTCTATGTAGATCCTGATTGCCACGGTACTCATCTATTATACCATCTCTGTGTAGATCTTGATTACCACGGTACTCATCTATTATACCAACTCTATGCAGATCTTGAATATCACGGTACTCGTCTATTATACCCCAAGCCTAGCTGTAAATCTCTGACTGATCATGAAAAAAAATTACTGACATGGAATACATGACCTCATTACGGCCCCACAAATCTGAACAAACAGCCTGAAATTTCTTTATTATTTGTCCTCCCCTCAACAAGCAGCCTAAATGTTTACCGAATCCAAACCTGGGGAAAAAATATTATTGGGTTTGGAATGCAGCAAAGCCAGAGATTGTGATGATGCAATTTGAGCTGGTGGGAATTTTAAGAGACAACAGACAAAATAAAAAAATGAACATGGTTGTCGTATAGCGTGTCTGGTGTAGAGATTATATGTGTAACATGCAGCACTCTGTGACATGAACATTTAACAATGTTTAGTGTCTGGTGTAGAGATTATATGTGCAATATGCAGCACTGTGTGAGCAGTGCCGTAACGAGCTTAACTCGCGCCCGGGGCACAATACCTTTTTAGCACCCCCCTCGAAAACCATTTAATATTATATGTAAAATATACCATTTGGCGCCCCTTTTTGAGAAGCGCCCGGGGCATGATACCCCCCTTGCCCACCCCTCAATATCCCTCTGTATGGCAGATTAACGACTAACAATATTTAGATCTGGTGTAGAGATTATATGCATTCCACTTTAACACGGCCTATTTACATGAATGGTGTCTCATCCTTAAATACATAATCGTCTAACCCGTGTGCCGTGTGTCTCCCTCGCAGGTAGTTTTCATATCGTGCGGTGTATGCGCTGTATTTCATACATTTTTTGTTATTTCTATTCATACCGTATTCTGTTCATGGCTATAAAGGCCACATGTTCTTTTTCTATTGCAGTATTTCGTATAGGCTGTTTCTTTGTTATCCCTTCTGTCGGATTTCGTTCAGCCAGCTTCAGTAGGCTTTTTCACTAATATATATATATATATATATATATATATATATATATATATACATATATTTATTTATCACTATATATAAGGACAGCGTGTAAGTAAGAAATTATAAAAGAAAGTATGAAGCCGAATTGAACTTGAGCGCGGGTGCTGTATCGTGCCACACCAACTGTGCTGCATGAAGTATTTACTTTTTTTACTTTTCAAGGCATTTTTATAAAAGTTCATTTTTAATGCTTTGTTTTGATTTTAACATTTAGAAAATTAATTACTGTTTAAACTAATAATCCTTAAGTTATTAGCGTTGACGGGTCAAACGTAATTTGTGACGTATGAAATGTAGGTTATTTCTGCATATTAGGTAGGTGGCATAAATTAGCACCCTAGTGGTGTTTGGTTTGGTTTGGTTATCTGGTTTGGTTGGTTGGTTTGGTTTGGTTTGTTTGGTTAGCGTTGATGTGTAAAAATAAAATTGTGACGTATGAAATGTAGGTCATTTCTGCAAATTAGGTAGGTGGCATAAATTAGCACCCATATCTTTAACTAATGGTGTGCTAGAAATGTTTAAAGTGTCACGTTTGAGCTCCCGACTTACTGGGCACCGCCGGGAACACTGCTAGTAGGCCCTAAATATAAATAAAAGCGGTGTGGGTTCTGCGTTGAATCGAAAGTAAAGAATTAATACAACAGTATTCGAGTTTAAAATACAATCACGAAAAAATCGGATCTGCCCGAAACCAAAAAATAACTTAGCCTATCGATCAAGCCTAAAGGGATATAACTCTGTGCAAAGGTTTTGCAAGGCACAGCTAGTACATATATATATATATATATACATATATATATATATATATATATAAGTGGCATTTGCTGTCTGTCTGTCTGTCTGTTCCCTTATAACTCAAGATCCAGATAACCAAATAATGTGAAATTTGTTACACATACACATAATTACTTGGGGAAGGTTATAGGACAGGTTTCATTTCATCTGGATGGGTAGTTTAATTGTAATTATTTTTTTTTTATTTTAGTATTTTACTATATTAAAGTAATCTCGACGGCGCCATAAATAAAATTCCTCTGTGACGTCATTTCCCGATTCGAATAGAACTTGCGCGCTGGTGCTGTATTGTGCCTTTGTGATGCAAAGAATTGTTGTTGTTTTTTCATGCTCCCTGATTTGTACAGTTTGAGGAAGATAAAGGGAATGAAGAAGGATTTTAGAAGAAGTGTGAAGCCATAATAATAAGTATATATATATATATATATATATATATATATATATATATATAGAGAGAGAGAGAGAGAGAGAGAGAGAGAGAGAGACAGAGAGAGAGAGAGAGAGAAAGAGAGAGAGAGAGAGGGATAGGGAGAGAGATAAAGAGAGAGAGAGAGGGCAGGGAGGAGAGAGAGGAAGGAGGGTAGGAGAGAAGGAAGGAGGGAGAGGGAGAGAGGAGGGAGGGGGATGGACAGGGGAGAAAAGGAGGGGGAGAGAGGGAGATGGGAGAGGGAGTAGGGGAAGATGGAGAGAGAAGGGGAAGGGAGGGAGAGAGAGGGGTAGGGAGGGAGAGGAGAGGGGAGGGAGGGAGGGAGAGAGAGAGGGTGGGAGAGAGGGAGGGAGAGAGAAAGAGTGAGAAGGCAGGGAGGGAGAGAGGAATGAGGGAGAGAGGAGGAAGGGGAGAGAGAGGTGGAAAGGGGGAGGGAGGGAGAAAAGGGGGAGAGGGAGATGGGAGAGGGAGTAGGGGGAGAAAGGGGGGGAGGGAGAGAGAGGGGGTGGGAGAGAGGGAGGGAGAGAGATAAAGAGTGAGGGGGGCAGGGAGGGAGAGAGAGGGAATGAGGGAGGGAGGAAGAGAGAAAGAGGGGGAGGGAGAGAGGTGGAAAGGGGAGGGAGGGAGAAAAGGGGGAGAGAGGGAGGGGAGAGGGAGCAGGGGGGAGAGGGAGATGGGAGAGGGAGTAGGGGGAGATGGAGAGAGAAAGGAAGGGAGGGAGAGAGTGGGTAGGGAGAGAGAGAGGGGAGGGAGGGAGAAAGGAGAGAGATGGGAGAGAGGGAGGGAGAGGGAGGGAGGGAAATGGAGAGAGGGGTAGGGAGGGAGGGAGAGAGAGGAAGGGAGAGAGGGGGTAGGGAGAAAACAGAAGGTAAACAGAAAACCTTATTTTAAACCCGGGCAAAGCCGGGTACTTGCAACTAGTATCTTTATACTTATAAGACGCATTCGTTGTCTGTCTGTCTGTCTGTCTGTCTTTCTGTCTGTTCCCTTATAACTCAAGATCCAGATAACCAAATAACGTGAAATTTGTTACACATACACATAATTACATGGGGAAGGTTATAGGACAGGTTTCGTCGATGGGTAGTTTAATTGTAATTAATTTTTTTTTATTTTAGTATTTTACTATATTAAAGTAATCTCGACGGCGCCATAAATAAAATTCCTCTGTGACGTCATTTCCTATGATCGAATAGAACTTGCGCGCTGGTGCTGTATTGTGCCTTTGTGATGCAAAGAATTGTTGATGTTTTTTCATGCTCTCTGATGTGTGCAGCTTGAGGAAGGTAAAGGAATGAAGAAGGATTTTAGAAGAAGTGCGGAAAACCATAATAATAAGTATATATATATATATATATATATATATATATATATATATATAGATATATATATATATATATATATATATATATATACATAGAGAGAGAGAGAGGGGGGAGGGAGAGAGAGATAAAGAGAGAGAAAGAGGGCGTCTGTTGAGGCCTATCATTTAAGTGAGCCTTCAATTAAGAATTAAATGTTATTATGTATTAAATTAAAATTAATATCTTTTTTTTATATTAAAGCAATACATTTTCTTACAAACCTGAAGTATGTTTCAGAATGCATTAATTTGTGGGTTCTTGGGGGAACAGATACAAACATTGGCGAGGGTGGGCACTGTTGTGTAGTAGCTTGCTGACCTGGAAAAGCATTTATATATATATTATATATATTGTATTTTGTAGTAGTGTTCTACTAAAAACACCATTAAAAAGCTAAGAAAACAAATTAAGTTTTTAAAAATTAGAGATTTTGTGCCTGCTAAAAAAAAGAAAAATGGTTAAGTAACAAAATAAGCTTTCATCCTGATAGTTATAAACTTAATCTTAAAATGAATAATCAGTGACAAAAAAATGAATTACAATTACATTTTTTTTAGAAATTCAGACATTTTAATGTTTAAACATTTTCTTTAGATTAAAACCATTTAAAAAAAAATAACTAAAATTGTTTCCTGCAAAATATTTATCACAATAATGGCTTTAAATTCTCAATACATGTATTTTCTTTCAGTGTTTCCCAAATTTTAAACATCCGTACCCTTCTTTATTTTCAAAATACTAAGTACCTCTTGTCCAAAAATAAAATGATGCTCACTCTAATAACAATCATTATATATAAATATATTTATAAACAAACATAGTGCACAAACAAAATGTAGGACAGATGGCAGAGTGGTGTAGATACTCGACTGTCAACCTAAGAGTCCTGGGTTCGATCCTAGGTGAGAACCATGAATTTTGCCCTCAAGTCCATCCAGCTTTAAATGGGTACCTGACTTGAGTTGAGGAAGTAAAGGAGCTTGGGTGTTGTGCTAACCACACAATCCCTTCATATGCCATGGTTTTAGAAACAGGTGAACTCTACACTTCATCTGCCCCGATGACCCATTTGGGCTAAGAGAACTTTACTTTACAAACAAAATAACAATAAACGAAAAATAAAATTTATTATGGTCAATGAGATTGATAAAATTGTTGAGACAACAGATCATCATTATTTGGATGTTCTCTGGATATTAATTTTAATCTGAGATGCCATTTCACGTCCAAATGCCTGTTCGTTTTTTGTACTTAATGTCTACAAATGTTGAAAAAGCTTCGATCGATATGAATTTGGAAAAGGCAAGTTTTATAAATTTATTTAAAGAAATGTATTAATTTCTTTATCATTTTTAACTAGCAAACACCATGAGATTTGCAAAATTCACAATACCAGTAGATTCACTGACTTGTAAAACACAATAACAATTTTGAGATATATCAGAAAGTAAGATCTGGATTATATTTTTTTATTGTCACCTCCTTTAAAGCCCTGCATCACTTTTTGAGAATGATTTAAATCCTTAAATTTGTTTTCAACAAAATCGGATCTATCTTCTTAGTGATTGTGGTTAGTCTCAAGATGGCACTTTAAGTTGGATGGTTTCATGTTTTTATTTCTTAGATTTTCAATTTTTTGCAGGGTGGAATGCACCAATGTTCCTTCTAAGCTGAGCGTGAGCATCACTCACATGAATTCAGAGCGTCGTCATACTACACGTACGATCGCTCACTCCGACAAAAATATATCGCTTAAATACACAAATTTTGGCCTCAAACAAAATGTCGCTCAGAGACAAAATTTTTTGCTCACTTCATACCACAGAACATTGGAATGCACCTGTTCATCTCCAGTCCATGATAATCCGATTTAAGCTTTTCTATGTCGTACTTGGGTGTTTTCCTTGCTTTACTCTTAACAGGTTCTTTTGTTAACTTCATTATTTCCTTTTTGTTGATTGTTATTATAATCACTGCTTTAGGGTTTAAAAGTTCTAGATTTCAACCAGTGATGCATCTTTTTAAATCTTAAGGATAAAATTATACTTAGTATGAATTTTTAAAATCAGTGGTGGATTACTAAAACACACACCTATTAGAAATAGACACAAAAGCCAAATATATACATGCATTGTCTGTAACAGTTCAATGTGTACATACTGAAATTTTTATGGGACACAATGGTCTGGGCCTTTTGAGTGGGGGGAGAAGAAGAACAGAATAGCAGCTCACAACAACCAAACCACAAATACACAAAGTTTCAATGTTGCAGTCTCTATCTTTCCTCCTCTCTCTTTTTTCACCAGCAACCTATCACTGCACATTCTGGATTTTGTTTTTTCAGATGCAATAGTTTTTGTTGGTACATTAGTTTCCACAGAGTTTTCAACTGAGAAATTATGGTTATAACAATGCACATTTTAAGATGTTTTCAATACAATCATTTTTATTTATTTATAACCCATGTTCGCTACGAAAATGTAAGCAAGGTTTTTTCTACTTATTTCTTGCTTTTACAGTTGGATTTCTCCTCAGCGCGTCGCCCACAAACTCTTCACATAGGGCATGTGTACCACATTTTGGGAAACACTGATTTATCTGATAATATTGTTAACATTGGATATACTGCATATTAAAAAAGGATGGTTTCAGAAACTTTAAAAATATATACACAACTTTTGGAGAAAATGTCATGTTTCATAAACACTCCATTTGCCTACATAGTAAATGTGATTTTTCTGGTTAAATTTTTGTTTAACAGTTTGTACTGTTTTAAAAAAACAATGCTGGAAAGCTAAAATAGTGTAGTATTAGAAGAGAAGGTTAATGCCTAGGCATGTTCCTGCAAAACAAACACATTTTATTTTTATAAAAATTATCTTCACTGATGCAGAAATTAACAAAGTTAGATTAAAGTTCAAAATTTTCTCCTAAAAAAGTGGTGTAGATATTTTTTTATCCTGAATCCATCCCTCATTAATATCAGGGAACCCTTCTGTAGTGATAGGTTAACAAAAATAGATAAAAGAAAAGCATAATGTAACTAAAACTTTACCAATGTATTCTATTTTTTATATTTTAGACATTCTAAAATCTCTGCTTAAACTATCTAAATAAAAGTTTTTATTAGAGGAAGTTGAAACATTTTCTTTTTGACATTTGTATAAGTAATTAGTTTGTCCGTAGAAATATTTTTTTTTTTTCAATTCAAATTTTTTTAAAAATATGTTAGTTTTTTTAAGCCAAATCATTACACTAGAATAAGCAAACATAAAAACATTAATAAACATTTTATTCAGTTATTTTAAATGATTGTCACTCATTAAAATAATGATATTGACTAAAAATAAAAATTACAGAGGATTCAGTTACAAATAAAAATGTTTGCAAAGCTTATTCTGCAGTTTCATATATAAAATTTTAAAATATATTCCAGATATTCAATGATACATGTTTATTTCCAATTCAGTTTCTAAATAATATAGCTTTCTTATCTGTTACAGCCTATATAGTTTTATTTCTCACTTTAGTTTGTTAAATAATTTGTAATACTTACAGAGAGAAAGGGTTTACAGACTTTAATTAAATTATTAAGAAATATTATTAGCAAAAAGTATGTTAGTTTAAAAAAATATATAAATAAATATATATATATAAATATATATATTTATATATATTAAAATATTTTTATAAAAATATATATTGAAGAAAATGTATTTGATAGTGTGACATGGGGGGAGCAGCATAACTAAAATTCAATAATGTCATCTCTAGAAAAATAAAGCATCCTTACTGATTAAACAATGAATACTAATAGATGCATTTAATGCTGTGTGTTTATAGTGCCAGTGATTAATAGTTAAAAATGAAAACTATGCATAACTAAGAAATTTGAACAATATCAAGCCTTAAAGATCTAATAGCATAGTATTTTAAGACATTTTAGATCAAATAAAAATTTGATATCTGTGAAAAATTTAATTTTTATTGAGAGATCTGTAATTCACAATTCAAATATTATAAGCAAATTAATCATGATAAAACTATATTTTGATTTTAGTAAAATAATTGGTTCACCATGAGTCTATTGCATGGGTGGCCACGTTTAGCGCCCAGTTTTTAAATAGTAAAAAACAAAGAGCTGTAGTCAGTTTATCAAACTTTAGTCTACAAAAAGTAAATAAATAATAGAAAAAATTAGCTCAGTGCAAGCCTCACAAAATTCATGGAATAGCCAAAGAGCTTCATTAGGGCCACCAATGGCAAATTGCATTCATTGTGGGAATCAGCAATTTTTATTTTATGAAAAAGATGAAATAGTGTAATGCATAATGTACAGTTAATGCCTTCAATTTTTACTATAATTATTATCACTTATAATTTTGATATTTCTAAGCTGTTGAGTAGCTAGATGAAGGTAATGTTATTTTTATTTAGTTTATTATGTATGCAATAGCAGTCTGAAACAAAAAAAAATTGTTGGTAATTAGTGTAGAACATTACTGTGTTTTTTAGTTGTTTAGTAGGTTTCTATAGAACAATAAACATAAAGAATACAAACTACAAAGAAACATTAAGTTATAAATCATTTGATTTTGAATCAGCAAAAAGAAAAGCTACTGAGTAAGTTATTTTCATAATGAGATAAATAGTAAAATAATGAGATATAGAATTATAGAATGTCTGGTGACATAATAGGGTAATGCTCAGATTAAAAATATTTTTTTTTTTTTAATTTTCTGAAATTAATTTCCTTGTATGAAAGATAAAATGATTATGTAAAAAGTACTACAAAGTTATCATAATGCCAGAATTGCATGTAAGAGAAGAGTATTTTTTATTTACCTTAATGTCCTTAGAGTAGATAGATTCTAGTTCAGTAGTTTTCTAGTCAAAGCAAGGTGGTACAAACAAAGACTATAATTGTAACAAATATTAATAAAAGTGGCTAATATTTCATCATCTTTATAGTTAATAATACTTTTTTTTTTTTTATTGTAACTTACTAAACTAATGAGGTAATTTGGTTTTTATCTTACAAGATTTACCCATTAGTATTGTATTTATATCTTACAAAATTTTCATACTTGATATCGGCCTCATAGTTAAAAAATAACAGTTGATGAAGCAATCAATAGCTTTTGAAGCTATTTCTAAATCCTCTTTCCAAAATAAATTAGTAAAAAAGTAATAATGTAATAACAACAATGAAATGAAGATAACATGAAGGAAATTATCCAACAGGCATAAGGCATCTGTTACAGCAGAGAAAATATAAAGTGATAAACTGTTATCTAGCCATTTAAAAAGAAGTACAAAAAAAAAATCTAGATTTTTAAATAAGAATTGATTTTGCTGGTTGGCTTAAAATATTATTTGCCATATTCAAAAATTTTACTGCATCAAAATGGACATTGCACAAAACATGCTTTTAAAATAAAACGTTGAAGTAAACCTTTATTGCAATAAACAATTTAATACATTTCTGATGAAAAAAATGTAGTGCTGGAATTAAAAATATTTGCGGTTTGATTATCATCAGAAGAATGGATTAAAGTCCAATCTATGGTAGTACTAATTACAGGCTACACCTGCATGCTGGCTAAATTAAAGCAAGTTGTTAGCATTGAAAGGAAAATATCAAGGAAGAGTAATTGAAAAAGATTATAGGCTGAAAGAGGTATTGTTTCAATAGGATGAATATCATGACCAGTTAAAGGGGCTACTATCATGTTCATAAGCAGAAGGTGAATCAGCAAGATAACCTTGATAAGGGTATAACATTGTTGTCAACCAGACTGAAGCAAGGGGTGACAAATGGGCCTGAAAAGTTCAACATTTTACTTTGGTATAAAACATAAAAAAATGCACTGAAACATGCTATTGTAATATTGATAAGCTAATCTTCTATTTTACTTTGTATAAAACATAAAAAGTTCACTGAAACATGCTTTTGTTATATTGATTAATTCAATCTTCTATTTTGTTAATAGATTTTTTTTTAAATACATTATAAAAACAATATCTTAAACTGTTAACTCTCCCTAAAGATATAAATTGTATAGAATATACAAATTTATAGAGAGAAGCCAAGAAATTCTATATTAATACATTAGGCATAATTCTATTTTAGTCTCTAAAATTAGGTTGAAATAATATCAAAATACAAAAATACTAGAGCTAGAATTTTGTTTTAAACATCATATTTTTTTTATTCTATGGTATATTTTATTCATATGCAAAATTAATAATATTTCACTTGGTCTGAAGCAAAAAGTGACAACATATATTTATCATAAAAAAAGCAAGTTTCATTTTTTTTTTTACTTAAAACCATATTTAAAAATAAAAGCATATTTTTCAGTCATGTTTCTTAAAACCTTAGACTTTAATTTGATTTACATCAAAACCCATCATTACAGTCTGATTTTATTTTACTATAAATACATTTCTGGATAAGATAATAGAAGAGAGGATGTAAGTCATGAACTTACCCCCCCCACATCTGGTTTACTTTAACAAAGAAAAGATGTCGTGCGCTGTCAATTTCAGATTTCGGTGTTCATTTATCGTGAAACGCTTTCGCGTTTTTCGTGCCGCTTCAGCGATACAGAGTGCACGGCGAGGATGATGATGTGTACACGCGATACAGAGTGCATCCACGACCGAGGGCAGCGCCATTCTGGAGAAACGACAATAGGTGGCCTGACTATTGGTGGTCTGGGGCAGACACATTGGACAGTGATCCATAAAGCTCACCAGTGGTCGAACCCACGCTCAGGTCGCCGTCACTGAAAGAAGAGATAGCATACATGAGAACATCAGGGTCGCCTGCTATGACCAGTTCGCCTGTGGTGACCAGTTGGCTTGTGATGACCAGTTGGCCTGTGGTGACCAGTTCGCCTGTGGTAACCAGTTCGCCTGTGGTGACCAGTTCACCTGTGGTGACCAGTTGGCCTGCTATGACCAGTTGGCCTGTGGTAACCAGTTCGCCTGTGGTGACCAGTTCGCCTGTGGTAACCAGTTGGCCTGTGGTGACCAGTTGGCCTGTGGTGACCAGTTCGCCTGTGGTGACCAGTTCGCCTGTGGTGACCAGTTCGCCTGTGGTGACCAGCCCAACCAGTAGGCAGTGCAAAGAAAGAGGATGATCTCAAAGGCTGGATGACTATGAGGCTTCTTAACAGTCTTAAAATTTGACTCTGAGATTTTGCAGGTGAAGACATGATACAGTAATGAATATGATGCTGTGCTGTTTGAAACCTGATTGGTTTATTTATTTAGCTGTCTAGCATATCATGGAAATGAGAATGTTTATGATGTGGAAATAAGGATGTTTATGATGTGGTTAATCTTGGCTGCATGGCCCGATCTAGACAGGATGCGACTGTGACTATGTTGTATGACTGTGACTATGTTGTGGACTGTGACTATGTTGTATGACTGTGACTATGTTGTATGACTGTGACCTTGTTGTATGACTGTGACTATGGTGTATGAATGTGACTTTGTTGTGTGATTATCGAAATGTTGTGTAGCTGTTGCTATGTTGTTTGACTGTTGCTATGTTGTGTGACGTTCTGAACGATATGGCGTCAATCGGAGATAATCATACATATCATTATTTTTGTACAATATTTTCCTTGTTGTTTTTTGGAATAATAAACAATACAACTTTTTTTTTAAAACAGTCAATGGGGAATTTCACATTATTAATATTGGTGGATTTTTTTTTAGCATTTGTTACAGCCAGGCGGAAAGAAACACAAGAAGTGGGATTCTATGATTTACGTATACGATGATTTATTACTCACACGAATTCATCTCTATGTAGATCTTGATTGCCACGGTACTCATCTATTATACCATCTCTATGTAGATCTTGATTACCACGGTACTCATCTATTAAACCATCTCTATTTAGATCTTGAATACCACGGTACTCATCTATTATACCATCTCCTTGTAGATCTTGATTACCACGGTACTCATCTATTATACCATCTCTATGTAGATCTTGATTGCCACTATACTCATCTATTATACCATCTCTGTGTAGATCTTGATTACCACGGTACTCATCTATTATACATCTCTATTTAGATCTTGATTACCACGGTTCTAATCTATTATACCATCTCTATGTAGATCTTGATTACCACGGTACTCATCTATTATACATCTCTATTTAGATCTTGATTACCACGGTACTAATCTATTATACCATCTCTATGTAGATCTTGATTACCACGGTACTCATCTATTATACCATCTCTGTGTAGATCTTGATTGCCACTATACTCATCTATTATACCATCTCTATGTAGATCTTGATTACCACGGTACTCATCTATTATACATCTCTATTTAGATCTTGATTACCACGGTACTAATCTTTTATACCATCTCTATGTAGATCTTGATTACCACGGTACTCATCTATTATACCATCTCTATGTAGATCTTGATTACCACGGTACTCATCTATTATACATTTCTATTTAGATCTTGATTACCACGGTACTAATCTATTATACCATCTCTATGTAGATCTTGATTACCACGGTACTCATCTATTATACCATCTCTATGTAGATCTTGAGTACCACGGTACTCATCTATTATATCATCTCTGTGTAGATCTTGATTACCACGGTACTCATCTATTATACCATCTCTATGTAGATCTTGATTACCACGGTACTCATCTATTACACCATCTCTGTGTAGATCTTGATTGCCACTATACTCATCTATTATACCATCTCTGTGTAGATCTTGATTGCCACTATACTCATCTATTATACCATCTCTATGCAGATCTTGATTACCACGGTACTCATCTATTATACCCCAAGCCTAGCTGTAAATCTCTGACTGATCATGATAAAAATTACTGACATGGAATACATGACCTCATTACGGCCCCACAAATCTGAACAAACAGCCTGAGATTTCTTTATTATTTGTCCTCCCCTCAACAAGCAGCCTAAATGTTTACCGAATCCAAACCTGGGGAAAAAAATATTATTGGGTTTGGAATGCAGCAAAGCCAGAGATTGTGATGATGCAATTTGAGCTGGTGGGAATTTTAAGAGACAACAGACAAAATAAAAATGAACATGGCTGTCGTATGGCGTGTCTGGTGTAGAGATTATGTGTGTAACATGCAGCACTATGTGACATGAACGTTTAACAATGTTTAGTGTCTGGTGTAGAGATTATATGTGCAATATGCAGCACTGTGTGACATTAACGTTTAACAATGTTTAGTGTAGAGATTATATGTGCAATATGCAGCACTGTATGAGCAGTTCCGTAACGAGCTTAACTCGCGCCCGGGGCACAATACCTTTTTAGCACCCCCCTCGAAAACCATATAATATTATATGTAAAATATACCATTTGGCGCCCCTTTTTGAGTCAACTCAAAGCATGCACAACAGGGAGTTACAAAATAGAGGATAATAGAGGATAATCAAAAGTATTTAAGAAATCCATTCTTCGAATAAGACACACAAAAATAAAGTGTGGAACACTATTTTATATAAAACCAACTTTTTTTTATGATATATTCTCCCTAACTACCAAACCCAGTCATTCGTTATTTATACACTTGGTTTAAATCTCGGTAATTGAACATCCACAAACAAGTATATACAAAATATGTAGTAAAAGTTATAATATAAACTATAGCGGTGTGGGTTATGCGTTAAATCGAAAGTAAAGAATTAATACAACAGTATTCCAGTTTAAAATACAATCATGAAAAAAATCGAAACCAAAAAATAACCTAGCCTACCGATCAAGCCTAAGGGAATATAACTCTATGCAAAGGTTTTGCAGGGTACAGCTAATACTAAATATTGTGCTTTTTAACTCTCAAATGCGAATCCAATGAAGTGATGAAGAAAGTAAAGACTATTAAACGGGTAAATTTGATCAAATGAAGAACAATTTCTACTCCACCAAGACCCTTAAATCTTGGACATAAACCATTCGGCTAAAAAAAAGCCTCCTAATAGCAATTAAGAACGTTTTTATATGCCAGGTGAGTTTAGAAAGGAAATTGGCGGGAAAATGTGTATTTTGTCCTGAAAAAAAAAAGATATGTTAATTCAACTCATAGATTCTAGAATGTCAGGTAAATTTTCCTGTTTTTCTTTATATAAAATTCAGATTTAAGAATCATTAGGAATTTCCACATTATTACTAAAGAACTATTTGTATCTTTGTGGACAGAAGGCATAAATAAACTCAGGAAGTGGCATTAGGTGTTCTATGTATATGATAATCTACATGTAAAACCTGACACTTTAAAAAAAAAATGGAAACGAAATGTAGTTCCTGCCAGCCCACTCATAGTTTAAGTCAAGTGACCTTGTAAAGGGTGGGCGTCCAATACTGGAGACATTTAGCTGCATTCCAGTTTGATTCAATCTGTTAGTTTAATTACTTGACACGCTTATAAAAAGAATGCACTTGATTCCAGTCGGGAACAACTCGGTACACTCCATATTTAGGGCCGGCATTCTATGGTTTGGCATTGTACAACAAAAAAAAATCAATCAAATTATTTTTGTTACGAGATTTAAAAACTAAGACTTTGTCTAATCCTCTTTTTCCCGGTCATTTATAAATCAATTTTTTTCTTTTCAATCGCTTACCACAAAAGAAACTTTCTTTTGAATATTAAATCATGTGTGAAGCTAAGATCAATATGAGTCTTACAGTAAAAGTTTTACATAATGTTGCCGCCATACTTTTAGCAAGTATTGGTCTTTTATTGATGCGCACCATTTCATTTTGAGACTCCTTGGCCGGTTGTTGTGGTTGGAGGGGGGGGAAGGGGGTAGTATGTAATTATATAATGCTGGACATGTTGGCTGACCCCAGCCATTACTTTTGACAGATGTGTTTAGACGCGGTAAGCGTACATCGGTTTACCATTAAACCAGGTCAACATGGCGAACTTTACGTCGTCGTGCCAACTACAGAAACAAGTAACAGACTGGGACAGCTAGGAAAGTGGTCAAATTATTTAAACTTGTGCATAGTTATATTGTTTAGTTTAAAACAAAAATAATATTGTAGGAATAACAATTGTAACAATCGTATTGACATTTTGTGTATAATGGTGTATGAATATATATTTAAATCACTCATAGATTCTCATATTTATATTTATTTTAATCACTTGTATAGAATGTAACATCAATATATATTTCATTAATATAGAATGTAACATCAATATATAAACTCATATAGAATGTAACATCAATATATATTTAACTAATATAGAATGTAACATCAATATATAAACTCATATAGAATGTAACATCAATATATATTTAACTAATATAGAATGTAACATCAATATATATACTCATATAGAATGTAACATCAATATATATTTAGCTAATATAGAATGTAACATCAATATATATACTTATATAGAATGTAACATCAATATATATTTAGCTAATATAGAATGTAACATCAATATATATTTAACACAAACAGTATGTAACATCAATATATATTTAACTCATACAGAATATCATAAATGTACATCACTTCATGTATAAAGTATATCAACAGAAAGCCAGAGAGAAGTGACCACGTTGTATTGGGGGGAGGGGGGTATCTAGGACTACACTCCCAGTCTCGTGCCTGAAGTGACCCGTGATAACAATTTGTTTGTCCCTGTTTGCTAATCATACAATACATAGAGACAGACAGACAGAAGCTGTGACATTCGGTGACAAAAGGCCTAGAATTCAAAGACTAATTGTAAATAATTCATACCTTCAATGTATAAGCATATTAAAAAAAAATCTTTCAATTCTAAATGAAATTAATTTATTATCTCAAATGACTTATTTTTTTTTTTGTATGGTAATTGGTATAGATATTTTCCTCCAACATACAGATTAGAGTAAAGCATGTCAATTTAAAGAAGTTTAATTTTTCTAAAACTCTCATTTAACTTCTTAAATTAAAAAAAAATCGACTCTATAATTTGCACCCATCTACTTCTAATGAAATGTTTTTGTCAATATTTGCAATATATATATATGCATGCATACATACAAATATACATACATACATCGATACATACATAGATACACCCATAATAATTAAATATGTACTACATGTAAAGAAAATCACTAAATAAAAAAGACCGAAATAATTGCTAATATATCTGGTTTGTATATCTATTGATTCGATGCAATAGTTCACTCAATCTATTATCCTTGATTCTGTAACTAAAAAACAACATATTCCAACAGTGCAAGTTTCAAATTACAAAATAGATTTTGGACAAACGAAAATTTCTGCCAGAACTATCAGGCAAACCGAACAGAACAGACATCAGGGCGTGAATTCAGCAGGATGTTTCAAGTTCCCTGGAGACAAGAGATAGTAATGTACATCGTACAGAAAGCTGGACTCTCTCTCTCTCTCTCTCTCTCACACACACACACACACACGCATACTGGGACAAATATTAACACACAAACCAGCCTTTTTTTTTTCTAAGACCCTCCAGCCAACACAAGATAACTCACAACCTGAATATAACACACATACACGGCTATTTCAAACAAACAGACAAATATACAAACACACATAGTTTGATAGAGTTCAAGATATGGGGGGTATGATAGTCATGAGTCATATTGTACTCTCCGCCATAGTCGGCCGGATGTACACTACCATGTCTACACATATCTACACATAAATATTGTCAATGACGGTCTTATACGGCTCTTTTAGATGTGTCTCTTAACTGCTCTTATAGATGTCTCTTATCTGGTCTTATACGGCTCTTATAGATATGTCTCTTATTCGATCGTATTGTGGTTCCCAGTGAACCAGATTTATTTTGTATTACTTTGTTTCTCTCAATCATACAGTTCGGAACCTAGGGATTTGGGGGCCCTGGGGCTTGGCTCCTTTGGGGGCCCTGCATTTTGACATTCGACACAATGACATAATGTACTTAACATTCAATGTAAAAAAATATTTTAAGTGTGTCTATATACATTGTTAGGGTTGTGTATAAGTGTGTCTATAGACATTGTTAGGGTTGTGTATAAGTGTGTCCATAGACATTGTTAGGGTTGTGTATAAGTGTGTCTATAGACATTGTTAGGGTTGTGTATAAGTGTGTCTATAGACATTATTACGGCTGTGTATAAGTGTGTCCATAGACATTGTTAGGGTTGTGTATATGTGTGTTCATAGACATTGTTAGGGTTGTGTATAAGTGTGTCTATAGACATTGTTAGGGTTGTGTATAAGTGTGTCTATAGACATTGTTAGGGTTGTGTATAAGTGTGCCCATAGATATTGTTAGGATTGTGTATTAGTGTGTCTATAGACATTGTTAGGGTTGTGTATAAGTGTGTCTATAGACATTATTACGGCTGTGTATAAGTGTGCCCATAGACATTATTACGGCTGTGTATAAGTGTGCCCATAGACATTATTACGGCTGTGTATAGGTATGCCCATGGACATTGTTAGGGTTTGATTCATTTGAACCCTCTTACAACATCGTTTGAGTCATTGTTCAAAAATTATGTCTTTCTTGAACACCTATCCAGTACTGTCTGCTATTATTTGTATTAGAAGTAAAATATGAAGGAAGTGCTATAAATAACTTCAATGTTCCTCAAAAAAGTGCTTTCATTCCAGTGTCTGCAATGCAGACAATTTATTAACACGCGCTGATGGTCTCTTCATGCTGTCAGTTGGCTCAATTTGATTTTGTCCACTGTATCAGAAGGTCAGCGGTGTGACCCACCAGTCAATCCAGCTCTCGGTCAGACATTCCTACAGTTGTTTGTTTGTGTTGACAGACCATGGAATCAAACCCAATGGCAAGCACAGGATATAAATGTCAAGGACATTGACATAGTTATTTATTTCGGTATTTTTAGACGTTGTTACTTTTTAAAAAAAATCAAATATTTTACTTCATTTTTTTTATTAACTTCATTCTAAAAATTGTTTAACCTCATACTTAAAATTGTTTAACCTCATACTTAAAATTGTATAACTTCATACTTAAAATTGTTTAACCTCTTACTTAAAATTGTTTAACTTCATACTTAAAATTGTTTAACCTCATACTTAAAATTCTTTAACCTCTTACTTAAAATTGTTTAACTTCATACTTAAAATTGTTTAGTCTCATACTTAAAGTTGTTTAACCTCTTACTTAAAATTGTTTAACCTCATACTTAAAATTGTTTAACCTCTTACTTTAAATTGTTTAACTTCATACTCAAAATTGTATAACCTCTTACTTAAAATTGCTTAACTTCATACTTAAAATTGTTTGACCTCTTACTTAAAATTGTTTAAATTCATACCTGTAACTGTTAACTTCCTCCTTCTAATTTTTAACTGACTATTGTAATTGTTAATGTCATACTGGAAATTGTTTACTTCCTTTTTGTAATTGTTAAGTTCAATCAAGTGTGTGTTCGTGTCATATTTGTAGTTGTTAACTTTATACTTGTAAATAATAACTTCAGACTTGTAGTGAGCCATACTTGACGGTGCATATCTGTTATATTTAGTCTACAATTGATTAACTTGACTTAGTCTACAATTGTTTAACTTAACATAGTCTACAATTGTTTAACTTAACATAGTCTACAATGTTTAACTAACATAATCTATAATTGTTTAACTTAACATAGTCTACAATTGTTTAACTTAGTCTACAATTGTTTAACTTAACATAGTCTACAATTGTTTAACTTAACATAGTCTAAAATGTTTAACTTAACATAATCTATAATCGTTTAACTTAACATAGTCTACAATTGTTTAACTTAACATTTTCTACAATTGTTTAACTTAACATATTGTACAATTGTTTAACTTAACATAGTCTACAATTGTTTAACTTAATATATTCTACGATTGTTTAACTTTACATAGTCTACAATTGTTAACTTAACATATTCTTCAATTGTTTTACTAAACATATTCTACAATTGTTTAACTTAATATATTCTACAATTGTTTAACTTAACATATTCTACAATTGTTTAACTTAACATAGTCTATATATATCTAACTTTACAAATACTGTCATGTAAGTTATTGCCACCCCTAAAAAATCGCCACTTTAAATCAGAGAAAATTTCAGGCTCTATAGAGCTCTTCTTTCTTTACCACCACAAGAGAGTGTAAAGGCTATAATGAATTTGTGATTTGTAAAGTTCACATCATGCTATAATGAACTTGTGATGTGTAAAGTTCACATCAGGCCATAATGAACTTGTGTTGTGTAAAGTTCACATCAGATCATAATGAACTTGTGATGTGTAAAGTTCACATCAGTTTACTGGCAGACAGAGGATGTTTGCTTATGTTGAACTAATGCAGTGGTCGGCAAACTTATTAGCCAAAGAGTAAATTATGAACATTCCAACAATTTAAAAAAAAAATTGGGAGCCAACTCTGCTTGTTTAGTAAACTTTTATTGCACTAAATTTTATTACACTAAATAAGTTGTATACTAAATAAAACTAAATGCCAGAGCCGCACTTTAGGGGCCAAAGAGACACATGCGGCTCCGGAGCCGCACTTTGCCGACCACTGAACTAATGCATAAAGTGTGTCACTTCAGACTTGGCAGTGGGTTGGTAAAAAAAATTGAACATAGATGCCTCTGTTATGTGCGGGTAAGTGTGGTTCGTTTGCTCTGTACAGTTATCTGCACGCCTGTATACTTCTATGCAGGTTGGTACAGTTCTAAAAACATTTTGGTAAAGTTCTACACAGGATGGTACTAATCTATTATGCCTGGTACAGTGATGTACAGCAAGGTACAGTTCTATTGTCTGTTATACATCTATACTGCCTGATCAGTTCTGTACTGTCTGGTGCGGTTCTATACAGCCTGGTACAGTTGGAACTGTCATAGTTATAAATTGCTGCCCATCGGACCTATAGATAAAATAGCTCTTTAAAGTAGCATCAATCTATGACTCCCTCATGTAGCATCAATCTATGACGCCTTCATGTAGCATCAATCTATGACGCCTTCATGTAGCATCAATCTATGATTCCCTCATGTAGCATCAATCTATGACGCCCTCATGTAGCATCAATCTATGACGCCCTCATGTAGCATAATCTATGACGCCCTCATGTAGCATCAATCTATGACTCCCTCATGTAGCATCAATCTATGACTCCCTCATGTAGCATCAATCTATGACGCCCTCATGTAGCATCAATCTATGACTCCCTCATGTAGCATCAATCTATGACGCCCTCATGTAGCATCAATCTATGACGCCCTCATGTAGCATCAATCTATGACTCCCTCATGTAGCATCAATCTATGACGCCCTCATGTAGCATCAATCTATGATGCCCTCATGTAGCCTGAGGGTGTTTTCAAATTCTTTGCTATCCGTGACCTACTAATACACCTGTTAAGTTTATTGTGACCCACCCATAAATTAAAAAAAAAAGAATCTAAAATTATGGTATATTATTCTCCATGATGTCAGTGTTAATATTTATGTCAACCCTCTTCAAATCAACTCGCGACACGACCACGCTGTGAGAACCACTGATTAAAAAAAATTCTTGAATGTATGAAGACTTATTGTTTGGTCATGTTGCACAATAGATCATTACTTAAGAAATATGTTTAAAAAATACTTTTCTATTAGAGAAAGCTAAAAAATAGTACTTGCCTACTAATCATTCACTTTGTCTATCTATTATATAACCATCTATCAATCTACTTATGCATCTAACCGTCTATCGAACTACTTATGCATCTAACCGTCTATCGATCTACTTATGCATCTAACCGTCTATCGATCTACTTATGCATCTAACCGTCTATCGATCTACTTATGCATCTAACTGTCTATCGATCTACTTATGCATCTAACCGTCTATCGATCTACTTATGCATCTAACCGTCTATCGAACTACTTATGCATCTAACCGTCTATCAATCTACTTATGCATCTAACCGTCTATCGATCTACTTATGCATCTAACCATCCATATACGTTTCAAGCTATATTTTTATTTGTGTAATACAAAGTCTTGTATTATATCCAGCTGTTAGTCTTTGATTTACTATAACTACCCTTATTTATTCTTGTTCTTTGATCTTGATCTCACACACTGCTATTAAGAACATTATCTTTATCTTTGTTCAATAATTAATGTTATACAAATTTAACTCAATCAATAATGCTATGTGATCTTCATACTTCAGCGTTCATTTTATGTGAATCAGTTATAGATGTCAGTTGATCTTCACCTCTATCCAGACACCAATTTTGATAGATATTTTTGCTTTCTTTGTAAAACAAAATTTTTTTACCCCTCTTCTCATGTAACCTCTTATACGGTTGGCCTTTTCATTAAACTATCACATACGTTTATTGTGACTTTTTGTTCAATCATCTTATTTTATTAATGACCTTCTGTTCAACCAATCACACAAGTTTATTGTGACTTTTTGTTCAACCAATCATCTGATTTTATTAATGACCTTCTGTTCAACCAATCACACAAGTTTATTGTGACTTTTTGTTCAACCAATCATCCGATTTTATTAATGACCTTCTGTTCAACCAATCACACAAGTTTATTGTGACTAGTGTTGTTTTCGTTGACGAAAACTAAAACTAAAACCTTCGTTAACGAAAATGTTGACTTTTCGTCAACGAGAACTAAAACTAAAACTAAAATTAGCAGCAAGACTAAAACGAGACGAAAACTAAATCTCGTAGACAAAAGACTGAATAAAAACTGAAACTAAAACTCCCCAACGAAATAAAAACTAAAATCCCCATATATCGTCTTTTCCGGTATAATGTTGACACATGAAAGAAAGAACAACAAAAGATAAAAAAAAAAAGAAAAATGACAGCCGACGGTATAAATTTTGCTTTGAAAGTTTTGAAATTGCCATGCGGTTAGATCAAAGAGTGTCGTTTTACAAGATACAGTCGATTCTGCTTAATTGGGTCTTGTTTACCCTTACCCTCCACTACCGCACTTACCCCACCCCCCCCCAAAATACACACGTCAAAATTTGTGCCTTTTTCTTTCTTTAAATAATAGTATAGCCAGAATGTACGTGCTCCCTTATTATGAACGCGTTTTTTTTTTATTTTCCCTCCTCGCCCATCCCAATTTCATTTTTGACACTTAGCAGCCTCTCTCCCCCCCCACAAAGATGACGTTACTTTATTGCTTCCCAACCACCTTACCCCCTCTGTCCCAAACGATGGTACGTGCCGAACTATATTGCACGCGTCTACAGAATGATGTTAACTAATGGTATTCAAGGTCATAAATTAGAATTAAGAAATGACAATCCTATTGTTTCAAGGTCATATTGCTGTGATTTATGTAAACTTGAGTTTCTGTGTTCGGGTGTTTTTTCTTGCTTTTTTTTTTTTTAAATGTAGTCTGATCTGGTTATAGAATTGGGTTATTTACTGATTTTTTTCTGCAACTCTGAAATGCTGACATTTGGGTAAAATGTAATGCATTTAGGTGTTAGTGTTAAAAATGTAATCGCAAATTTTTAACGCATTAATTACGCTTTAATTGCAGCAAATCAACAGCCCTATATAAAAATTAACTCAGTGTCACAATTATTCTGAAATATACAACCACTGTCTACTGTACAGATGTGTGCATAGCCTAGTCTAGACCATGTCTAGGTACTGTCTAGACACTAATTATAGGTGTCATGTATATGGAAATATTAGTGCAGTTGCTGCAGACATGACAAGCAAGATGCTGTTTTATCCAAATGCGATACAAAATTATGTGCAAAAAAAATGATACACAATTTCTAGCATCTCGTTATGCACTTGTTTTTTTTTTTACCTTCAACAATACACTGTTGTACCTCCACCAATACACTACAGTATATAATGTAAACTAGTGAATGAAACTTTTCTGTTTTTACATCGACCGGAAAGGGAGCAGGAGGATTACTTGTCTTCATTTTATATTACAAGTGGGGCTTTTGTCGACATACCTGGGGGTTAGGGTGTGAGCGAAATGCAACAGATTGGGGTGGTAGATCTACTTAATAACTCAATGGACCATAACTTTAAAATGTTGAGAGAAATTCTGTTATTTTTTGTTTTAATTTTGACTTACGTTTTCGGTTTCTTATTGTTATTACGTTTTTAGTTGTTTTTTTGTACATGCACTGCAAGTCTGCTAGTCTACAACATAGTCAAAAATTTAGTCATGGTATTGGCACATAAAACAATATGATAGTGTAACTTATAATGTGACAATGAAGTGAAATGACTCAGTTTCAGTACACTGAGCTGTCATCTCTGTGTCTACTATTATTATGCTTCAATCTGTTTCAACAATTGGTCATGAACAATGATGTTAATTGTTATTGGTGTTTACAAGACTAAAACTAAAAGTGAAACTAAAATACATAAGACGAAAACTAAAACTCTGGTGTTTTAGTGGACGAAAACTAAAACGAAAACTAAAATTGGGCCTAAAACTAAAACTAGACTAAAACTAAAATTATTACAGAAAAAACGAAATAAAAACTGAAACTAAAATAGGACCTGGGACTAAAACAACACTAATTGTGACTTTTTGTTCAATCAATCATCCGATTTTATTAATGACCTTCTGTTCAACCAATCAAACAAGTTTATTGTGACTTTTTGTTCAACCAATCATCTGGTTTTATTAATGACCTTCTGTTCAACCAATCCCACAAGTTCCCTGGTGACACTGTGTGTCGGGCCGTACCCTAAAATAGTCCGGGCAGAACGTTACTCACATGTCAGTCTGGCCATATAGTCACGTGACGCTGGTGTACCTAATTGATCTCAAATGCCAAGAGAGCTCCTCTAAAGATGTTTGACTTTCACCCAATTTCTAAAACTTCATTAGAGACAGACTTTTACCATTCCACCCATCAAGTCTTTTACAGTGGAAGTGGTTGTTGTGTTAGAGATTGCCCGAGACGCGTTCCACTGCTCTGAAAGGTCAAAGGGTATAATTCCTTCTTATTGATCATTTCATAAAATCACTCGCGATCAGCTGTTTGAGTTTAAACCCTGTTGGTAATGGATCTTTTAAAAAATCTGTGTTAGTGTTTTTTTTCTCTTTCTGAAATTAAAAAGAAAATGTTTGCGGAGGAGGGGGGACAGACTTCCACTATACAGGGTTCAGGGATGTGGGGTATCCGCTACTTACTGATCATAGGTGAGGTGTGTTCCACTACATAGGGTTTAACAGTGGTAATTACCCGCTACATAGGGTGGGTGGGCCCCACTACACAAGGTCTAGGGGTGGTGTGTGTCTCACTACATTGGGTCTAGGGGTGGTGTGTGTCCCACTACACAGGGTCTAGGGGTGGGGTGTGTTCCACTATATTGGGTTTAGGGGTGGTGTGTGTCCCACTACACAGGGTCTAGGGGTGGGGTGTGCCCCACTACATTGTGTTTAGGGGTGGGGTGTGTCTCACTACACAGGGTCTAGGGATTGGGTGTGTCCCACTACATTGGGTTTAGGGGTTGGGTGTGTTCCACTACACAGGGTCTAGGGGTGGGGTGTGCTCCAATGTGAATAAATCGTTAAAATATAATTCAGATTCATTACCTCATTGATTTACACAAATTGGAGAAATTCATTCCGCTCTGGCATCCAATATTCATTTTATTTTTTCACATCAACACGTGGTGATAAATGACACTATTTTATGTTTTTAAAAATATAAATTTCATGGACTTGCCAGTGATCATTTGAAACATAATTACAAATAATTAAATACAATTATTCCTTCACATGTGCTTCTAATACATTCAATATCAACACGCTGCTGAAACTGGACAATCAAGATACATAACTGGCTACCGTCACTTGTGTACAGTTTAAGGACAACAGTTTTTATATGACTGCTACTCAAATGTAGTTCTACTATAACAAACACAATAGAAATTAACTATACAAAACATGTCCATTATTCTAATAAATCAACAATCACAAATATCATTCAAATGAGAAAAACACTAACAAATATGTGTATTGTAACTGGTACAACTACAATCAGGCTAAACTCAGACAATACTTCGTCAGAAATGTTGCCTACAAATATTTACATCTTTGTTATTCCTCGCATTATAACTGTGTTCACGTTGGTGGATATAACATAATGTCTACTTGTTATCTGTTGTGGGTATAACATAATGTCTACTTGTTATCTGTTGTGTATATAACATAATGTCTACTTATTATCTGTTGTGTGTATAACATAATGTCTACTTGTTATCTGTTGAGGATATTACATAATGTCTACTTTTTATATGTTGTGGGTATAGCATGATGCCTACTTGTTATTTGTTGTGGGTATAACATAATGTCTACTTGTTATCTGTTGTGTGTATAACATAATGTCTACTTGTTATCTGTTGAGGATATTACATAATGTCTACTTTTTATATGTTGTGGGTATAACATGATGCCTACTTGTTATTTGTTGTGGGTATAACATAATGTCTACTTGTTATCTGTTGAGGATATTACATAATGTCTACTTTTTATATGTTGTGGGTATAACATGAACCCTCTTTGTTATTTGTTGTGGGTATAACATAATGTCTACTTGTTATCTGTTGTGTGTATAACATGATGCCTACTTGTTATCTGTTGTGTGTATAACATGATGTCTACTTGTTATCTGTTGTGTGTATAACATGATGCCTACTTGTTATCTGTTGTGTGTATAACATGATGCCTACTTGTTATCTGTTGTGTGTATAACATGATGTCTACTTGTTATCTGTTGTGTGTATAACATGATGTCTACTTGTTATCTGTTGTGTGTATAACATAATGTCTACTTGTTATCTGTTGTGTATAACATAATGTCTACTTGTTATCTGTTGTGTGTATAACATAATGTCTACTTGTTATATGTTGTGTGTATAACATAATGTCTACTTGTTATCTGTTGTGTGTATAACATAATGTCTACTTGTTATCTGTTGTGTGTATAACATAATGTCTACTTGTTATCTGTTGTGTGTATAACATAATGTCTACTTGTTATCTGTTGTGTGTATAACATAATGTCTACTTGTTATCTGTTGTGTGTATAACATAATGTCTACTTGTTATCTGTTGTGTGTATAACATAATGTCTACTTGTTATCTGTTGTGTGTATAACATAATGTCTACTTGTTATCTGTTGTGTGTATAACATAATGTCTACTTGTTATCTGTTGTGTGTATAACATAATGTCTACTTGTTATCTGTTGTGTGTATAACATAATGTCTACTTGTTATCTGTTGTGTGTATAACATAATGTCTACTTGTTATCTGTTGTGT